>CM075970.1:5367694-5830194 GCA_038048745.1 Coluber constrictor foxii
AATAATCATAATCTTACTATGGTTGGCAGAAAGCCCAGAAGCAATTTGCAGAGGATCAAGACGCGAAGGAGAATGAACTAAAGTTGTTCCCTACAAATTGCTTCAGTCGGCATTCCTCCTTAAATAGGCTAAAGGAGTGGCCAATTAGCCCCAAGCCTTACTCTCGAGATCTCCTCCTGAGGAACCACTCCTGCCTTTTGGCCGCTCTGCGCACCCGTGCATCAGGAAGAGGCTCCTCCTCTTCTTCCTCTTCACTTAAGGGAGCTTCTGGAGGTTCTGAAGGCCCTGGCTGAATCCCTGCCTCTGGCACCACATCTTCTCCAGCCTCCTCATTGTCTGACTCGAGTGCCAGCTGCACAGGCTGCTGGCGCAGCACCACACCAGCCTCCTTGCTGCCGGAATCAGCTACTAGCTGCACAGGCTGTGGACGGGCCACAACAGACAGTCTAGTTCGGATGTATACATGTACATGGCAGTGGTGGGTTGCCCCCGGTTCGGACTGGTTCTCAAGAAGTGGTAGTAAAAATGACGACATCCGCCTACTGCCCCGGATGTCGTCATCGGCGATCTGCGCAGAAGCAAGGTGTGTACATGAGCAAAGCGAGCACGCGTGCACGATCCCGTTGCGAAACGGTAGTAAAGGTAAGTAGAACCCACCTCTGGTACATGTCGAGCAAAACTAATCTTGCAAGTTTATCAGACGGATAGCGTAGGAAACAAAGCTATTACAGAATCTGGTAGTCCTGGCTAGAAATACTTTGAAGCCACTTTCCAGAGGGGAGCAACAGAAACAAACTGTGAATTGGGTGTTTGGGATCTCTAACAATGCTTTGAGCTCTAAGCACACAGTGCTTATAAGCAGCATCCTTTAATAATAGGAAGAGAGCTTCCTATAATCTTCTCTGCTGTCCTCACCACTCTCTGTATGGACTTTCTGAGTCACTGCTGCCACCAAACCAAACCGGGATGCAGTTTGTTAAAACGTCCTCAATCGTGCCTCTGTAAAAAGTACATAAATGCATACATATATATAGCTGGTTCTCAATCCATGTCCACAATTGAGCCCAAAATTTCCATTGTTTCTTGCCACAGTTGTTGAGAATCACTATGATTGTTAAGTTGGCAACACGTCTGTTAAGTGAATCTGATTTTTTGATTTTTGATTTTGATTTTAATGTTTTTTCCATGCTTTAATGTTTTTATGCTGTACACTGCCCAGAGTTGTTGGGTATGAGATGGGAAACTGATAAATTTCATAAATAAATTGATAAATAAATCTGGCTTTCCCCCACTGACTTTGCTTGTCAGAAGGTTACAAAAGGTGATCACATGATCCTGGGATCATGTGCAACAGTCATAAATATATGACTGAGTTTCCACATTCCAAAAACGTAACAGATCACAGATGCTGTAACAATCGTGTGAAAAATGGTCATAAGTCACTTTTTTCCATGCCATTGTAAATTCAAATGCACTAAGAATGTAATTCAAGGATCCATCCATCCATCCCATCCATCCATGCCAGTGGTGGAATTCATTTTTTTTTTCCTACCGGTTCTATGGGCGTGGCTTGGAAGGAGTGGTGTTGCTTGGTGGGCATGGCTTGGCGGGCATGGCAGGGGAAGGATACTGCAAAATCCCCATTCCCTCCCCACTCCTGGGGGAAGGATATTGCAAAACCTCCATTCCCACCCGATTCTGGGGCCAGCTAGAGGTGGTATTTGCCGGTTCTCCAAACTACTCAAAATTTCCGCTACTGGTTCTCAATAACCTGTCAAAACCTGCTGACTTTCACCCCTGATCCATGCTCGAGGAGATCTCTGGTTCCAAAAATGTGCTCATGACACCAAACGATTGTCCCCTCGCCCCATCACCCTGGTTCTTCAACCAGTATCCTAGAGAGAAGCCCAGCCTCGTCTCTTACCCCTTCATGATGAGGTAGTGCTTTGTGTTGTCGTCGGGGTCATTTGTTGGGGTTCCCCAGCAGTCCTCCACACTGAGGAAGAGGTACTTGACCTTGTCTTGCCCTTCTATCTGCAGGAGGACGTAGAGGGTGTCCGACATGAGAAGCGACAGTGGCTGTTGGCTGTAAGGCTTCTTGAAGCTGGCACTCTCGTAGAGCCCCATGGTTACGGTGAAGTCCCCTTCTTTGACTGAAAATTGCACAAACCTAGGAAAGAGAGAGATAATCATCCATCTATCTATCTAGCTGTCTGTCTGAAAGGTGTCTCTATGTGGAGAGGGAATGAGTTTCTAAGTCATGCTGGTGAGGAATTCTGGGAGTTGAAGTCTACAAGTCTTACAAGTTGCCAGATATGGAGACCTCTTGTGCTAAGCTATTGTTCTCCTAAATTATCCATGTGAAGTCAAGGGTGCCTATTCAGTTTTCAGCCCAGCTATTTTTTGACTTCTCTTTCGATGACAGATCGGTAAATTTCATACCAGCAGGAATATGCTTCTTTCTTTCTTTCTCTAAAAAAGAATCCCCATCAATCGTTCACCTTTCTGAAACAGTTCAGATGGCCTCTGTCCTCTAGGAGATACTCATGAATAGAGAAATGTTACACAATAATATATTCTGCATTTAGTAGAGCATGTTTCTCTTCTCTTGGCAACTTTAAGAGTTCTATTTCCAGAATTCCTCAGCCAGCATCTAGTGTCTCTATCTAAAGCAGTCCAAGGAACCTTGGCTTAGAACAGGTGTCAGCAACCTGCTGCTCCGGAGCTGCATGCGGCTCTTTGGGCCCTCTGCTGTGGCTCTCTGTTGAATGATCCCACCACTGGCTGGCCTCACCCTTCGCCCTCCCCTCCCAGTCACTCCTCACCTGGCCTGAGAAGGTAAGGGCAATGGCAGGAGATGGAGAAGCGGCTAGGGCAGAGACAGAGAGATACAGAGAGAGGGGGAGAGAGAGGGAGGGAGGGAGGGAGGGAGAGGAGAGAGAGAGAGAGAGAGATGTCAAAAGGATTTTGTGGTTCCCCGTGTTTTTTAACAACCGGTTCTCTGCCCTAATGACCAGCTGGGTAGGCGTGGGTGGGTGGGGGGTCATGTGACTGGTGAAAGTGAGTGACATCGAGTTGGCCACGCCCAGCCAGGTTTTGTGGCTCCTGGGGTTTTCTTTTCTGTGGGAAATGGGCCCAAATGGCTCTTTGAGTGTTTAAGGTTGCAGACCCCTGGCTTAGAACTATGATCAAGATGACAAACCTATCTAACATCCTTTGCCAGCTTAACCAACAAACATCCTAGCTGGGAAGAGAGGAGTTACAGCCCAACATAATTCTTATTATTTCCTGATGTTGGGCACCAAGTTGGTAAATGCTTTCGTAGATTTAAAAAATGTTATTCCAAAGCCTTGCTGATTTTGCCCTGTAAACATTGTTGGTTGTAACCCTTGACTAGGCAAAAAATAATAATAAAAAATATCCCACCATGCCAAAGCTGATTTTCAGGTCTTGCAACTTCCTAGTCCTTGGAGATATTGAATGTACTGCTTGTGAAATAATAATAAACCTATTGGCAATTGTCTTATGCCAAACCATACTGTTCAGTATCTTGGAGTTTTAGGTAGGGTTCCCTTCTAGCTGAACCTGTTGGAGATGGGATCTAACATTTTATTTATTTATTTTATTTAATTATATTTCTCCCGCAGGACTTAGCGAGGTGCACAGCCAGGTAAAAACACAGAAACACACGAAATGTCATAAATTTAAAATTTAAAATTATTAAACAATTTGGCCCAATTTGATTAAAATCCCAGAATTAAAACTCCTAATTAAGATTCATTTAAATAGTCAGCCCCTCCTGTCAGAATAGCAGGGTCTTGAGGGCACGGCAAAAGGTACGGAGGTCAGTGATCTTACGTATCTCCGGGGACAATTCATTCCAAAAGGCAGCAGCTCTCACAGAGAAGGCCCTCCCCCGGGGGTTGCCAGTCGACATAATTTGACCGACGGCACCCTGAGGAGTCCCTCTCTGTGAGAGCGAACTGGCCGGTGGGAGGCTATCGGTGGCAGAAGGCGGTCTCGTAGGTACCCAGGTCCTAAGCCATGGAGCGCTTTAAAGGTGGTGACCAACACCTTGAATCGCACCCAGAAAACCACTGGGAGCCAGTGTAGCTCGCGCAGGAGAGGTGTTACATGGGCGCAATGAGTTGCGGCCATAATCACCTAAGCGGCCACATTTTGGACCAGTTGGAGCCTGATACCTGGTATCATCAGGCTGTAGATCATGGCCAAGCCCAGCATCACTTTTCATAATCATCATCATAAGTTTATTTGTCAGGCATATATAAAATAACAGGTAAAAGTATAAACATAATTTGAATCCATGAAAGGAGTAAGTAAAAAGGAATATTAGGACAGGGATGGAAGTCACGCTGGTGCACTTATGCACGCCCCTTACAGACCGCTTAGGAATGGGGTGAGGTCAACAGTGGTTACCTTAAAATAGCGTAGTATGGGTGAAATACAGCTTGCTAGTTTACAGAACAACCTAAAACTATCAGGAAAAACAGAGGGATAGCGAAAGGCAGGGGTGAAATGTAAAATTTGTTACTACCAGTTCTGTGGGCGTGGCTTGGTGGTGGTGGTGGTAATGTGACTGGGTGGGCATGGCCAACTTTTTTTTTTTTAACTTTTCAAAGCATTTTTTCTAATGCTTTGAAAAGCCTCTCTGCCGATCAGGAACTCAGCTGAGATCGTCAGAGGCTTTTCAAAGCAATTTGTTTATCCCCTCTTCGGCCAAGAGGTTGCAGAAAAAAATGCTTTGAAAAGCCTCTGATGATCCCAGCTGAGCTGCATGATCATCAGAGGCTTTTTTTTTTTACTTTTAATAGCAATTTTTTTGTCGGAAGAGATTGTAGAAAAAACGCTTTTAAAAGTTTTTTAAAAAACCTCTGATGATCGTGCAGCTCAGCTGGGCATGGTGGAGGTGGGTGCAGGGATTTTTGCTACCAGTTCTCCGAACCACCCACCACCATTGCTACTGGATTGGACGATCCAGTCTGAACCGGGAGCATTTCACCCCTGGCTAAAGGGAATGCCTAGAGTAACCCAAGCCACAACATACGTGTCCATAGCCTTGAGGGAGTATTGCAAGCTGACGACGGGGTTGTAGGCGTAGATGCAGGAGAAATGTATGAGAATCACATTGCTCCTGGTGATCACACCATTATCCTCCCGGTCCGACTCGATCACGTTGGCGTAAGACATGTGAGAACCGTTGACCTGCGAAAAGGACCAGAAACTAAATTAAAGGCCAAGATCAGAATTGTGGATGAAGACTTTAGTAATCCAACACCGGAAGTGGCCATTTCTAAATTGGATGAACTTATCTGAGCACTGCCAAGGGACTTACGATTAGTCCTTGCGCTTATGTTCATTGCAACCTTCCCACGGTCACGTGATCACAATTCGGGAGCAGTTATTTACAACCATTGCAGCATTCAAGGGTGTTCTGATCCAGCTCCCCAAGCATGAAAAACCCTCTGTAGTTAACTCAAAGGCTCCTTTATTAGGAGCGTCGGCCCTAGCAAAAAGTTTCTCTCTCACTGCAGGCTAACATGTCTGTCCAGCTGGAATTTGTCTGCCACATCTATTCATCTCCGCCCCCTGCCTTTTATCCCCAGAGCTAGGGTGGGGCTTCGTTAGCAGTGGTGACTCTTCACGTCCCAAGGACTGGCCCATAGATTTCCACTGCTCTCCTCTCCTCTGCCTTCTGCACATCCACGCGTCAGGCACTGGACTCAGCTGTTCCTCCTCTTCCTCATCAGCCACCTCCAGACCTGGGGGCTGTTGACTCTCCATCTGAGGGCTGACAGACGGTCCAGTCTCTGCCTCTGTCTCTCTCTCTCTCTCCGCCACTCCATTCCCTCTTCCCCCTTGGAGCTCTCAGGTTGCCTTGAGGCTGACTCTGACTCCCACGCCTCTTCCTCCTCCTCTGATTTGGCTACTTAAAGGGCTGACAGCTGATAGGCCACAACAAAGGGTCACATGACTGCTGTTTGTGACCTTCCCAGATGGCTTCCAA
The DNA here is from genome assembly GCA_038048745.1 of Coluber constrictor foxii. Classification (NCBI taxonomy): domain Eukaryota; kingdom Metazoa; phylum Chordata; class Lepidosauria; order Squamata; family Colubridae; genus Coluber; species Coluber constrictor. The sequence continues at coordinate 5,373,720 of CM075970.1, forward strand.
AGTCACAACAAAGTCAATTGGAGAAGCCAGATTTGCTTAACGACCAAAAAGGGGCATGGCATTGAACCTAGTCACATAATGACTCACGTAATGATAGCAGTTGTGGTTGTAAGTCAACCCCTATAGGCAGTCCTTGACCTACAACCATTCATTAAGTGTCTGTTCGAAGTTACAATGACACTGAATAAAATGACTCATGACCATTGCAGCGTTCCCATGGTCACATGATCAAAATATAGAAGCTTGGCAACTGGCATGTATTTATGACAGTTGCAGTGTCCTGGGGTCACGTGATCATTTTTTGCAACCTTCTGACTGCAAAGTCAGTGGGGAAGCCAGATTTACTTAATAACTGTGTAACTAACTTAACTGCAGGGATTCACTTAACAACACCAAGAGCCTTGGTGGCGCAGCAGATTAAAGTGCTGTTAAGTAACACCAGCTGCCTGCAATTACTGCAAGTTCGAATCTCACCAGGCTCAAGGTTGACTCAGCCTTCCATCTTTCTGAGATAGGTCAACTGAGGACCTGGATTGTGGGGGCAATAAGCTGACTTTGTATAAAAAAAGAACACAGCTTGGGGGGGGGGGGGTGGCTGAAAGCCCTACTAAGCAGGTATCTACAAAAGTATGAAGGCTATTGCTTAACGCATTGTAAGCTGCCCTGAGTCTCCGGAGAAGGGCGGCATATAAATTGAACCAATAAATAAAATAAATAAACAGTGGCAACAAAGGTCATAAAATGGGGCAAAACTCTCTTAACCACTGTCTCACTTAGCATGGAAAATTTGGGGCTCAGTTATGATTGTAAGTCGAGGACTGTCGAAGCGTGAATCAGCCTCGTTCCCCCTCTGGGGAAACTGTAATTAATTAGAGGTGAATGGATCTTGTTTTCCATGGTGTATACTCTCAAAGGAAGAAAACCCAAATGTATTCTAAGAAACATTTTAGTTTAAAAGTAAAAAAAACTAGATAACTACATCTTTACCGGCAGTGATATCTCACAGACGGACAAAGGAAAAAGTAAATCAGGAAGTTAGAAAAGAAAGAATGTGGACATGCACAGTAGCTTCAAAAATCACAGGACAGTCTTATCTCTAGATAACATTCTCTGGCAAGCTACCGTAATGTTCAAAATGGAAGCTCAGCTGGCAAATACAAATAACGCAGTGACAAGGACTACTTACTGTACCTGTATCCTCGCCTTACCTTGATCTCTGACCCGCAGGCCGTGTGGTTTTCGCTTGTCAGCTTGGCTCCGAAGAAGCTTTCCCCGTCCTCATCTTGCTCAGAGACGGCGCAGGAGCCATTCCTCAGATGGACCGATCCCAGGGGGACTTTCAGCGTCTCAAACACTTCCTTCCTCACCAGCATCTTCATATACCCCTCCTTGCACTGGAGTTTCACCTCCATATCTTAACAGAATAACAATAAGAGTTGAAAGGGGCCTTGGAGGTCATCTAGTCCAATCCTCTGAACAATCAGAAGACCCTATACCCATTATGGCAAATCTATGGCATGTGTGCTAGAGGTGGCACGCAGCACCCGCTCTGTGGGCATGTGAGCTGTTGTCCCAGTTCACCTCCACCATGCATGAGTGCGTGCCCGCCACCGGGTCTTTGCATGGGGGGCGGGGCACTTGCGTTGGGGCATGTGCGCATGCGGGGGGTGGGAACGTGTGAGGAGGCACATGTACATTTGCGGGGGGGGTGAGGTGCATGCGGGGGCCTTGTGTACATGAGCAGGCGGGGTGCATCCACGGATACCGCACATGCATTGCATTTTTGGGGTTTAGTCGTGTGCACATTTCCATGCGCACGTATGCGCTTTAGGCACTCGGTCCGGAAAAGGTTAGCCATCACTGCCCCAGTGATGGTTTCAAAATTTTTTACTACCAGTTCTGTGGGCGTGGCTTGGTGGGCGTGGCTTGGTGGGCATGGCAGGGGAAGGATACTGTAAAATCTCCATTCCCACCCAACTCCAGGGGAAGGTTACTGTAAAATCTCAATTCCTTCCCCAATCCAGGGGAAGATTACTGCAAAATCCCCATTTCCTTCCAATCAGCTGGGACTTGGGAGGCAAAGAATAGATGGGGGCGGGGCCAGTCTGAATTTTTACTACCGGTTCTCCGAACTACTCAAAATTTCCACTACCGGTTCTCCAGAACTGGTCAGAACCTGCTGAAATCCACCTCTGCACTGCCCTATACCATTTGAGACAAGTGGCTGTCCAGTCTCTTCTTAAAAGCCTCCAGTGATGGATCATCCACAAGCCCTGGAGGCCAGCTGTTCCGCTGGTTAATTGTCCTCGCTGTTAGGAAGTTTCTCCTTAGTTCCAGGTTGCTTCTCTCCTTGATTAGTTTCCATCCATTCTTTCTTGTCTTGCCCTCTGGTGCTTTGGAGAATAATTTAGACCCCCCCACTTCTTTATGGCAGCCCCTCAAATACTGGAATCCTGCTATCATGTCACCCCCAATCCTTTTTTTCTCTAGACTAGCCATACCCAGTTCCTGCATCCGTTCTTTGTATGTTTTAGTCTCCAGGCCTTTTAATTGATCTGGCCTTCCAGATCAATTAAGTGTTTCTTGGGAAACAGAAAAAAGAAAAACTCCAAAAGTTTCTAAATTAAGAAAATTCCTTCCGAACCTGGGAAATCTGTAGGCCTTGCAGTCCAGAGCAGATGCGTCTTACCTTTACAAAATCGTCCCGTAAAGCCAGTTTTACAGGTGCAATTTGCACGGTTGTCTACAGCCCTACACACTCCCTGGTGAAAACAGGGGTTTGGGAGGCAAGGTCTCACTGCTTCCTCTCCACTGGGTTTACGGAGCTCCATCAGGTAATCTAGAACAGAAGGGATCCATCAGATGGTTGGTCACTACCACAGAGAAAGCCCCAGTTTCATCCATCATCAATAAATAAATAAATAAACAACTGGCAATGTGCGACACCCGCCGACACACGATTTATTGAGCTTTTCAATCCCCAGTTGGCCAACCATGGATTAAATCCAAGAGAAGAAAAGTTTCAGAAGAAAAACAGAACGTTTAATTCAACCACATATGCTAGTTTTGGGGCCGCTCAAGAAATAGTCAGGCACGGGAAGGGTTTTGTGGCTTCTGGTGTTTTCTTTTCTGTGGGAAACGGGTCCAAAGGGCTCTTTGAGTGTTTAAGGTTGCAGACCCCTAGCCCAGACCTTAACCCAATTGAAAATCTATGGAGCCAACTAAAGAAACTTGTTAGTCAAAAGTGACCCAGCAATAAAACCCAGTTAATAGAAGTAACCATTCAATTTTGGTTTCACATTATAACAGCTGCAGAACTAAAAGGCTTGGTTCACTCCATGGGAAGATGTTGTAAGGCAGTAATGCTTAACATCTCTGGCAAGAAAAGTTGTAACATGGGGCAAATATCTCACTTAATAAATATCTCACCTAGCAACAGAAATCTTGGGACTCAGTTGTTGCCTTAAATGGAGGACTGCCTGAATTGCACGCATTTAATCTCTGATGAACAATGACATTAACAGATTCAACCATTTAGATGTACAACAGGGGTTTTTTGGAGATTGTTTTTCACACGTGTCCTTCTGGAGAACCAGGTGATGCATCTCTGGGTGAGAAAAACCTTGGAGACTGGGCCAAGAGACCCTGCTAAGGGAATGGTCAGATAAGAGATGGCACGGCCCACAGCTGGGTGGTGGGTGGGGCAAGACACTCAGAAGAGACCCTCCCTAGTTTCTCAGGCTTCAAAGGTTCTGTTAATTGCAAAATTCTGTTAAATGTAACTCCACAGTAAGGACAGAGCTAATACTCAAGTCTTAAAGTTGCCAAGGTTGGAGACCCCTGGCCTAAAGGACCAAGGTGGTAGACTTAGAGGCAGCTGGAGGTTCACCCTCCCTCTAGCTGGCCTTTTCCAAGCAGGAAACCAGAAACTTACAGTTATCGCTCTCAATTGCAGGCAAGAATAGAATTGGAATTATAAGCCAGAACATCATAATCATATCCTGAAAGAAGAAGAAGAAGAAGAAGGTATTTATGATCAAGGTCATCACTTGTTAAGCTTCTGTTAAATTGAAATGAATTCCTGGGCACTTCGATGGAGCTTTGGTAACAGTATAGAAAAAATTGCCATCGGAATCTTCTAGCACTCTTTTTTTTCCAGCTTTCCCTAATCTTCTCTTGATGGTCTTCTATCTAATCAGGTCCAACCCAGTTGAGCTTCCAGGTTCAGACAAAGTTTCTACAATTTCTACAATCTGAACGTTTTTCTACATGCTACCTCTAGGTGTATATTTACTACATACTACCTCTAGGTGGCTTAGTGGCTAAGATGGTGAGCATGATGATGATGATGATTAATAGTTGCCCCATAATCCTGGGGTGATGCCAGACATGATCCTGGCTGGATGCAAAACAACAGCAAAGCAACCTATCTGATTCCTAATCAAAGAAATTCTTTTTTTATTTGCCATTTTACTCATGCTAGTGGATATGTTAAGAAAATGTTTAAAAATCTATTGAGTTAATATGTAATTTTATTTAATATTTTTTTTTAAATGCAGATGAAGTATCTGCAATGGAAAAGGGATGGAATTAAGAATCAATGGAGAGGCCAAAGACTGGTTTGCTGATCTCTATACTCACCCTTATATCCTGTTGCAGCTTCAACCTGCCTTACCTTCATAGTTTTCTTCCCTCAGGCTGAATTTGCTTCCCAAGAGATGGATCGATCTATGCCCAAGGTGCACCCACCTTGAACTGCAGGTAGCGAGTCAGAGATGGAGGAAAATGTTAAAAAAAATTGAGATGGTGGCCATAGTCATGTGACTTAAGCCCCTCCCTCTTTTTAAGGTGCTGAATGCAAATGACCTACTTAAAATGGGTAGATTTTGAATGGCCACCCTCTTAACTTTTCTGACTCCTTTGAGCCGAGGACTCTGCTGTGGGCATGGTAGAGGTTGGAAGTCATCTTCATCTTGAATAGTTGTGCAACTGAGAACTTTCCACAGTAAGGGTGACCTCTCAGTTCCTTCACACTTCCAAGTGCTACAATCTCACCCTCTTCCTTCAAATCTGGCCACAGTTGATATTCATTGGCTCTCTTCCAAAAACACATCCATGGTTAAGAGAACTTCTGCTTATTCACTTCACCAGTTTCCTTCCTTGAGACACACTAAACCATAAATGACCTTCACTGTTGACATTCACATGGCAGGCTAAGCTACAAGAATGGTCAGTTAGTTTGTAGTTCAGAGTACCATTCAAACAAAGCCATCGTGAAGAGAGTTGAGGGGGAATTCTCTTCTGTGTTTAGTGACTATATTTAGTGCAACACATTTTGGGTAGATAAATTAACTACAGGTTCTAAAATTAATTTTCTGTGTTCTCAGAGCACATGGAACCACAATCAATCAACGTAACCACATTGATGGGGGTGTGGGCTAGAATTGGTTAAGATTACTGGGTAATTTGTCTTTTATGGCATCCTAGAGACATAGCCAATTATAATCATAATCTTAATCATAAGTTTATTTGTCAAACATATCTAAGAAAACAGGTAAAAGTATAAACTTAATTTGAATACATGAAAAGAGTAAGTAAAAAGGACTATGTAAATTGTATTTACATGTCTTTTTTAAGATTGACTGAACTGTGGGTTACCTAGTGACCCCTGTCTTGCATTCAGACATTGCATTGGCTGTTCAATTAATCCACTGTTCCTGGTTTACACAACATAATGAACGATAAACTAATTTCATTGGCTAGTTTTACTAGGTAAGTTTGTGGCTCCTAGTATTCCATTAGGGCAAGCCACATTAACGCAGAAGACAAACTGACTATTGCAATATATCTGATCTTAAATACCTTCTATGCCATGGACATTTTCAAGCTGGCAGTTCATTTGTTGATAATTTGGTATTAATTCAACTTATTTAACTACTCACTCAATATGTGATTCAGAGAGGCACACACAATTAAAAGCAACAAGTAACCCATTCAACAAATAAATAAATAATGAATTATATTGCTCTAATTACAGCCATCGAGATATTATAAAACTCGGAAGACGTGTCAAAATTTTCAACCCTTTTGTTCTGCAAATACTTAAACCTGGAAAAAAAAATCCTTCCCCAATCTTAATTTAAAACGTATGAATCTAGCAGTAGATAAAAGTATTTTCAACCCATTGTTTTATCTTCAGCATATTTTATAGTTGAACAAAGATAGGTGATTGAAGCCCTAAGAAAACTCTTTTGCCTTTGAATTCATCTTACTGGTTGAAAACAAGGAAGGATGCTCCCATTACATCATCTGGGTGAAATATGATTAAAAATCTGCCTTTCCCGACACCTGTTTAAAAGCAATTAATCTCCTCAACATTTTGAAGGTCAGAGAACCGAAAAGGCGAGTGGGGGAAGCAAAGCCTGTAATTTTGAGAATTGCTCTAACTCAAAGGACGGAGATTGCCTAGCTATCCTGTTCCTTGAACTCTAGTGAAGGAAAACCAACATCAAAGTTTTTTTTAAAAGTGATTTAAAACTGGTTTCTCTTTTAGGAATCCTTCCAATGTAATACCCGCAACAAGTCATTCTGGGATTCAGAACGAATTCAGAGAATAATCCTGCAAAGGGAACTCTTGAAGAATTCACACACACTCCTCAGGAAATAAATGTGTAATTCTCAAAAGCAAAAAAAAAAAAAGGAACTCCATCAATTCTTTAGTCGATTTCTCTGAAGAAGAACAAGTTATTCCAATACCAAAACTAAAAGCAAACCTAAAACAGGAAGATGAAAAGATGGACGAGACATTAGCACAACCCAAAGGCATTCCTTTGAAGAGATGCAACATAATGCTTCACTTACTTGCGAGTAAGCCCTGCTGGACTTCAGAGTAAGGAGAAACAGGCTGCTGGCTGTCTCTCTTCCTCACCATAACAGTTTGCAACTCAACGGCGTCTATGGGAGATGGCACCGACTTTTCACGGCTCTGCCCTTATATATATTATCTCCAAACCAGCTGATCCCCTCCTTCCAAGGTTCTTGGGATGACTACTCCTTTGCCAGATTGGGGCCTTCTAATGCCTCTGAAAATACTGCAATCCAAGGCAAGAAGACACTGTTTAGAAGCTGGATTGTATTTTTGGGGTGTCTGGCTTTTCAGGGTGTAAGAAAATTCTTAGTTCTTCTTCCCAACTTTTGATCTCCTCTTCTCTTTTTAAAATTGCTTTGAGAGAGAATCTTCCAGATGTTCCTTTTAGATCTTTGAAGAGATCTAAAGTGCAAGATTTAATTCAGGACACCCCCCCCCTCCCCTTTCACCGCTCTATCAAAGGGACAGAAATAATCATAGATGAAAATTTTATTAATTTTTTTAATTTGCTGAAATAAACCGATGGATATGATGAGTTAAAAGGACATGATGGCTCAGTGGCTAAGGCGCTGAGCTTGTCGATCGAAATGTTGGCAGTTCAGTGGTTCGAATCCCTGGTGCCATGTATAACAGGGTGAGCTCCCGTGACTTGTCCCAGCTTCTGCTAACCTAGCAGTTCGAAAGCAGGTAAAAAATGTGAGTAGAAAAATAGGGACCATTTTTGGTGGGAAGGTAACAGCATTCCATGTGCCTTTGGCATTGAGTCATGCCAGCCACATGACCAAGGAGATGTCTTTGAACAACGCTCTTTGGCTTTGAAACGGAGATGAGCACCGCCCCCTAGAGTCAGGAACGACTAGCACATATGTGTGAGGGAACCTTTACCTTTACCTATGATAAGTTAGGAAAGAAAGAAGGATGTACCAGGAAATTAAGAGACACAACGGTTACCCTTCTCATAGTGACTGAAAGTTGCAATTATTCGGCTAACGTTCCAGTTCAAACATTTCTTCCTCTGAAGGAGCATGAGATGAGAAAAGAAACAGAATTTTAAAATGTTTTTTAAAAACGATGATTGCTGCAAGATATATTTATGACACAATGGCAAGTCCCGTCACAGGCGTTTAGCACGGATGACAAATTTAGAGAGTAGATGCAAAGGGAAGCAAAAGTGAGAATTTATGTACATTTAGTCCTCAACTTACGAACATTCCTTTAGTGACTGTTCAAAGTTACAATGGCACTGAAAAAGTGGTTTACAACCGTTCTTCACACACCTATGACCAATGCAGCATCCCCAGAGTCATGTGATCAAAATTTGTATGCTTTGCAGTTGACATGTATTTTTGATGTTTGTAAGTGAAGAATTATCTGTAATGTGATGACCATTTGAGGCCTCCACGGTGGTCTTCTGATAAGCAAAATTAATGGGGAAAGATTCACTTAACAACTGTGGCAAAAAAAGATTGTAGAATCAGGCAGGATTCACTTAACAACTACGCTGCTTACAACTGCTTCTTGTTGCAGTTGTGAGCTGAGAACCATCTACAGTAGTGGACAAAATTGTGGAAACATTTTGGGAAAAGTGTATTTTCAAAAACTAGCTAATAACACCACCACCCCCTTTTTTTTTTGGAGTAGTACCATAAAATTATATATCAATGGAAAGACAATTTAATCAATAATGTAATGCAATAACTTTTATGAAGGATTTGCTATTAGAATAGCAGTTATGGTATGAAGAAGAAACGTGAAACACGTAGAAAGAACGAGATATACAAAAATGATCCCCATGTCAGTTAATACTTCGTTGGGTAGCCTTTAGCACGAATGACGGTCTTACAACGTCTTCCCATGGAGTGAACCAAGTCGTTTAGCTCTGCAGCTGTTCTAATGTGAAGCCATGGTTGAATGATGGCTTCTACTAACTGGGTTTTATTGCTGGGTCGCTTCTGAGTAACAAGTTTCTTGAGTTGGCTCCATAGATTTTCGCTTGGGTGAAGGTCTGGGCTATTCCCAGGCCATTCGAGCAGTGGAATAGGATTATCTTGAAACTCCAAAAAACAAAAGTGATGTTATTAGCCATCAAACCTCAAAAATACACTTTTCCCAAAAGGTTTCCACAATTTTGGCCACTACTATATATTGACTTATGATTGAAGCTTGTTTGCCATAACAATTATTTTTCTATTGATGGTATAAAAAGGGTGAGGGGAAAAATCCGAAAATTAAAACCAAACAAACAGGTGAGTGTTATTTATCGTTATTGCAGAGGAAGTGCTGGGCCGCTTTCTTAGAAATCCGCCAGATATTTCATTCCATTTGCCTATTTTTGCTTCTTAATATCCCTGTTTCCCCAGCTGGAACAACTTCAAGCTGGTTGAAGCAAAGGAGCGAACTACCACTCCCAGAGGCCTCTGCTTCCGGAAGCTGGTTGTCATGGAGACGGAGATCAACAGATCTTGCAGGAAAGAGCAGAGACTTGGAGGTCAGTAGGAGGGAAGGGTGACCCATCCAAAGTGTGAATTTAGAAAAGGAACAAGCTCTTTTAAGGTCAAATAAACAAGGAGGAGCGAAGGACAAAACTGATAGTGCAATTCACACGCCTTTAACTATCATTGCTTTGTTAGATGCAGGCATGGAAGCATTGACATACTTTCAACTTTTCCAAAGTTTAGAAGCTTGGGGAAAAAAACACCCTGCTAGAAATATTGCAACCTTCTCTTTGCGCTAATTTATTTTTAAGGGGATGCTTTTTGCTACTTGCTGGGTCTTAAGCCCAGACTTCGGTTTTGCTTTGAAAATAACTTTACTCTCACTTTCCATCATTTTCTCCTGGTCGTGTTTTTTTCCCTCTCTGTCATTCAGCTTAGAGTCTGTTCTATTTGTTAGCCAAAAACGCCGGAAAGCTGGAAGAAAACTTTGTACTTCAGTTGCTAGAAAACCTTCATTTCTCAACCAAAAGAACGGAAAACAAACCAACTAAAAAATGGGAAGTGGAAATTATAATTTATTGAGCTGAAAATGCCTGTTATCTTGGGACTTTTAAATCTCTAATAGGGGAATTTTTTTAAAAAAAAACACAATTTTTTCCTCTCTCTCTTTAGCCTGTGATATTATTTCCTTAGCAAGGCTTAACTGAGAAACATAACCACAATGGTGATTATGGATATCTAATCTTAAAATAATCTTCCGGAATAACGGTCCGTATTTTCAACACAAATAATGCTCGATCAAGGATGAGCTTGAAGGCTGGTCTCTTTTCTTCTCAGAAGGAAAGGGACAAAATCAGGAGGGAGGGAGGATTGGGGGAACAGCTTGACCTGTTGTAAAGTTGCCAGCCCTTTATTTTACATATTTCTGCTCTGCTGTTTACAACCCTCCTTGGAATTCCTTGTTTAAGAAGGGCACGGTGGAAAACGGGGGATGCGTGGAGATAGAGATAAGGCAAACACATGCACCGTTATTCATCCTGATTTGTACTTAGGGAAAAAAAACAGCAATTAGCTTCAAGGTTTGAACCACAACCGTTATTGAGAGAGGGATGGTGGAGCAATTCCTTCCATGAATGCTTCTCAGAAGTTTTTGGGGAGTCAACTTTCATCCCAGAGAGCGGTGTTTCTCAACCTTGGTAGCTTGAAGATGGGTGGACTTCAACTCCCAGAATCCCCCAGCCAGCAGCGCTGGCTGGGGGATTCTGGGAGTTGAAGTCCACCCATCTTCAAGCTTCCAAGGTTGAGAAACACTGCCACAGAGCTAAATTCCTGACAGATGTTCATTCGCACAACATGAGAACAAGTGGGTTACGTTGAACCAGGGTTACAACCGAGCACAGAATTTCTTTTGCTAAGTGAGTCAGTTGTTGAGTGAATTTTACCCCATTTTATGATCTTTCTTGCCCCAGTTGTCAAATAAATCACTGCGGTCCTTAAGTTGCTAAGCGAATCTGGTTTGCTTAATAGCAGTAAGTGTGAGAGGGATCTGGGGAGTCTTAGCGGACAACCAGTTAAATAGGAGCCGGCACTGTGCAGTGACAGCCAAAAAAGCCAATGTAATCCTCAATTGCATTAACAGAGGGATACAATCAAGATCAAGGGAGGTACTAATATCTCTCTATAAAGCCTTAGTAAGACCACACCTAGAGTACTGCATCCAGTTTGGGTCACCACACTATAAAAAAGATGTTGAGATTCTAGAAAGAGTGCAGAGAAGAGCAACCAAGATGATGAGGGGACTGAAGGCTAAAACATGAACAGTTGCAGGAACTGGACATAGCCAGTCTAGGGAAGAGAAGGACCAGCGGGGATATGATAGTCTTTTCAATATTTGAGGGGCTGCCAAAGAGGGTAGGGGGATCAATTTATTTTCCAAAGCACCTGAAACAAGGAATAATAGATGAAAAGCGTCTGAATTTTGATCACCTGACCATGGGGATGCTACAGCAGTTGTAAGTGTGAAGAGCAATCATAAGTCATCTTTTTCAGTGCTTCTGTAAGTTCAAACGGTCACTAAATGAACTGTTGTAAGTTGAGGACTACCAGCATATCTATTTTCTGTAGATTTGTTTTACTATTTATCCCATTTGATCCTAAGCCTTAAGAGTCATGTCCCATCATCCTACATCCCTTTCTTTCTAGAATTGGTTGAGTAGAATGCATCAAAATAACTTCAAATGATTCATCTGCGAGATAAGACTTTTGAAGATTTAGCAATAAATCCAAAGTTTCTTAAATACTGACTGCTGCCTTGGAAACCTGGTTCCAAAAATAACTGGGCCTTTAAAGATAAGGTTGATCACGAATAGAACAGAACAGAACAGAACAGAACAGAACAGAACAGAACAGCAATGAACAGAATAGAATCGAAGAGGAGAGGAGAGGAGAGGAGAGGAGAGGAGAGGAGAGGAGAGGAGAGGAGAGGAGAGGAGAGGAGAAGAGAAGAGAAGAGAAGAGAAGAGAAGAGAAATGAGATGGGAAGAGGAAGAGGAAGAGGAAGAGGAAGAGGAAGAGGAAGAGGAAGGGACCTTGGAGGTCTTCTAGTCCAGCCCCCTGCTCAAGCAGAAGAACTTATACTATTTCAGATAAGTGACTGTCCAGTCTCTTCTTTAAAGACCTCCAGTGATGGAGGATGCACACCTTCTGGAGGCAAGCTCTTCCACTGGTTAATTGTCCTCACTGTCAGGGAGTTTCTTCTTCATTCCAGGTTGCTTCTCTCTTTGATCAGTTTCCAACCGTTCTTTCTTGTCCTGCCCTCTGGTGCTTTGGAGAAAAATTTGATCCTCTCTTCTTTGTTTCAGCCCCTCAAATACTGATGCCATACCATCAAATACCATGCTGGCTCAGGAATTCTGGGAGTTGAAGTCCATAAGTCATAAAAGGGCCATTGTTCCCCACCCCTGACATAGATGAACAATATATCCAGAGAGCGGGTGACATCTTTTGTCCTGTACGTATCATTTTGCTTTCTATGACTTTGTCACCCAGGTTTTTTCAGACAACCTGTGCTGTTGCGAGGAGCAAGATGCAGGGCCGAGAGGAAAAATCTGGATCTCCCCCAACGGGAGGTGAGAAAGAATTGCGAAGCTCATCGAAGCTCACTGATGAAGTCCAAGACCTGGAGAAGCAGCTGTCACGGATCAAAGTCCATGTTCCTAAAACTGTATGGTAAGCAATATCTAACTTACTTTGCAGCATGGAAGTTAGTTACTGTATTGACCCACTTTCTGGGTTCGTACAATAGCTTGTACCCTAAGCCTACTGTACTAAATGGCCTGAAATTTCACGATGTGAAATTGATTAGCTCATTGTGAAAATGCCCACTGAAATTTATTAGCACAGGATGAAAATCTATGTTAAAATGTATTAAACCAGGTTAAAATTGACACTGAAATTTATACAAAATCTACATTGAAATGTATTCGCATGTTGTGAAAATCCATGTAGTGGCATGGTGGGAAAATCCACAATGAAATTTATTATCCCATTGTGAAAATTCACATTGAAATTTATTAGCACAGGATGAAAATCTAGGTTAAAATGTATTAAACCAGATTAAAATCGACACTGAAATTTATAACGTATTGTGAAAATCTACATTGAAATGTATTGGCTTGTTGTGAAAATCCACGTTATACATGATGCTGGAAAATCCACTATGAAATTTATTAACACATTGAAAATATGCTAAATGGTTGATCTTGGTTAACCGTCTTGTGGAAACATGGATATCTATTCAAATGAAAGATGGGTGCAGTTACCTCCTGTCTCACTCACCTTTTAAAAACTATCTCAATTAATTAACTATAGGTAGTCCTTGATTTACAACCATAACTGAGCTCAACATTTCTGTTCCTAAGCAAACGTTTGTTAAGCGAATTAGCCCCATTTTGTGACTTTTCTTGCCAATAGTTGTTAAGTGATTCACTGCATTTGTTAAGTTAATAACAGAGTACTAATAAAGTGTACTAATAACCCAGTTGTTAGGTGAATCTCGTTTCCCCCTTGACTTTGTTTTTAAGAAGGTTGCAAAAGGGGATCACATGTGACCCCAGCATCCGTCGTAACTATGAACCAGTTGCCAAGCATCTGAATTTTGATCCCGTGGCCATGGGGATGCTGCAATAGTCATAATTGTGTAAAACACTCATTAGTTGCTTTTTTCAGTGCTGTAACTTTGTAAGTCATGGATCATCTGCAATTAGCCATATTTTATTCTTGTTTATTGGCCAAAAAAACCCCAGTCTGGGTGTTGTGCCCCGTCAGCGGGGATTGTAGCTGATGTGTTGTTGTGCCCCGTCAGCGGATTGTAGCTGATTCTGACAGTGAGGAGGCTGGTGTGGTGCTGCACCAGCAGCCTGTGCAGCTGGCACTCAAGGCTGGAGAAGATGTGGTGCCAGAGGCGGGGATTCAGCCAGGGCCTTCAGAACCTCCAGAAGCTCCCTTAAGTGAAGAGGAAGAAGAGGAGGAGCCTCTTTTCAATGCACGGGCGCGAAGAGCGGCCAAAAGGCAGGAGTTGCTCCTCAGGAGGAGGTCTCCTCGAGAGTTAGGCTTGGGGCTAATTGGCCATTCCCATAGCCTATTTAAGGAGGAACACCGACTGAAGCAAGTTGTAGGGAACAACTTTAGTTCATTCTCCATTGCATCTGGATTCTCTGCAAATTGCTTCTGGGCTCTCTGCCAACCTTAGTAAGATTGTGATTACTTCATTTTTGGTTTCTTGTAGGCTGTTAAGAAAGTTTATTAACCGCCTTTGTTTGGACGAGACTGAGTTATTTTAGTAAACTTAAGTTTTGTACAGACTTTGTGTATGCTGTGTTCTTTGGGGTCCGTAGCTGGGGCAGAACACTGGGAGTTAGTTTATGGTCTGATGTGTCTAATGTCTCAGGAAGTTTAGTTCAATTAACCATCAGAAAGTGTACTATGAAAATGTACTTAGCTCCAGTTACAATATTTTCTCTAGGATCAAATCCACTGGTGAAATTTTTTTACTACTGGTTCTGTGGGTGTAGCTTGTTGGGCATGGTGTGGCTTGATGGGTATAGCTTGTGGGCGTGGCAGGGAAAGGATATTGCAAAATCTCCATTCCCACCCCACTCCAGGGGAAGGATATTCCAAAATCCCATTCCTTCACCTCTCCTGGGGGAAGGATATTACAAAATCTCCATTCCCTCCCCACTCCTGGGGCCAGCCAATGGTGATATTTGCTGGTTCTCCAGCAGCTCAAAATTTCCATTACCAGTTCTCCAGAACCTGCTGGGTTTCACCCCTGATCAAATCCTATGTATCTTTATGGCTTCAAATATATTTTTATAGCAAAAAATATAACTTCCCAGACATTTAATTCTGAGTTCAGAACTTGGATAAGATGCTTTACTGCAGACAAGAATGAAACCATGTCCATGCAAATTCCTACTTAATGCAATACCCAAAAGTCAAAGTTGTTACAGTGGTACCCTTGGTACTCAACTGCTTTGAACCTTATTGAATTTGGTACTCAGCACATTTTGACATGAAAATTTTGTCCCGATACTTATTGTTTGTTTGGTACTCTGGGCACAAGCTAGAACTTCTTGGCTGCCTTGTGACTCACTATATTATTCGTTTTGGGAAAAATCTGTTTGGTGCTCATCGTTTTTGGTACTCAACAGGCTTCCCAGAACCTATTAACAATGAGTTCAAGGTATCACTGTAAATACCCAGTTTTCTGGACTGATTTTGTAACTAAAATTACTTATATATTTAGTTCTTTGTCACCTAAAGCTCCCCGTGGGACAAACACACCATTGGAGACATTTTTTCCTGCCAAATCTTCCTGAGATTTCTTCCAACCCCAACCCATCCACAAGGCAGCCTTAATTACATTGGTGTTAAAATAACACTTACTGCCTTATGCTAACACCTCTGAGGCCAGCATTTATTTATTTTATTTATTTATTTATTGAATTTCTATACCGCCCTTCTCCCAAAGGACTCAGGGCGGTGAACAGATTAAGATTTCATATACATATAAATATATTTTATAAACGGTAAATAATAAATTGAGTCAGCTTGGTGTATCTACTAAGACCTTGGCATAGAATTTAGATGTTTATGCTAGCCCTGCTTGTTGAAATAGAAAGGTCTTCAGGGCACGTCGGAAAGTGCGAAGATCTGGGATTATTCGTATTCCAGGTGGTATTTTGTTCCAAAGCGTAGGTGCCCCCACAGAGAAGGCCCTCTCCCTTGGAACCACCAGACGACATTGTTTTAATGATGGTACCATGAGTAGGCCTACTCTGTGAAAGCGTATTGGTTGGTGGGAGGTTATCAGTTGCAGCAGATGGTCTCGTAGGTACTCAGGTCCTAAGCCATGGAGCACTTTAAAGGTAAGAACCAACACCTTGAAGCGCACTCGGAAGGCCACTGGAAGCCAATGCAGCTCGCGTAGAAGAGGTGTTACATGCGAGCGCCATGTTGCTCCCATAATTACTTGCGCAGCTGCATTCTGGACCAGTTGGAGCTTCCGGGTGCATTTCAAGGGGAGCCCCATGTAGAGAGCATTGCAGTAGTCAAGTCGGGAAATGACGAGGGCTTGAGTGACTGTGCGTAATGAGTCCCGGTCTAGAAAGGGACGCAATTGGCGAATCAGGCGAACCTGATAGAAAGCTCCTCTGGCCACGGCTGTTATATGATCTTCTAAAGACAGTTGTGCATCCAGGAGGATGCCTAAATTGCGAGCTTTCTCTGTGGGGGTCAATGACTCATCCCCAATAGTTAGTGATGGGACTAACTGGCTGTACCGGGACGCCGGTAGCCACAGCCACTCAGTCTTGGAAGGGTTGAGTTGAAGCCTGTTTCTCCCCATCCAGACCTGTACGGCCTCAAGGCACCGGGACATCACTTCAAGGGCATCATTGGGGTGGTTTGTGGTGGAGATGAACAGCTGAGTGTCATCAGCATACAGATGACATCGCACCCCAAAACCACGGATGATCTCCCCCAACGGCTTCACATAAATGTTGAACAGGAGAGGTGAGAGGACCGACCCCTGTGGCACCCCACAAGTAAGGGGCCTCGAGGTCGATCTCTGTCCACCTGTCAACACTGACTGCGACCTGTCAGAGAGGTAGGACGAGAACCATCGTAATACGGTGCCTCCCATTCCCAGCCCCTCCAACCGGTGCAGCATGATACCATGATCAATGGTATCAAAAGCCGCTGAGAGATCTAATAGGACCAGGATAGAGGAACATCCCTTATCCCGAGCCCTCCAGAGATCATCAACCAATGCGACCAATGCTGTTTCTGTGCTGTATCCAGGCCTGAAGCCAGACTGGAACGAGTCTAGATAGACAGCTTCATCCAGGTACTGTGGGAGCTGTTGTGCCACCACACTTTCGACAACCTTTGCTAAAAAGCGAAGGTTGGAGACTGGACGGTAGTTTGCTAAAACAGCCGGATCCAGAGAGGGCTTCTTAAGGAGAGGTCTCACCACCGCCTCTTTCAAGGCGGGAGGTAAGAATCCCTCGCTCAGAGAAGCGTTAATAATTCTCTGGAGCCAGCTATGTGTAACCTCCTGGGTAGCCAGCACTAGCCAGGAAGGGCACGGGTCCAATAAACATGTGGTCGCATTCAGCTTCCCCAGTAACCTGTCCACGTCCTCAGGAGACACAGTATCAAACTCATCCCAGATAATGTTCTCAAGATCTGCCCTTGTCATTTCATCCGAATTAACCCGGTTAGAGTCCAAGCCTTCCCGAATCTGAGCTATTTTATCAAAGTAGATAGGAGTTTTTACCAAATTTGTAGATACAATTTTACCAAGTTTGGCGGGTGAGCTCCCATTTCTTGTCCCAGCTTCTGCCAATCTAGCAGTTCGAAAGCACGTAAAAAATACAAGTAGAAAAATAGGGACCACCTTTGGTGGGAATGTAACAGCGTTCCATGCGCCTTTGACATTGAGTCATGCCGGCCACATGTCCATAGCCACATGACCACCAAGACGTCTTTGGACAGCGCTGGCTCTTCGGCTTTGAAACGGAGATGAGAACTGCCCTCTAGAGTCAGGAATGACTAGCACATATGTGCGAAGGGAACCTTTACCTTTAGACAAACAATGCATCCAGTGATGAAATCCATTTTTTTTTACAACCGGTTGTGTGGGCATGGCTTGGTGGGTGTGGTGTGGCTTGTTGGGCGTGGCAGGGAAAGGATACTGCAAAATCTGCATTCCCACCCCACTCCAGGGGAAGGATACTGCAAATCTGCATTCCCACCCCACTCCAGGGGAAGGATACTGCAAAATCTCCATTCCCACCCCACTCCAGGAGAAGGATACTGCAAAATTCCCATTCCCTCCCCACACCTGGAGGAAAGATACTGCAAAATCCCCATTCCCACCCCACTCCTGGAGGAAGGATACTGCAAAATCCCCATTCCCACCCCACTCCAGGGGAAGGATACTGCAAAATCTCCATTCCCTCCCCACTCCAGGGGAAGGATACTGCAAAATCCCCATTCCTACCCCACTCCAGGGGAAGGATACTGCAAAATCCCCATTGGCTCCCCACTCCTGGAGGAAGGATACTGCAAAATCCCCATTCCCACCCAACTCCTGCAGTGCAAAATACCCATTCCGACCCCACTCCAGGGGAAGGAGACTGCAAAATCTCCATTCCGACCCCACTCCAGGAGAAGGATACTGCAAAATTCCCATTCCCTCCCCACTCCTGGGGGAAGAATATTGAAAAATCTCCATTCCCACCTCACTCTGAGGCCAGCCAGAGGTGGTATTTGCCGCTTCACCAAATTACTCAAAATTTCCGCTACCGGTTCTCCAGAACTGGTCAGAGCCTACTGCAACCCACCTCTGGTGGTGTGGCTTGGTGGATGTGGCTTGGTAGGTGTGGCAGGGGAAGGATACTGCAAAATCCGGTTACATCCGGTTAAAATCAGGAACAACTAGCACACATGTGCGAAGGGAACCTTTACCTTTAGACAAACAATGCATCCAGTGGTGAAATCCAATTTTTTTTACTACCGATTCTGTAGGCGTGGCTTGGTGGGCGTGGTGAGGCTTGGTGGGTGTGGCAGGGGGAGGATACTGCAAAATCCCCATTCCCACCCCACTCCAGGTGAAGGATATTGCAAAATCTCCATTCCCTCCCCACACTGGGGCCAGCCAGAGGTGGTATTTGTTGGTTCTCTGATTTCCGCTACCGGTTCTCCAGAACCTGTCAGAACCTGCTGGATTTTACCCCGAAATGATGCCATTCTTCCTGAAATTAGGAATTTAAACTTGCACATAGATTCAGCAGTCTTGTTCATGTGCATTGAACCATGGCAAAAATATGGCCCAGTAACATCTTGTTTCTCCCACAAGTGAGACAGCCTGGGAATTGTGCTAAATTGCTTTTCGCTTTCTTGTGAAATCATCCCCTGGCCGCCTCGAGGTGGGTGAAATCTCTGAAGTGTTATCACCAGTTTATTTTGGAAGTCAGGGCTACATGGGAACAGAAGCCAGGGAGGCAGGAGAGCGATGGGCCAAGGGGAAGCCTATCTCATGCCAGCTGTTTTCTGCTGACTCAAGGATGGGTGAAGGTTGCTTTAAGGTGATAGCTGGGAAGAGCCCTTAGCTGAAGTTCTCCGTTCTTATGCTGTAGGAAGTTTTTTTAAAAACTGTTTTAAACTTCAGTGGAATTACACCGTGATGGAACAGCACATTGACATACCACCTTGAACTGTAGGTGCTCAGAGAGAGTTCTGTTTATTTTAAGATAAATTTATTTTATCTTAAATAAAATAAATCCAACATCACTTTTAGTCTCCTAAAAGTCAGGAAGTTATTCCCTGAAATCTCAGCAAATGGCTAGGTATCAGTATGGATAATCCTTGGTTTATGACCCCAGTAGGAGCCCAAAATTTATGTTGTTAAGTGAGACCTTTGTTAAGTGCGTTTTGTCCAGTGGTGAAATCTAAAATTTGTTACTACTGGTTCTGTGGACGTGGCTTGGTGGTGGGGGGTAATGTGACTAGGTGGGTGTGGCCAACTTTAAAAACCATTTTTTCTACAACCTCTTCGGCCAAAGAGGTTGTAAAAAAATGCTTTTAAAAAGGCTCTGACGATCAGGCAAATCAGCTGGGATCGTCAGAGGCTTTTAAAAGCATTTTTTCTACAATCTCTTCGGCCAAAGAGGTAGAAAAAAATGCTCTTAAAAGCCTCTGATGATCCCAGCTGAGCTGCGCAATCATCAGAAGCTTTTTTTAAAAAAACTTTTAAAAGCATTTTTTTGGCCGAAGAATTAAATCAGAGGCTTTTTAAATTAAAAATAATTTTAAAAGCCTCTGATGATTGCACAGCTCAGCTGGGCATTGAGGGGTGAGGGGAGCAGGGATTTTTGCTACTGGTTCTCCGAATCACCCACCGCAATCGCTATCGGATCCAGGCCAAACCGGGAACATTTCACCCCTGGTTTTGCCCCATTTTATGACCTATCTAGTCACAGTTGAAAAGTGAATCATTGCAGTTGTTAAGTGAGTAGCAAGGTTGTTAAGTGAACCTGGCTACCCCATGGAGTCCCTTTTGTGACCTTCCCCAAGGTCACAAAAAGGCGATCACGTGACCCCGGGATATTAAATATGAGTCAGTTGCCAAGCATCCGAATTTTGATCATTTGACTAAGGATGCTGCAATGGTCGTAAGTGTGAAAAATGGTCATAAGTAATGCCATTGTAACTTTGAATGATCACTCAGTGAACTATTGTAAGTGGAGAACTAACTTCTTTGTCTTTCCTGCATATAGTGAATTTGATTGGAGCAAGATGGACACAGCCCACTTGCCGGAGTCCTACAAAACCAACACACCCAAGGAGCAGTTGCTTCTGCAAGTAGCTGACAATTTTCATCGGCAATATGCACACCTTTGCCCAGACCGTGTACCCCTCTTCCTTCACCCAGTCAACGAATGTAAAGTGGAGGTAAGTCGGGCAAAGAGCTCTAGAAAGGAACTTCCAGGTTGCCCCAAGAATCTATAAAGCCTTAATAAGACCACACCTGGAATACTACATCCAGTTTTAGTTTACCACACTACTCTGTTTCCCCCCAAATAAGACATCCCCTGCTAATAAGCCCAATCGGGCTTTTGAGCACATGGCAACAAGGCCAAGCGCTTTTTTCAGGGTTCAAAAAAATATAAGACCGGGTCTTATTTTTGGGGAAACAGGGTATAAACAAAGATGTTGAGACACTAGAATAATAGATAAGAATAAGAATAATAGAATAACAGAGTTGGAAGGGATCTTGGAGGTCTTCTAATCCAACATCAGGAAACCCTTTACCCTATATAATGGAATATTGACCCAGTTTTGGTCGCCACAATATAAAACAGATGTTGAGACTCTAGAAAGAATGCAGAGAAGAGCAACCAAGATGATGAGGAGATTGGAGGCTAAAAGATACGATGAACGGTTGCAGGAACTGGGCCTGGCTAGTCTAGTGAAGAGAAGGACCAGGGGAGACAGGATAGCAGTCTTCCAATATTTGGGGGGCTGCCACAGAGAGGAAGGGGTCAAGCTATTTTCCAAGGCACTGGAAGGCCAAACAAGGAATAATAATGGATGGAAACTGAACAAGGAGAGATTCAACCTGGAAATAAGGAGGAATTTTCTGACAGTGAGAGCAATCAACCCATGGAACAGAAGTTGCCTGGGTTTTTTTTCTGAGAAAGAAGGAATCATTTTGCTTCTCATCCAAGAAGCTTCATCGGTTCAGATAGTGGGGAGGATAGAAGGAGAGGTTCTGATAGGATGGGGTGTGTGTGTGTGTGGAGTAAGAGAAATGGCAGGATTGTATTTCTTTGCAGTCATCTGGTCATTAGCACTCTCCCTGAGAGCTCTTGAGATCACTTGGGGGTTTATCTGTGCCTTCAGGGTCACCTGAATCAGAGTGCAATTGCTTGTGCAATCTTCTTTGAACTGCTTCTTCTAACTTCTTCAGCACCTATTATTCCAACCCCCTGCGATCAGAACCGATGAAGCTTCTTGGACGAGAAGCAGAGGTGGGTTTCAGCAGGTTCTGACCAGTTCTGGTAGCGGAAATTTTGAGTAATTCGGAGACCTGGCAAATACCCGGTAAAATTCTGACTCCCCCCCTCCCCTGCCCCATCTATTCTCTGCCTCCCAAGTCCTAGCTGATCGGGAGGAAATGGGGATTTTGCAGTATCTTCCCCTGGAGTGAGGTGGGAATGGAGATTTTACAGTATCCTTCCCCTGCCATGCCCACCAAGCCACGCCCACCAAGCCACACCCACAGAACTGGTGGTAAAAAGTTTTGAAACCCACCACTGCTTCAGGTGCTCTGGAGAATAAGCTGACCCCCTGTGGCAGCCCCTCAAATATTGGAAGACTTCTGTCATGTCACCCTAATGTTAGACTTGCGTGAAATCTCAAAGTAATTTCCAGGGAGAAGAAATGGCTATTCAACCAGTCAATGATGGCCAATTTTCCCCCTTGACCAAAGCATGAGCCACAACCTTCTTTTCTGTCCATAATTTGTCCTTATCACTCATTTTCTTAAGAGACCAATTAGTGGTGTCACCAGAATTATACTTGGGAAGTAAAGGAGGGACACCCATTTTGAGGGAAACCACTATACCCACAATTTAGCTATTTTCTTTCTTTTTTTTAATTTTAAAAACAAACCTTTATTAAGACTTTAAAAACAAACAAAATACACAAATTTCTTAGTCAAACAAAAGAAGAAAGATAAACAAAAAACAAAAACAAAAGACAAATGTACTTATACTATTACTCAACTTCATATATTGACTAATTTCTATATCTTTTTTATATACATATACATATATACATATATACATTATTCCAACTATATCCATCTGACAGTGCTGTTTTTAATTGCATCAATTTCTTCTAGATTCCATCTTTACTCACTTTTCCTCTTCCTCTGTTTTGTCCACTGGTACCATTTATTCCATATAATATAATAATCTGAGTCCTCCTTATCTTTTAGTTGTAAAGTTAATTTGTCCATTTCTGCGCATGCAAATATTTTCTGTATTACTTCCTGTTCTGTTGGCAAGCGATCACATTTCCACAATTGCGCTAATGATAACCTAGCCGCCGTGATTATATGTAAAATTAAATACTTAGTATCTTTTCTAATATTTCCTTTGATCATGCCTAATAGGAAAACCTCAGGTTCTAATTCAATTTCGTATTTTGTTATTTCTGTTATCCATGTTTTTATTTTCCTCCAAAATTTCTTAACTACTGGGCAGAGCTATTTAGCTATTTTCAAAGCTTTTACTTCCCCATCTCACTGTGACACGCCTTTTTTTTTTTTTTTTTGCTTCTTGATCAGCTTTTAACAAAAATAGAGGAGAACAAATTTTTATGGCCAGCATGTTAAAAATGCCGCGGATTTTTAATGAAGCAAATCCAAGAACTAAATTTCCTGGAATTCTCTAAGGTGGTTTTCCCAGGAAATTGCAGGTGGAAAAAAAACTGTGTTTATAATAAATACTACAATCTTTCACTGCTGGTCCTCCACATCCTTATTTGTAAAGTTCTCTTCGAAGTTGTTTTTCTTAAAAGTGGAATGTTGTTGAATCTTTGAAAGGACAACTTTTATATTTGTTTATCTGTCGGCAAAGCGGGTGACTTCCCAGCTGCAAAATTATATAATGGTGTAAAAGTTGTCCGCAAAGTTTCTCTCTCGGCATTATCTGATCAGGATAAGCAGACAAATCTGTACATTCCTTCCTGGGATGAACTCCTACATGTCATTTGCAAAATCTGCTCGGCCTTTCGTGTGGAGTGAGCAAAGAGCAAACAGCAACTGGCCAACCTCTTTTTAAAAATATAACTTTTACATGATGTGAGTTGTTGTTTTTTTTTTTTTAAAAAAATAAGCTCAATTATTTTGCAGAGTATCTAGAATGTTATACTGACCTATAAAAACAGGAGATTTTCCCTGAATGAGCTTATCTAGAAACTCACAGGAAATTAACAAGTTGAAACAGACTTTTTTTTAAAAAAAAAAATTAAATGACAGAGCATGTGATCAGATTGTGACCTGATAATGGTTACCGGTAATACAATCCATTTTGAAAAACCAAAGATTAAAACAACAACAACAACATTAATTTTATGAAACCTTTTTTTCGAAGCCTTTATTTTTTTAACCATGAAGAGTTTGTGTCATATCTGAGAATGTTTTGATGCATAATATGGAAATGCTAGAGCTTTTACAACGTTTTAAAAAATGTTATTTATCACACCTTTATTATTTTTATAAATAACTCTAGGTGCAAACACACACAATACTCCTTCTTCCTCCTATTTTCCTCACAACCACAGCCCTGTAAGGTAGGTTGAGCTGAGGGGGAAGGACTTGGCTCAAAGTCACCCATCTGGATTTCATGCTTAAGGTGGGACTAGAACTCACACTCTGGGGTTTGGTTCATGGTCACCCAGCTGGCTTTCATGCCTAAGAAAGGACTGGAATTCACCATCTCCTAGTGATTGGCCTAAAGTCACTCAGCCAGCTTTCATGGCTAAGGCAGACTAGAACTCACCATCTCCTGGTGATTGGGTTTTTGTGCCTAAAGCCACTCTAGAACTCACAATTTCCTGATTTCTAGCCTTCACTTCTAGACCAAATTGGCTTTCTGGGTTCAAATCTCAACTCTGTTGACATGGGATTATATTTCTGATGACCTTAGAGTCCTGATTGGTTGATTTACATTTGCTTTGCTTGTAAAAGTAACCCAATGGGTTTTTGTTGTTGTTGTTGCAGAAATTTGTAAGCACAACGGTCCGGCCAACTCTGCTCCCTTACTCAGAGTTATACAACTGGGATAGTGCTGCCCGTTTTGTTTCTGATTATCTCAACATGGAGCCTCTTCCTTCTCCACTAGCACCGGTAAGAAATAGGACCTGCATGGGTGATCTGAAGGTCCCATGGGGGAGCTGATGCAAAGAAGACCTCAAAGCCATGTAGATATGGTGCTAAAGATGGCCTAAAGCAAGCTTCCTCTTCAGTGTATCCTAACCCCCTGGCCAAAGGCCTTTCACACATACTAGCACAAATACAGTGCCAATGGCTCCATCATTGGAAGATCTGAAAGACCAGGTTAAGGACATTGACTTGGAGAAGGTCCATCTATGTGGTTGCTACAAGTTGACATTGAATTCATGCCTCAAAGGTGCTTTTTCAAGAAGCAACTGGACTTTCTTGGTTTTTCCTTGAAGACAGTTCACTTCTCATCCAAGAAGCTTCTTCAGTTAATTGGATGAGTAGTGAAACACCACCAAAGAAAAACCAAGGAAGTCTAGTTGCCTCTTGAAAAAGCACCTTTAAGAAAACCATGACCTGGATGACTGAGAATCTCCATAGACACTGAATTTATGGCATATAATCAGTCGGTCAATCAGTTACATTTATTGGCTGATATATTTTGTAGACTTAATTTTTGTTGCATAGTTCATGAACTAAAGTTGTATATTTATTGAACTAAATAAACTATGAGTAAAAACAGTATATCAAAATATTTACTGAAGCATAAAGATGTAAAACATTCACAGTGAAATCAATAGTAACCTATATACATAAAAGCGAAAACCACTCACGCATTAATCACGAAATCTCCAGAACCATAAAGCCTACAAACTTGAAATTTGCCACGTATGTTCCTCTTGGATTCAAGGTGCTCACTAAGAAAGGTATTAGTATCAGAGCATTAGTATTTCCTATATTATTATTAACACGCTCTGATGCTAAGGAGTTCTACTCCCCCTCCCCATTTGAAAAGAAATCTGTTCCAAATGCAAAACACAAGCAGAGGAGAGGAGTTTCACTATCAGTTTTACTTTCAGAGCAGCAAGCAGCTTTACTACAGAACAGCTGAGCTAAGCCATGCCCGGCCTCTTTCTTGTCTCCTTGCTCACACAGCAAATACTGTTTGAGTTTCCAAACACCCCTCAACTCTCTCACACACTGACAGGATGCTAGCCAGATGAATACCGATGGATGCTGCGGGCTGGGACATTCTACTCCGCCTCCCCCTCTGTTCCAAGTGCCAGTTGCATTATATTAACACACTCTGATGTTATGGAGTTACACATTCTACATTAAGTTTCAGGCTGCAAGTGTCAATTTGAGCACATAGTTTCATAGTGAAGCACGGGCATCCAGCTAGTCAATAATAAAAGTAGACAACGCAAAGAACTAAAGTTGCAGTAAAAGGATTAAAAATCACAACAGTTGAAGGATGTGTGTCCTCTCTCTCCAGCCCTGCTACTTATGTTCACCAACAACCATCTTGAAGTACCAGCAAGGAAACTGTTTTGATTTTAGCGTCCTTTTATGCTCTCTGCTAATTGGAGCCGGCTATGATGCCTATTGCGTGAATGGCTATGCCACCAAGGACATCTGCATGATGGATGAGTCCAAGGAAGAGTGCCCGCTCTTACAGAAGCCGGAAGAGGTGAGAAGGGGACTTGAGTGGGATCCAGAGGCAGATGGCCTATTGGTTAATACGCCAAGATAGAAACCAGGTGATGGTCAGTTCCAGTCCTGCCCTAAACAAGCTGGTTATCTTTGGGCTAATCACCAGAAGATGGTGAGTTTTAGTCCCACTTTAGGCATGAAAGCCAGCTGGGTGACTTTGGGCCGATCGCTAGGAGATAGTGAGTTCTAGTTCCATTTTAGGCCTGAAGGCCGGCTGGGCCAGTTCCTCTCTCTCAGCCCAATTTATCTCACAGGGTTGTTCTTGTGGGGAAAAAAATAAGAGGAAGGAGGAATAGTAAGTATCTTCGCTGCCTTGACTTACTTACTGTATAAGAAAGAACAAAGTGGGATTAATAAAATTTAACAAATAAAAATAAATAATTTGGGGTTGCTAAAAAGACAGAAAGAGAGAGAAACACCAAGCTAAATGCAGGTATTTCTCAATTTACAGCCATTCAAAGTCACAATATCACTGAAAAAAAGACCATTTTTCATACAATGGTTGCAACATCCCCATGATCATGTGATCAAAATTTGGATGCTTGGCAATCAGTTCGTATTTATGATGGTTGCAGCATCCCAGGCAGTGGTGAAATTCAAGTTCCTCACTCCAGGGGAAGGATACTGCACAATCTCCATTCCCTCCCCACTCTGGGACCAGCCAGAGGTCGTATTTGCCGCTTCTTCGAACTACTCAAAATTTCCGCTACCGGTTCTCCAGAACCTGTCAGAACCTGCTGGATTTCACCCCTGATCCCAGGGTCATCCTTTTGTGACCTTCTGATCAGCAAAGTCCATGGGGAAGGCAGATTCATTTAATAACCGTGTTGCTAATTTACCAACTGCACTGATTCGTGCAACAACGGTGGCAAGAAGGTCATACAGTGGGCCCCTCCCAGCCTGTATTCAGAACTGGAAGTGCAGCAAAAGTACGGTGCAATTCAGACACGCAATTCAGCATCATTTAGAAATCGCAGAAAACCCCACAGAATTCCCCCACCACCACCAATCCCAAAAGAACCCAAGAAGAAACAGGAACTCCCAAGCCCTGCGTGTGAGCTTTGCGTTATTCTCCAGCCCATGGCCACACACTTCCTTTCTTCCAAAATTAATTTCCAGCCCCTGCCCCCACCCCAAAATTGTCCTCACAGTCAATTTGTGACATTGCCACCCACTGCCTGCAGAGCCTCTAGAGCAGTTTTTCTCGACCTTGGTAGCTTGAAGATGGGTGGACTTCAACTCCCAGAATCCCCCAGCCAGCGCTGCTGGCTGGGGGATTCTGGGAGTTGAAGTCCACCCATCTTCAAGCTTCCAAGGTCGAGAAACACTGAATTAGAGGTTTCCGATTGGCGCTTAAGTAGCCTCTATGCAAACAGAACGTTGACTAAAGTAAGTTAAGCTTTCCAACTGGCCCTGCGAGGATCTTCTGATGATCTTCTGAGATCTTGGATTCTGGGAGTTGAAGTCCACCCATCTTCAAGCTTACAAGGTTGAGAAACACTGCTCTAGAGGGCAGCATTGTTTTGATTTGCAGGGTGTAAAAGAAAGATAATGTCATTTTTTTTTCTTTTCAAAGTCTCTGTACACATTGTGATTGAATAGTATCACTGAGGATAGTTTATAGTCCTTTTTTATTGTTGTGTCATTTAGAGAATGTTCTTTATTGTTTTGATAGAGTGGTCTTTGATTAATGCAATGCGATGCAGTTAATTAATACAATCAGTTAATTAAAGATTATTAACACTTTAATTTTAGATAATACATATCAGTGTTTCTCAACTTGGGCAAGTTGAAGATGTGTAGGTATCCTGGGACTCAAAGTCCACACATCTTCAATTTTGTCAAGTTTTGAGAAACAGACTATTGAGAAAGGAAGGAAGAGAGAAGGAAAGAAAGAGAGAGAGAGAGAGAGAGAGAGAGAGAAAGAAAGAAAGCAAAAGAAAGAAAAGAAAGAGAGAGAGAAGGTGGAAGGAAGGAAGATGGGAATGAAGTAAGGAGAGAGAGAAAGAAAGAGCAAGAAAGAAAAAAGAAAGAAAAGAAAGAGAGAGAGAGAGAAAGAGAGAGAGAGAGAAGGCGGAAGGAAGGAAGGAAGGAAAATGGGAAGGAAGTAAGGAGAGAGAGAGTGAGAAAGAGAAAGAAAGAAAGAAAAAAAGAAAGGAAAGAAAGAAAGAAAGAAAGAAAGGAAAGAAAGAAAGAAAAAGAAAGAAAGAAAGGAAAGAAAGAAAGAAAGAAAGAGAGAGAGAAGGTGGAAGGAAGGAAATGAGAAGGAAGTAAGGAGAGAGAGAAAGAGAGAAAGAAAAAAAGAAAGAAAGGAAATAAAAAGAAAGAAAGAAAAAGAAAGAAAGGAAGGAAAGAAAGAAAGAAAGAAAGAAAAGAAAGAAGGTGGGAGAGAGGAAGGAAGGAAGGGAGATGGGAAGGAAGGAAAGAAGGAAGGAAGGAAAGAAAGGAGGGAGGGAGGGAGGGAGGAATGAATGAATGAATTATTGCTGGAAACCAACAAAACATTTAGTGAATTGCTGTCAAATGACCACAGAACACAATCATGATCATGAAGCTGGCCTGCCTAACATATGGTCACCTGCCTGTGGGGACCAGAACAACCATTTACAACAGCTGGGCATGCTTTATGGGTCGTAAAGCACCCATTCCCTGGCCGTCGTAACTGTGAAAATGCCCGGTCGTTAAGTGAGGACTACTTGTACAAATGTAGAAAAAAATGAATCAACTCAGTGTCCGAGACCAAGAGGTTTGGGCAATCCCTCTGCCATCTCTGAGATGATGGCCAAGAGCAGAATATGCCACATTAGGGGCAGGTTCCAAATCCCGTTGCTATCAGTTCGCTTGTGTTTGCACATAGCACTTCTGCACATACGCAAAAGCTTCTGCGCATGCACAGGAGTCCGGGCAGGGGGGCGGAGCCTCCCGCTGCCGCCCGCCCGATCTGGTGCTAACCGGTAGCAACGCACCACTGTGCCACATCCTTCCTTTTGCCCAATTAAAAGCATTTGGGTTTCACCCGCGGTCTCCTGACCATAAGCAGATTTTCTTTTGGGTGGTAGGGGGGGTGGCGGAGGTGAATAATTTCCAAATGTTGGATTAAAAAGGGGGGAATTGTTTTTGGCCACAGGTCCAAGTTGAAGAGAAGAAGGAGAAGGCTAAGAAATACGCCATCAAGCCCCCGCGCGACCTGCGGAGCAAGTATGAGTTACGCCAGGAAGAAAAGCAACAGGCTAAAGAGCAGGCTGCAGAAGAGAAGAAGCAGAAGGAGGAAGAAGAGAAGAAAGCCGTGGGTTGCTCAGAAGAGATTTGTGGGTCTGGGGTGGCCTGGCTTGAGTGTTTGTGGGAAGGCATCAAGAGATCAAGAGACAGGTGACAGCTCAGCCCTGGAGAAACCTGGTTAGAAGCGTTGCAGGTCACTCAGAGATTCCCGTTTCAGTTTCTTTCGTTCTGTGTTTACCCCATATTAGCACTAATAAAACCTTCCTGAAGACCTGCTACCTTGATCTTGGACCAGCTTCGAGGAGTTTAACCTCCAGACACCATTGCCCAAAGATGTGTGATGCTTCTTTTGAGTATTTTTTTAAAAGGTTTTGTGCTTCTCTCTCACGGGATAAATTTGTAACTTTGCAAGATCGTGTGAAATATCAGGATTTCCATGGGATTTTGCTGGAATCCATGAGAGTTTAGCCAGTTAATTTTAAAATACTGGTCCAGGCCACTAAAGATGACATGAATCATGTAGGTCTATGACAATTCACTGCAGCCAACTCACCATGGCCAACTTGCTGCGGTCAACTTGCTGAGGGACAAGAGTTTCACTAATATCAAAGAAATGGTGGGATGCTTGGAACTTGCTGGGAGACCTGCCCCTCTATTCCTTCCTCCCTCCCTCCCTCCCTCTCTCTCTCTCTCTCCCACCCTTCCTCCCGTCTCTTACTCTCCCTCCCTCCTTCCCTCTCTCCCTCCCCTTCTATCTCCCTCCCCCTCCCCCTACCTCCCTTCTTCCTTCCTATCTCTCCCTCCTTTCCTCTCTATCTTCTTCCTTCCTTCCTTTCCTCCCTCTCCTCCCTCTTTCTCTTTCTCTCCCCCTCCCCCCTCTTTACTCTCCCTCCTTCCCCTTCTCCCCCCTCCCCCCCTCTCTCCCTCCTTCCTTCCTATCTCTCCCTCCTTCCCTCTCTCCCCTCTCTCCCTCTTCTCTTTCCCTCCCTCCCCCCTCTCCCTCCTTCCCTTCCTCCTTCCTTCCTCTCTCTTCCTTCTTCCTTCCTCCTTCCTTCCTTCCCTCCCTCTCTCTCTTTCTCTCTCTCTCCCTCCCCCCTCTCTCTCCCTCCTTCTACGTCTCTCTCCCCCTCTCCCTCCCTCTCTCCCTTCTTCCTTCCTATCTCTCCCTCCTTCCCTCTCTCTCTCCCCTTCTCTCTCCCTCCCTCCCTCCCTTCCTTTCTCTCTCTCCCTTCTTCCCTCTCTTCCTTCCTTCCTTCCTCCCTCCCTCCCTCCCACCTCTCTCTCTCTCCACAATGTAAAAAAATGCAAAGAGGATGATGAGAGGCCTGGAGGCTAAAACATACGATGAATAGGGGGTTGGACTAGATGACCTCTAAGGTCCCTTCCAACTCTGCTATTCTGTTTTTCTCTTTCTCCGCCGCAGCTGGAAGAGAAGCCAATACCGGACCGTCTTCAGGGTCTCCGTGTCCACGCCTGGGTACTTGTTCTCTCTGGCAAGCGGGAAGTGCCTGAAAGTTTTTTTATTGACCCTTTTACTGGAAAAAGCTACAGCACCGTTGACGATCACTTCCTGGGCATTGAGAGTCTGTGGAACCATCGGAATTATTGGATCAACATGCAGGATTGCTGGAATGGTTGCAGGGTAAGAGCCTGGCTGGCCCTTCCTAGATTCTCGGAAGAATCTCCATTTTCTTTTCCAATTGCAGGCCCTAGATTAGAACCCGCAACACAGAACCTTAAGCCCGGAAGCAGCCTCGGACGTCTTCTAGTCCAGCTCCCTGCTCAAGGCAGGAGACTGTCCGAAGAATAATTTGGGGTTCCAACTTGAGCCGGGGTTGTGCAAGAATAAATAAAAATGACATCCAGGCAGCTGTGAGGGAAAGAGAAATATTTATTCCCCAAAGCAAAGAGGTTTGCTTTGGGGGCAGCTGCAGAGAAAATGGGTGCAGAGCAGGGGTGAAATGCTCCCGGTTCAGACCGGATCGCCCGATCCGGTAGCGATGGCAGCAGGTGATTCGGAGAACCAGTAGCAAAAATCCCTGCACGCCCCTCCCCCATGCCCAGCTGAGCCACGCGATCATCAGAGGCTTTTTTTTTTACTTTTAAAAGTATTTTTTCTACAACTTCTTCAGCCGAAAAAATGCTTTTAAAAGTTTTTTTAAAAAGCCTCTGATGATCCCACGGCTCAGCTGGGATCGTCAGAGACTTTTCAAAGCATTTTTTTCTGCAAAAAAAAAAGCCTTTAAAAGCCTCTGGCGATCCCAGCTGTGTTGCCTGATCGTCAGAGGCTTTTTAAAGCATTTTTTTTCTGCCACCTCTTAAGGTTGTAGAAAAAATGCTTTTAAAAGTAAAAGAAAAAAAGTTGGCAATGTCCACCCAGTCACATTTCTCCCGCCCCCCCCCCCCCCCCGCCCCACCAAGCCAGGCCCACAGAACCAGTAGTAACAAATTCTACATTTCACCACTGGTACAGAGATATTGCTTTATAGTGCAGCTTGTCCTAGTTGTGGAAATGTGTGCGTTGTTGATTCTAGGATGACCCTTGAGCGGCATGGGTACATGCAGACTCCAGAGAAAGGGGTTGATTAAATCAAGTGATGTGGATCGAGTCTCTTCGTTTGAACCATGAACATTATAATTACCTCAGTGGTGAAATCCAATTTTTTTTACTACTGGTTCTGTGGGCGTAGCTTGGGGGCGTGGTGAGGCTTGGTGGGTGTGGCTTGGTGGGTGTGGCAGGGGAAGGATACTGCAAAATCCCCATTCCCACCCCAGTCCTGGGGGAAGGATACTACAAAATCCCCATTCCCACCCCACTCTGCGGCCAGCCAGAGATGGCATTTGCCTGTTTTCTGAACTGCTCAAAATTTCCACTACCGGTTCTCCAGAACCTGTCAGAACCTGCTGGATTTCACCCCTGAACCTGCTGAATACCATCTCTGGGTCACCCTCTTGACTTTTTACTTGCATATCAATTATTGAGATAGCAGACATTTTCTTTTATATGTCCATTTTAGAGTAAATCTTTTTCTAAGTGTATAAGTGTATGTAGCCTGGCATTTTTAATTCTACTTTCAAGTCAGTCTTGATCTTGTCAGATAAAACTTGTTCCTCTTCCATAATATTTTTTAAAACATAGTACATCTATCGAAATAGACACTATTAAAATTAACTCCTGGGTCCATTGTTCAACAATGCCATTCAATATGTCCAATGTTAAAATATTTTGCTTCATTCTGTAATTGTAAATTTGAGTTTGAGCAGCTTTTTGAAATAATTTTTCAATCTTTAGTTCCTTTAGTTCCCTCTAGTGTCCAATTTTTAAAGTCTTATTCTACTATTCTTTTTTTTTTTTAATTCTGAAGGAAAGCAAGTTCGAAGGAAAAATTCTTCCTAAATAATTCCAAAATCTTACTTCATATGTACCTGGATCCTTGGTCCATTTGTAATTTTCTAAACTCAAAAATTTAATCACCTTTTTGCCATTTATTGCATAATTCTTTTATTAAATTCTTAAACTTGCAGTTAAAATTTTCTTTTGCTAAGAATTGAAGGAAACTCATCCAGTGTTGTAAAATATTTTGATCCAGAGATTCCTAATAACTGAAAAGCACTTAATAAACTAATTCCAAAAGTGAATGGAAAATGAAGTAAGCAGACAGAATTTCCTTTCAACAGCACCAATCATGGTTTGAACAAGCTGCATTTTCATTCATCTCCCAAAGCATTACCCCCCCCCCTCCAAGAGATCGATAAAGGAGAATAATTGTGGCTCAGGGTTCAAATGAGGTGCTCACTGAACTTGGAGAACACCAATGACCCCACCACCCCCGCTCCAGAGACCACTGTGTTACAGTCTCTTCATGAAGAGCAACTGTGTGGAGTACTTGTGGGCCATCTCAAGTCCTCTCCTTGTCCTAAGAGCAATCCCAAAGCTCTGGTCTACTCACCAGCTTCTCATTCTGCCAAAATTGGCTTCGCTTTTTTCATGGAACTGTCTTCAGTTTGTCGTTTCTTCCCCAGAAATTAGAAATCTCAAGCTTCCACACTTGGAATATTTCATCTAGTTTTAGTCGTCACAATATTAAAAAGATGCTGAAGCTCTGGAAAGAGTGCAGAGAAGAGCAACCAAGATGATTAAAGGGCTGGGTGGAGGCTAAAACAATACAAAGAATAGTTTACAGGAATTGGGTATGTCTAGTCTAGTGAAAAGAAGGACTAGGGGTGACATGATATTAGGAGAAACTTCCTAACAGTGAGAATAATTAACCAGGGGAACATCTTTCCGTCAGAAGTCGTGGGTGCTTCACCACTGGAGGTTTTTAAGAAGAGACTGGACAGTCACTTGTCTGAAATATACCGTCTCCTGCTTGAGCAGGGGGTTGGACTAGATGGCCTCCAAGGTCCCTTCCAGCTCTATTGTGATCGATTCATTGATGCCAAGCCTTGTGGTTTCAAGCTAAATTGCAGAATTACAGAATAATAGAGCTGGAAGGGACCTTGGAGATCTTCTAGGCCAGTGATGGCTAACCTTTTTGCCATCACGTGCCAAAAGTGGTGGGAAAGCGGTGGGATCACACGCACGTGTGCCCACATCCATAATTCTATGCACTCTGCCCCTCCCCCGTGCTCCTCTCGCTTTTGGCACACAATGGCCCGGTGGACCTGGTAGGCCTGTTTTTTGCTCTCCCCAGGCTCCAGAGCCTTTCTAGGAGTCTGGGGAGGGCAAAAATGGCCTTCCTCACATCCCCCAGAGGCCCTCTGGAGGCCAGAAACAGTGTGTTTCCTGGCTTCTGGTAGGCCCAGAAGGCTCGAAAACCAGCTGGCTGCGCACGCATGCGTGCCGGAGCTGAGTTCACGTGCCCACCGATACGGCTCTGCATGCCACCTGTGGCACCCGTGCCATAGGTTCACCATCACGGTTCTAGGCCAACCCGCTGCTGAAGCTGGAGACCCTGTACAATTTCAGACAAGTGGCTGTCCAGTCTCTTCTTAAAAGCCTCCAGTGACAGGGCATCCACAACTTCATGTTGTGGGTGTTTCATCGTGGAAACTCATACAATTTCCATTTTCAAGAAAGCTTCCCACTCTAGAAATTTTTGCTCAATTGTTTAGACCAAGTCTACCACATAAGCAAAGTTCCAGAAGTTACTACTTTCAACTTCTTGTTCTAATTCTACTGAAAAGCTACTCTGTATGTTCTGTTGCAAACGACAGAGTCCCGGGGAGTTAGCAGACCCCAATTTAACATCAAGAACCCTTTTGGATGAGGGCAATAATCCTGCCTTTTAACTTTTTTTTTTAAATTTGATTTATATGCCGCCCTTCTCTGGAGACTCAGGGCAGCTTACAATGCGTTAAGCAATAGCCTTCATACTTTTGTATATTTATACAAAGTCAGCTTATTGCCCCCACAAACTGGGTCCTCAATTTACCCACCTTAGAAAGGATGGAAGGCTGAGTCGACCTTGGACCTGGTGAGATTCAAACTTACAGTGATTGCAGGCAGCTGGATGTTAAATGCTGCCTTAGTAGGAGGCATTAGCCACTTGGCCTTAAGGGGCGAGCTGCCCAGCTGATGTTGGTCTGAACAGAACTATTTCTTGTCAGAGAATTCACTGGAATCTGTTGCCCTTCTAGGATCTCCAGTTTGATCTCGGGGACCCTGTGCGATGGGAATTCATGCTTCCCAGCACCGACAAACCTTTGTTGTCCCTGCCAGAAATGGAGGAGGAGGAAGATCTGGGTGAAGACGATGTGGAAGATTTGGTAAGGTCTGGGATGACCAAAAGTGACTCCTGATACTAACGGTTTGGCTGCTGAGTTTGTGCAATCCAGCTATCCAGATCACTTAATCAGAACAGAACTGAAAGGGACCTTGGAGATCTTCTAATCCACCCCCCTCCTCAAGCAGAAGATTCTATACAATTTGAGACAAGTGGCTGTCAAGTCGCTTCTTAAAAACCTCCAGTGATGAAGCACCCACAACTTCTGGTGGTAAGCAGTTCCACTGGTTCCACTATCTGAATTGGTCGAATTTCTTGCTTGAGCAAGGCAGAGGTTGGGCTAGAAGGTCTCTTCCAGCTCTATCTGATTGATTGATTGTATTTTGCACCTATATCTTCATCAATGTCAAAAGTCAAGGGTAAAATGCATGGGCCTTCTCTCATTCTTCTGTCATGTCTTATTGCCATTAAAGGTCACCCACCAATGATCAGTAGAAAGTTTCTAAAATTAAAGCAAGAATTTCTGCTCAGAAAGGTAATTCAGGCTGTCAAATGCAGAGCAGGAGTTAGATAACATGGACTTTGGTAGGTGAACATTCTCACGGTCTTGTTTCTTGCATCCTGGTAGATGAAGGAAGAAGAATCAAAGAGTTTTGACATGCCTGCATCTTGGGTGGAACAGATCCATGTATCTCCGAAAGGTATTCTTGGGTTTTTTTTCATCCTGACCTGTCTTCAGTAGCCAAGCTTGGCGAGAAAGTGACACCAATATGATCTCACCATCTTAGAAGCATCAGTTTGTAACAAATTGCCTATAACTGCAGCAAGCATATAACTAATGATCTCCTTCTCCTTCTCCTTCTCCTTCTCCTTCTCCTTCTCCTTCTCCTTCTCCTTCTCCTTCTCCTTCTCCTTCTCCTTCTCCTTCTCCTCCTCCTCCTCCTCCTCCTCCTCCTCCTCCTCCTCCTCCTCCTCTCTGAGGTAGCTTCTCTGCAACTTAACAAGGACCTTAGAAAAGAAAGGGATGATGCCTAAAAGAAAGTCATCGTGTAGAGTTCACCTGCTAGATTCCAAGGGGAGGTGTCTTTAGCACTCATGGTTTTATGAAAGGAAGGATCAGGACTAGGGTTAGGATTAGGGTGGGGTAGGTTCAATATTTGGGATGCAAAGGAGGAGTTGGATTATGGAAGAGCTAAGCATAGTTATAGTAAGGTAGAAAAGTTCAATATGGTTCCTCAGATCAACAAAATATGAAGTCCATGTGTCAACGTTCCAACTAATGCACCCATAGAACTCCGAGGCAGGTAGATTCCTCAAAGAACAATTTTACTGGATACATCATATTGGCACAACGGGTGAAAACTGACTCTCAAAGTTCCCATGGTTTTCACTTAATTAAAAGAGAAAGTTTTCCCCCTTCCCCAAGTCATCAGTCACATAATCCAATCGAGGTGCTGACCGGTTGCTTGGTTACTTTGCTCCTCCTCTCCCAGGCACCTGTCGGAATGACCTTGGTTCCTACAGGAAAACCTTTTTTATTTTGACTGCAAAACCCCAGCTAACTATTTCCCTCCTGCCCCCACCTAGTGGTAACCCTGAAGCCTCAAAGATGTGCTTCAGGGTTGACATCATGCATGCAGTCAACCTGGTAAGTAGATACTCAGCCAAACTAGTCCATCACTCTTTTGGAATCAATCAGGCATCCAAAGTGCAGCTCAGTCACAGTTAACCATCAGACCAGTACTGTTGATAGTCAGGAAAGAAAGAAATTATTTTCCATCAATATCTGAAGAACTTCAGCTTCTCATTCTCATCATGTATAGATATCAATGTCTTCTCTGTTCTTATCTCTAGAATTCGAGACTCGATGTCCTAAAGGCAAGAAACTGATTCAATATAAGAATGCCAAGTTAGAGAAATGGGCACCCTATCTTAATGTCAACGGCCTAGTCACCCGACTGACACTGTATGAAGATCCAGATTGTAAGTAGATTGAAAATTGAAGATCTTTGGGAGAAGAATCCTATTTGGTTTGATGTAGTGTTTGGGAATAATTCTGTTTGCCTTTCCTAATTTTTATTAAGAGTTTTAAAAATAATAAAGGATAATACAAACCAAATTTAGAAGAAAACGAGAAAAGAAAAAGAAAAAAAAGGAAAGTACAAAGAAAATTAAAAGAAAGTGAAAGTGGAAAGAGAATGAAAGAAAGAGAAAGCAGAAATAAGGAAGGAAGGAAGGAAGGAAGGAAGGAAGGAAGGAAGGAAGGAAGGAAGGAAGGAAGGAAGGAGAATAAGGATGGGGTTCAGTTCCTACCAGGAATTGAATTCTTGGACTTCTGGAAATGACTTTATAAAGCTTTAAGACTTGTGGACTTCAACTCCCAGAATTCCCCAGTTGGCTGATACTAAAGTTGTCAAGATTGGACATCCCTGGCATACGGAAAATCTGTCAGAATGAAAGTTTGAAAGAATGAAAGAATGAAAAGTGGACTATAGTCCACTTTTCCTTAAACTTTAAGAGAAATACAAAGTCCTTCACGTGTTAATGCATAAGTTTTTTAGTCTATTAGTAATTCTTGTAATTTTTAATTGTTCCAGCAACTGATAGCTTTTCCTCTGTCAAAGACATGTAGCCACCAGTATGTACGCTGGGACCCCAGCCTGGCTGTCATTTAATTGCACTTCTGCTGATCTACATGACCACCAGGCTTATATATGATTGTAGCAGCATAAGAAGCAAAGGGGCCACACAGGAATAAACAATAGCAACCAACCAATATTCTCACTCAAAAGGAACTCTTACTTTCATTTCTGGAGGGCCTCATCCCTCTTGTGCCCATCACAAGCTGATTACAGATTAAGAGAGTTGTAAGGGACCTTGTAGGTCATTTAGTCCAACCCCCTGCCCAAACAGACCCTACACCATTTTTGACAGATGGCCGTCCAGTCTCTTCTTGAAAGCTTCCAGTGATGAAGCTCCCACAACTTCACAACTTCTGAAGGCAACTTCTGTTCCATCGGTTGATTGTTCTCACCTTCATCAGTTTCCATCCATTATTCCTTGTCTGGCCTTCAGGTGCCTTGGAGAATAGCTTGACCCCCTTCTCTCTGTGAATTATTGGAAGACTGCTATCCTGTCTCCCCTGGTCCTTCTCTTCCCTAGACTAGCCATGCCCAGTTCCTGCAACATACATTCATCGTATGTTTTAGTCTCCAGTCCCCTCATCATCCTGGTTGCTCTTCTCTGCACTCTTTCTAGAGTCTCAACATCTTTTTTATAGTGTGGTGACCAAAACTGGATGCAGTATTCTAGGTGTGGTCTTACTAAGGCTTTATAGAGTGGTATTAGTACCTCACTTGATCTTGATTGTATCCCTCTGTTAATGCAGTTTAGGGTTTTTGGCTGCCGCCGTACACTGTTGGCTCATATTTAATTGGTTGTCCACTAAGACTCCAAGATCCCTCTCACTGTCACTGCTATTAACCCTGGTTTCACCCAGTTTATTTTTTCCTTTCCCCCATCAGGTACAAAGGTGCTTGAAGTGAAAGAGTGGTTCAAGAACCGCGAAGACAAGTTGGACATTCGAGAATTGAATAAGCAAACCAACATCATAGCAGAGCAATTCCTACCTGGACATGCCCTGGGCCTGAAAGGTAACTGGTGCAATGAAGGACTTCGATTCTTGGCAAGGAAGGGAAGAAAAATCTTCCTTCCTTCCTTCCTTCCTTCCTTCCTTCCTTCCTTCCTTCCTTCCTTCCTTCCTTCCTTCCTTCCTTCCTTCCTTCCTTCCTTCCTTCCTTCCTTCCTTCCTTCCTTCCTTCCTTCCAGAGGACTGAAGTGCTGCATCTCTGTCGGGCCTTGCTGTGAGAAAGCCAGGCTTTCAATGCCTACAGCTATAGGTAGGAAGACAGGGGCATCTTGAGAGTGGAGCCTTCGGTGCCAAGTCCCTCTTCTGCCCCCATGAAAATCATACCCCACCCCACCCACTCCAGTTAAATGCAGGTAGAGTGATAGGGTTTGTTTTAAACAGATAAAAAGATCTGTGCTGCTCGTTATCAAAATCTGAGTGGAAGTGAGGATCCTCGCCACCTGGAACCGCCGGAAAATGTGACGCACAGAGGCCGACAACTCTGAAGGGTGGGGGCCAGCAGGTGGGTGGGGCTGCATTCAGTGAATAAAACACACCC
The DNA here is from genome assembly GCA_038048745.1 of Coluber constrictor foxii. Lineage (NCBI taxonomy): Eukaryota > Metazoa > Chordata > Lepidosauria > Squamata > Colubridae > Coluber > Coluber constrictor. Next base: position 5,412,725 of record CM075970.1, read on the forward strand.
AGATTTTCACCCCCTTTGGGAGGGGGGGGGGAAGGTGCGTCTTATACTCCAAAGAATATGATAGTTTCCTAGTATGATTTATGTGGATTGCTTATTTAGTATCCTATGACTCTCACTAAGTGTTGTATCTTATGATTTATGAAGAATGTATTTCTATGATGACTATGATCATGATTTATCACTTATAGCTTTTATGTACAATGAAAGCTTATGCATCAAACACAAATTCCTTGTGTGTCCAATCAAGAATTCTATTCTATTCTATTCTATTCTATTCTATTCTATTCTATTCTATTCTATTCTATTCTATTCTATTCTATTCTATTCTATTCTATTCTATTCTATTCTATTCTATTCTACCCTACCCTACCCTACCCTACCCTACCCTACCCTACCCTACCCTACTCTACTCTACTCTACTCTACTCTACTTTACATTCTACTCTACTCTATTCTGTTCTGTTCTATTCTATATTCTACTCTACACTCTACTTTACTCTATATTATACTCTACTCTACTCTACTCTACTCTATTCTATTCTTTCACTGCCTACTCCCTTGAATGTTTTGTAAAAAGTCAGATTAAAAAGAAATACACAGGTAGTCCTTGACTTGGACCAATGTTGGAAGTTACAACAGCACCAACAGAAAGTAATTTATGACCATTTTCCACACTTACAACCGTGGCAGCATCCTCATGATCACGTGATCAAAATTCAGGCATTTAGCAACTGACTCATACTTTTGACGGTTGCGGTGTCCCGGGGTCATGGGATCCCCTTTTGCGACCTTCTAATGAGCAAAGTCAAAGATAAGCAAAGGGGAAGCCAGATCCCCATAATAAGCGTGTTACTAACTTAACAATGCAAGGGTTCACTTAGCCACTGTGGCAAGGTGGTAAAATGGGGCAAAACTCACTTAACAATTGTCTTGCTTAGCAACAGAAATGCTGGGCTCAATTGTGGATGTAAAGTTGTGGACTATCTGTACTCCAAACAGCAACGTGTACAATGTGTGCAGATTGTGTACAATGCGCAATGTGCCAATCCTTGAGCCACCAGAAGAACATCCTGGCATGCATCATTCTCTCTCTGTTCTACTGTATTCAGCCGGTTTGAACAAGTTTGGGTGAATCGGTAGCTCCAATGATCAGTTGGCCCTGCCCACCCAGCCCCGCTCTATCCTGTCCTTTATCTCCTGCTTTGTAGCTCATCTCAATCGCGCGGCACAGCTGATTCCCCCTCCCCTTCGCTGTTCTACTTACCGCTGCTGATTTGGAAGGTAAGCAGATGCGTTTCTAAATGCTCCATCTTCAGCACCGCACGCAATCATCGAACTGGTTCCACCACTGACTGTATTATTTGGGCATTGCTAGTTTAAAGCAGGAGAAGAAAGGGAAAAAAAAGGATGGCGATCCATCTCACCAGCTCTTCTGTACACTCTCTAACTGGAGATTCCACCCTGGACCTCTCTTTGCTTTCCCAGCACATATGTACAAGACCATGGAACCGGAAACCGAGCGCACGATGGAGTTCTACAATGAGACACGGGTGGACGGCCTTCAGAAACGGACTGAAACTTCCCAAGAGATGGCAGAATATTTTGAAGGCCGCTTAGATTTCCTCAGCTACCGTCACGCTGAGTTTGGCAAAAGAATCAAGAAACTTACGAAGAAGATGGCTACCACCGAAAGCAATGCCCGGCCAATTTTGGTAAGAATAGCTCGTAGGCGATATTTGGTTGATGTCCTTCAGAGGCAAGACTTAGAAGGTGGGAAGCCCCCAGTAGGAACCTTTTGAGAAGGGGTCTTTTGAGGAGGGGTATTGTTGTCATAGATGTCCAGTTCCATCCATATGGATTGCTGTGCATATGCAAGTTTCTTGTAAGCCAGAGGTATCAAACTCAAGGCCCGTGGGTCAGATGTGGCCTGCGAGGTGCTTAATTGTGTCCTGTGGGGTGCACGCTCACTCCCTTTTTGCACTCGGTGCTGAAAAGGTTCACCATCACTAGTCTAGTCAATTCCTTTGATATGCAGAAGACATTTCTGACCCCTTGCAAGTGCTCCTTTCCTTCCATTTATTCTCCGTAGCAGCTGAGGGTAGGACAAGAAGCAACGGTTGGGAACTCATTAAAGAGATACCCAACTTAGAAATAAGAACAAATTCCCTAACAGTGAGAATGATTGCAGCATGGCCTGCTGGAGTTGTGGATGCTCCATCACTGGGGGTCTTCAAGAAAAGATTGGGCAAACATTTGTCCAAGATGGTATGAGGACTTCTGCTTTGGACTAGATTAGAAGACTTCCCTTCCAGCACTATGATTCAATGACTTTATGATGAATTTGGCAGTTCAGTTCTCACTGACTCAAGGTTGATCAGCCTTCCATCCTTCCAAGGTGGGTAAAATGAGGACCCAAATTGTTGGGGGCAAGAGGCTGACCACTAACCACTTAGGGAGGGCTGTAAAATCACTGTAAATCTAAGGGCTAAGTGGGACGGATGGATGGATGGATGGATGGATGGATGGAAGGAAGGAAGGAAGGAAGGAAGGAAGGAAGGAAGGAAGGAAGGAAGGAAGGAAGGAAGGAAGGAAGGAAGGAAGGAAGGAAGGAAGGAAGGACCATGGTGGTGCAGCGGTTAGAGTGCAGTACTGCAGGCTACATCTGCTGACTGCCGGCTCCCTGCTATTTGGCAGTTCGAATCTCACCAGGCTCAAGGTTGACTCAGCCTTCCATCCTTCCAAGGTGGGTAAAATGAGGACCCAGATTGTTGGGGGCCAGAGGCTGACTCTGTCAACTGCTTGGAGAGGGCTGTCAAGCACCGTGAAGGGGTATATACGTCTAAGTGCTATTGCCCATCCATCCATGCATCTATCCATCCATGATGCACAATGATTAGAGTGCAGTATTGCAGGCTGATTCTGCCCAGTGGCAGCAGTTCAATCCTGATTGGCTCAAGATTGACTCAGCCTTCCAACCTTCCAAGGTGGGTGAAAAGAGGACCCAGATTGTTGGGGGCAAATAGGCTGTATACTGCTTAGAGGGGGCTGTAAAAGCACTGTGAAGCGGTATATAGTCTAAGTGCTATTGCTATTGCTATCTCTTGTTTTCATGAAGACTCATATGCTGACAATAAAGTTGAATTATTGGTGTAATTAAAATACCAGCATAGCTTTCTAACTCTCTACAACCCAACCAGCGCATTGTAATTATTGGTGGCTTAATACTACTTTATCCTCTTCCATTTGCATACTTTCCAGAAAATCACCGAGAGGTTCCACAGGAACCCAAGCAAACCAGCTGATGAAGATGTGGCCGAGCGCATTTTTTTGATCTCAGAAGATAAGATTCTCCTGACCTACCATTGCAAGGAGAATTACATCACCCCTTCCAAGAGGGAGTTCAATAAGCGTACCGAGGTGGACAGCAAGGGAAATAAGATTATCATGAGCCGAGATATGTGCATCAGTTATCAGGTGAATGAAGCAAAGTGGTATTCAGCAGGTTCTGATTGGTTCTAGCAAACCGGTAGTGGAAATTTTGAATAGTTCGGAGAACCAGTAGCAGAAATTTTGAGTGCCCCTGCCCCCATCTATTCTCTGCTTCTCGAGTCCCAGCTGATCAGGAGGGAATGGGGATTTTGCAGTAACCTCCCCCTGGAGTGAGGTGATTTTACAGTATCCTTTTCCTGCCATGCCCACCATGCCATGCCCACCAAGCCAAGCCATGCCATGCCACGCCCACAAGCCACACCCACAGAACCGGTAGTAAAAAAATTTTGAATCCCACCACTGGAATGAAGCATATGGAATGCGCAGCTCATGGTGAATGGAAGCTGGCATGATGGGCGGGATTTAAATGAATGGTTGCAAGATGTAAATACAGGTAGTCCTCGACGTACGACCATAATTGAGCCCAAAATTTATATTGTTCAGTGAGACAATTGTTAAGTAAATTCAATCAATCACCTGTTTTGAGGTTCTGGAGCAGATGAGTATAGATAGACCACAATTTACAATTCATAAAACGTTACTTCCCTTGAGTACTGCCAAGCTAGATGTTTCCTGTTTAAGGAAACAGAGTAAAACAGATGTTGGGCTTTGTGTATCTAGTGGTTAACTACTCAGTTTTGCCATGGCTGAGGAAGTATAGAAAGGACAAGCAAAAACTGGGTTTCCCCCTGTACAGTACCTCATACTTGGCATTCTAGGTAGACCTCAGCTTACAGCAATTCACTTAGTGACTGTTTAAAGTTACAACAGGACTGAAAAAAGTGACTTATGACTGTTCTTCACACTTACGACCATTACAGCATCTCCATGGTGAAGAACGGTTACAGGAACTGGGCATGGCTAGTCTAGGGAAGAGAAGGACCAGGGGAGACAGGAGAGCAGTCTTCCAATATTTGAGGGCTGCCACAAAGAGAAGGGAGTCAACCTGTTTTGCAAAGCACTTGAAGGCCAGACAAGGAATAATGGATGAAATAATGGAGAAGAATGGAGAATGTAAAGAAGAGTAGGAATAGGAATAGGAATAGGAATAGGAATAGGAATAGGAATAGGAATAGGAATAGGAATAGAATAGAATAGAATAGAATAGAATAGAATAGAATAGAATAGAATAGAATAGAATAGAATAGAATAGAATAGAATGAGTGGAGTGGAGTGGAGTGGAGTGGAATAGAATGTAGAATAAGAATAAGAATAAGAATGAGAATGAGAATGAGAATGAGAAGAGAAGAGAAGAGAAGAGAAGAGAAGAGAAGAGAAGAGAAGAGAAGAGAATGCAGAATGCAGAATAGAACAGAACAGAACAGAACAGAACAGAACAGAACAGAACAGAACAGAACAGAACAGAACAGAACAGAACAGAATAGAATAGAATAACAGAGCTGGAAGGGACCTTGGAGGTCTTCTAGTCCAACAAGAGTTGGCTCTGTTTGCAGTGGCCTGTAAATCCTGTAAAATAAAATACGAATAACAGCCATGAATGTAGAATAGAAGAGCCATGGTGGTGCAGTGGTTAGATTGCAGGCTACTTCTGCTGATTGCCAGCTGCCAGCAGTTCGGCAGTTCAATTCTGACCGTCTCAAGCTTGACTCAGCCTTCTATCCTTCCGAAGTCAGTAAAATGAGGACCTAGATTGTTGGGGGCAAGAGGCTGACTTTGTAAATCGCTTAGAGAGGGCTATAAAGCACCGTGAAGCAATATGTAAGGGCTATTGCTATTCTTTCCCACACGAAGCGGTATATAAGTCTAAAGGCTATTGCTATAGAAGGGCCATTGTGGTGTAACCTTAAGGCATTAGGCTAAAAATCTGCAGACTGTGAGTTCTAGACCTAACTGAATGGAAGAAAAAAAATAGAATATACATTTTATGATCAAATGGAATATAAAGGTGGGGATCATTTCTGGAAATATTTTTTTAAAAAAACACAGGCCCACAGAAAGGAGAAAACAGCCCAGCGATCTCAGGAGAAACTGAGATTCTTCTCCCCCTCGGCAAATGACTGACTCGTTTTTCTGAATCTGCTTTGAATCTACTTTGCTCAGTCTACTTTTAAGGTTCATAAATCTACTTTTGGGTCCATTTGTTCTCAGGCGGGGCCTGTGGAGAAAGAAAAGAAATTGTTCCATCTCTACGAGATGCTGATGCAGCTCATCGAAGATGAGAAACGCTCCCGGCATCTAGTGTGGGAATCTGAGATAGAGGTATTGGTGGGGGAGAAATTTTTTTATTGCTGGTGTAGTGGTGACATACAGAGCCCTGCCTTCTGGTAAACTTTTCTAGTTGAATGCACCCTTGCCTACTTTCTCTGGCTACCCTGTGTTTGCACGCATTAGTAGAGAAGTAATTGCTCATTGCTTCATGCTTCTGTCTTAATTACCCCTTGATATTACCACTTGACACCGGGATATGATGGCTCAGTGGCTAAGACACTGAGCTTATCAGTCAAAAGGTCAGCAGTTCAGTGGTTTGAATCCCTAGTGCCGCGTAATGGGGTGAGCTCCCATTACTTGTCCCAGCTTCTGCTAACCTAGCAGTTCGAAAGCACGTAAAAAATGCAAGCAGAAAAATAGGGACCAATATTTTTGGTGGGAAGGTAACAGCGTTCCGTGTACCTTTGGTATTTAGTCATGCCAGCCACATGACCACAGAGATGTCTTTGGACAGCGCTGGCTCTTTGGCTTTGAAACGGAGCTGAGCACCGCCCCCTAGAGTCGGGAATGACTAGCACGTACTTGCGAGCGGAACTTTTACCTTTACCTTGATTAGTTCCTGTTTCCCCAAGAAGGAATCTGTAATCTTGAACTTCTTTCAATCATTCATTCTTTCCAATCATATGGCCTTCACTGTCCCACCCCCCTTTAACCTCTAATCTCAAATGTCTATGGAGATTCTCAGTCGTCCAGGTCATGGTTGTCCCAAATATGCTTTTTCAGGAGGCAACTGGACCTTCTGGTTTTTTTCTTTTGAAGACTTTTTGCTTCTCATCCAAGAAGCTTCTTCAGCTCTGACTGGATGGTGGGGAATGGAAGGGTTGATATTCCTTGCAGACAACTGGTCATTTGCATCCTTTTAGAGGGTCACTGAAGCACTTGGAGGTTTACCTGTGTCCTCAGGGTCACCTGAGAGGTGCAAATGGCTGTGGAGCCTCTACTATGTAATATTTTAGCACAGGGCTCTACAAACTTAATCATAATCATAAGTTTATTTGTCAAGCAGAGTCAGGTAGTGCATTCCAGGCATTGACCACTCTGTTACTGAAGTCGTATTTTCTGCAATCGAGTTTGGAGTGGTTTACCTTGAGTTTGTATCTCTTATTTGCTCGTGTATTGTTGGCAACTTTAAGTCCACAAGTCTTAAAAAACTATGGTGGCTGGAGAATTCTGGAAGTTGAAGTCCACAAGTCTTAAAAGTTGCCAATTTTGGAGAGCCCTGTTTAGCACAATACATTGTGCAGTTCCAAATCCCATTTTCTGAACAAGTGAAATAAGAGAGAATATTTGTAGCTCAGGGTTGAACTGTGGGTCCTTGGTGCTCTCTGAGCTTTGTGTTTTCATGCAGATGTTTCATTACCGAATGAGGTAGCGTCATCACTGCTTTGGCAATGAAACATCTAAAATATAAACCACCAAGCTCAGGGAGCACCAAGGACCCCAGGGGTACATAAAACAAGAAAAGTAGATCAAACTTTCCTGACCATTTGCATTCCATATATGTAAATGTTGGGAGTTATTTTCAGCCATCGTAATGGGGTTTATTTTCCAATGTGGATGGTCCTAAGTGTATGAAGACAAATATACGTTTCTCAGGATAACATTGCAGGATCCAACCTGGAACGGTCACCAGGGCCAGAGGTTTTGTCTTACAAACTTCAGAGTTTTTGGACTCGTGCTGGAGCCCATCCTCAGGGAACTTCTCTCTAGCAGATTATGTGCTTTCTAACATGCTCTGCTAGAGAGAAGCTTTCTGAGGATGGGCTCAGCATGTGTCTAAAAGCTCAGAAGACTAAACCTCTGGTCCCGGTGACTGATCCAGATGGGATCCTGCCTTATGCCTTTGTTCATTGCAAAGAGATCGTATGGGTTCTAGTACAGTTTTTTATCAAAATCACAAGATGCATGGGTGGAGAGTTTTACAGGAGATCCTCAACTTACAGCAGTTTCTTTACGAACTGAGTGGGACGGATGATGATGGGAAAGCAAAAGGGGGAATGGCAGGGAGACAGGAACCAGAGGTGTCCAACCAGAACCAACCAGCCCACCATGGACAAGCCATGAGAAGGGAATGGGAAACTACCAAAAGGAGCCAAGCCTTGGAACCATTAGCAGAACATTGGAAAGGAACAGAATTGGAGATTGATAGATTGTTCAGAGGGAGGAAGCCAAGGAGGAAGGGAAAACTCTAGGCTTTGTGCGGGAATATTCAGATCCAGCTTTGCTTTTGCTGTAACCGCTTGAACTTAGTAAAAGTTAACTTTTCACTTCAATCATGGAGTTGAGGGTCTCTCTTTCCTAAGTCCCTAGCCGGGCCATCTTGACAAACTGGTTTTCCTGCACCTGCAGAAGTTGAATGAGATGGTCTACGGGGTGCTTTCCTTGGTCAACCATCTATCTCTGATATATCTAACCCACCAAAGGTCCTGGACCTTCTGAGGATTCGAGGAGAGGAAGAAACTGCTAGCAAGTTGAGTGTCTCCATTTATGACACAGAAAGGAACGAGAAGAGTAAAGAACATCGTGAAACCATAGTAAGCTGGAGGTTCTTTTGGATCGAACCTACACAGTATTTATTATCCTTGGAAATTATCAAAACAATAGAGGGAATTAGGGATTGAAATATGGGAATTCTTGGCATGTTAATTGTCATCCCAAGGTTCTTGAGAAGGTCAGGAGGACTATGGCATAAGGACAGGCACCACTTGTGTGTCCAAGATCAATAAATACCTACCAAAGTTCTGGGTGTAACACAAAGTTACAATGATATCGCAGGAGGAATTGGAGTGAAAAACCTGAATTCACCAATTTTTCTGGTGGTTTTAAGAGGAAAACAGGAAGAAAATCATTTGGAAGGCAAACCTGCTTCCCTCATTATCCCACCAGAATTATTTTTTACACCCAAGCCCCTAGGGCCACGGTTGTCAAATTCTTGCAGCAAACCTTTTGAGTATTTTCAGCAAGCTCTTAATCATGCAAGTTAAAAGCAGACAAATTCATTAATAATTGTTTAAAAGTTTTAAAAAACCAATAAAAAGGAAAAAAATGGCTGTCAAAATTTGGCTGTTTTACCGCAAAAATCAGGGTGCTTCCCTGTTTTGAATGTTGAATATTTCAGGAATACTTCTTCTCTTTCCCAAGTGCCTTAAATGTACAATGTTTTCTGTGCTCTGCATAGCCTCAACTCCTGAACAGTTTTGTGCATCTGGGATGCCAGGATGAGATCAGTGGAATCTGTAGTGGTTTTGAGTTTCTTGGTTCCTGTAGAGCAGGGGTAGGAACAATGGTCCTTTTATGACTTATGGACTTCAACTCCCAGAATTCCTAACCCAGCATTGCTGGCTCAGGAATTCTAGGAGTTGAAGTCCACAAGTCATAAAGTGTCCATCGTTCCCCACCTCTGCTGTAGAGAGTAGGGAAATGAGCTTGATGGAGATACATAGGACCTGTTACCTAGGCAAAAGGAACTGAAGGCTTTTTTGAAGTCTAAACAACAAGAAGAAGAAGGGGCCAAGACAAAGACTTCTCTAAAATACTGAACCATTTTTGTCCGAGATGGTATAAAGCAGGGGTGTCAAATTCAATTTCATGCAGGGCTTTGTTTGATCTCGGCGGGGCGGGGAGGGCTGCGGGGTGTGGCCAACTGGGTGGGTGTAGTCAACTGGGAGGGTGTGGCCAGCTTGACACCACTCCCCAAACTACTGGCATGTTTCCTCTTCGTGGTGGGTAGACCGAGCCGAAGCCATGCTGGCCCGATGTTTCCTCTTCACACTGGGTAGACCGGGAGGAACTGATGCAGGCTGGCCCCTTACATTTTCCAGGACGGTCCCATGAGCCAGGCCGACCACATCGTGGGCTGGATCTGGGCCTCAAGCCTTGTGTTTGACACCCCTGGTATAAAGCAGGGGTGAAATGCTACCGGTTCCCTCCAGTTTGGGCAAACCGGTAATGATAAACACTGAACCGGTAGTTTAAAAAAGCTACCGGTTCCTCCAAGCCAATATTTCCAATGATCAGCTGTGGTGCAGGGTTTAGTTTTGCTAGAAAGCGATGCTAAATCATGCACCACATCTGATCTCCCCTTTGCTTCTATTTACCTTCCCAAGCTTCCTTTTTGCACGCACTGCAGATGTGTGTGCGTGCAGCATGCAATTGGTGCACGCTGTGCATGCACACACAGCACGCATTTAGCGTGCATAACACGGCCAGTGAAATGGTAGCAAACCGGTTTGGATTTCACCACTGGTATAAAGCCTCTTGCCTTGGGCAGAAAGTTGGACTAGAACAGTGGTTCTCAACATCTTCTCTGCCATGGACCCCCTTTGAATACCTTCTGTGGCCATGGACTATGGCCACAAACTCCCAAATTTTAAATCAAAACATTTCTTCAAGCATTCGTGGACTCCCTCTGTGATGACAACATGGGGCCCCCTGGTGTCCGTGGACCACAGATTGAGAACCACTGGACTAGAAAACCTCCAAGTTGCTTTCCAGCTCAAGGATTCTACGATCGATGATTCTATAAGAAGGAAGAGAAGGTGCACCATAATCATCCTTGCAAGAATCTGTGGTTATAGCCAGTCCCCATAAAAGAAGTTTTAGCCTTTCTGTGGAATTGATTTTGTGGTTTGGTCCACCCAATGGGGCTGCCATCAAGCTCCCCATCAATCGTACCGGTCTGCCCCTTTCTCCCCAGGAACGCCTACAGCAAGAGGAGCGCCAGCGCCAAGTGGAGCAGGAGCTGGATTACCTGGCGCCCTTCTTGATTCAGGTGGGAGGCATTGAGAAGATGACCAAATGGCTCGCTTTGCGCCTGAAGGAAGACTGCCTGAATGATTTCAAGCATCGTCTCGTTGACAAGGCCAACCTCATCCAAGCACGATTTGAGAAGGTACCTAGGTGGCCATTGGACCTCTGACTTTCCATGGCCCAAACCAAGAGCTGGCTTGCCCTAGATAGGCCTTTCTACTTCTTATGGACCCAACTGCTCTCCAGGGGTTCTTGTTGGTGTCTTTGTAAAACACCCTTGGCCAACTGGAACCATTAAGATTAGAGTTGGAAGTCTTCACTGGCTTTTCTCTGTGGAAGGGGAAGGATGGGCTATGGGAGTATGACCAAGGCAAGGGGATTCCCAAAGCTTCATGCTGCCACTCAGGTTTCATAAATCTGGTTCCATTTCTTTATCTCCTTGACTGCTATCATCCTGGTTCCAAACAGGGATATCTGCAGGAAATGGTCAAAAAAGTCAACATAGTGGTAGTGACATTGAGAAGTGCATCTCTACTTGTGTGTGTGTGTGTGTGTGTGTGTGTGTGTGTGGCCAAACTCTCCAGATATTTTGATTCAGGCTGTCTGAATATTCATTATTTTATCTAGAGCAGCGGTCACACCAACTGGTGCTCCATGGACCACTGGTGGTCCATGAGGAAATTGTGGTGGTCCTCAGAAAAATTATTTGCATTTTTTATATTGCACTAAATCTGGGGTCCTCAGACTAAGGCCCCTGGGCTGGATACGTACAATGAACTTTTGTGTTGCTGCAGAGAGTCTCCCCCTTTGGCCAGTTTTGGATGTGAGATAAGTGCAGGGCCCACGCGGAGGCTCTGAGAGGATGAAAAATGAGTCTCCTGGAAATTCCGGAAGTCCAGAAATGGACCTGTTTCTGGCCTCTGGAGGGCCTTCAGGGCTGGGGGGAGAGGCCATTTTCACTCTCCTGGAGGCTCATGGAAAGCCTCTGGAGCCTGGGGAGGGCAAAAAACAGGCCTACCGGAAGTACCAGAAGTCCAGAAAAAGGCCTATTTCTGGTATCCGGAGGGCCTCCAGAGCCCAGGGAGGCACTTTTCACCCTCCCGGAGTCTCAAGGAAAGCCCCGGAACCTGCGGAGGATAAAAATGCAGGAGGCAGAGTAGGCCATCCCCCCATGGCTACGCCCACCCAGAAACTGGGCAAAGAACAGGTTGCTAACATTTTTCAAACCCACCCCTGTGTTCACTCATATATTAAGCAAGAGCCTTGGTGTCGCAGCAGACTAAAGTGCTGTTAAGTAACACCAGCTGCTTGCAATTACTGCAAGTTCGAATCTCACCAGGCTCAAGGTTGACTCAGCCTTCCATCCTTTCAAGGTAGGTAGAATGGGGACAATAAACTGCCTTTGTATAAAAAAGAACACTGCTTGTGGGGGGCCAAAAGCCCTACTAAGCAGGTATATACAAAAGTATGACAGCTATTGCATTGTAAGCTGCCCTGAGTCTCCGGAGAAGGGTGGCATATAAATTGAACAAATAAACAAACAAACAAATATTAGCCCAGGCCACAGTGGGGCTGGCCTGTTCTGTGTTGACCTACCATGGAACCCAGTCATTGTCTACGTACTATCTGAACCCGAGCAATCCTGGAATATGGAAACTGGGATATGGTTTATTTCCAAGGCTTTGCCTATTGCATGCTCACATCCTTTGTCTTTTGTTCATGGAGAAGATTTGTCTGCAGTGTGAACCCAGCCATTCCTTCTCTCTCTGTCTTTGCATAGGAAACTCAAGAACTCCAGAAGAAGCAGCAGTGGTACCAGCAGAACCAACTCAACATGACCTTGGAGGACGAAGACGCCTACCTGAACTACTGCTCAGAGGCCATGTTTCGCATCCGCATTTTGGAGCTCCGACTCAGCAGGTATTGTGTAAATGGGACTTAAGCACAGGCAACGTAGGGACAAAAGTAAAATTCTGGATCCTTGAAACATGCAGTCCCTCTTTACCCTATTAAGTTCAAATTGTTGAACTTTTTTAGAGAGGCCAGACTAGACTAGGTTAAGTAGACTAAAGTTAAGTAGTCTAAACCTTTGCAAACTCTAGCACAGTTAGTGCAAAGAATAGCACCACATTTTCACTAAAAAGAAATCCTCCTTAAGGACATTCATCTAGTTTAGTGTTTCTTAATCGAGGCAACTTGAAGATATTTGGACTTCAACTCTCAGAATTCCCCAGGCAGCTTGGCTAGCTGGCTGGGGAATTCTGAGAGTTGAAATCCACATCTCTTCAAGATGTCAAGGTTGAGAAACACTGCTCTAGTTTCACAGAATCATATAGCAAGAAGGATTGTTGAAGGTCATCTAGATCAAAGGAAAGTCTAAGTCAGTGTTTCTCAACCTTGAAGATGTATGGACTTCAACTCCCAGAATTGAGCATGGTGACGCATTGAAGTGGGTTAGGAACATCTGGGACATACTAAACATTTCCCTTTGTCCGTCCACTTAAATCCCAGGCTGTGTTCACACCACATGCTAGTCTAGACTAAAATGGCATTGGGTAGAAACCATCAGCCTATGGATGGTTTCAGATTGTGAGTCAAGCCACCTTATTAGGTATAATAAGATTTATTTTATTTTATTTTAGATGTGTGAGGTTGCTCATCTTGAAACACAACTTTGGGAGGCCCACAACACCAATAAAATACCCTAAACCACCAACTGTAATTTGGTTTGATTCTTAATCGTATTGCGCTGATCTGCTGATCTGACTCCAAATCTGCATTTATCAAGAAATGAGTTAATCTGGGTTTTGTGGTTAGCTATCGAGATATTTGACTATCACATCTACTGTATGTCTAATCTTTAATCTTTTCTTATCTAGAATAAACATGATCCATTATTTATTTGTTCCCTGGGGGACTATTTTAGAAAGAGGTCTATTTAACAATGAAAATAATGATATTGACAACAAGGGGTACTTCATACATAGCTAGATGCTATGTTTATGGTTTCTAAGCCATTAGATATGGCTTACATCATGAAAAAACCCCAGTCAGCATCACTGATAACACAATGGCAAAACTGATTGAAGAAAAGAAGATAAATACTTTTGTTTCAATATGGAAACCGCCTCTGAACTTCATGCTTGATGTGGAAAAAAATGAAACTTTGATTTTGGGTTTCCCAGATTGACTGGTAGACTTTTGTAGAAATGACTGGTTCATGATATTATGGTAAAACAAAAAGTCTTGATTTATTGTGAATGCCTTATTCTACTGCAACAGAGAGAGTCGGAAGTCAATGTTTCTTTTTCTTTCCCTACCCTTCCTCACTTTTCTTTTCCCTTCTCCCTCATTGTCCTCTTATTTGCTTTTGCATTTTGTATTTTATAATACTTTATAACCTAATAAAAATCCCTGGTAACCTACAATTAGTGGAATTGGAACAGTAATGGCTTGTCTTTCTTCCCCAGGCATAAAGAGAGAGCACCGCTGAAATACATAGCATTGGAAGAGAAGCTTTCCAAAGATCCTCGTCTTTTTGAACATCTCAAATTTTACGTTTAATTCTTCCATGAGTCATTGCTGGGAAGCGCTCCTCAAAAAAGCCAGATGAAGTTCATGAAACTTCCAAATAGCTTTGAAGAAAATTTTATTTTTCTCAGGCCACTTCCTCTCTTCCTCACTTTTGCAACTTTCTGGTAAGAAAGCATCAAGGAGAAGGAACTTTAATTCTTTGAATCTCTTAATGGAGCAACAATTTAGAACCTCTGGGTTCTGATAGCTAGATATATGGGTGAAAGATAGTAAGACTCTCAGATTATTATTATTATTATTATTATTTCTTCTTTTCTTCTTCTTCTTCTTCTTCTTCCTCCTCCTCCTCCTCCTCCTCCTCCTCCTCCTCCTCCTCCTCCTCCTCCTCCTCTCCTCTTCCTTTTCTTCTTCTTCCTCCTCCTCCTTCTCTTCTTCTTCTTCCACCTCCTCCTCCATCATCATATTTTGTTGCATGTTCTACTTTTCTTTCCCAATCTTTCTAAATTGTTGTGCTTCCTACTCCCAGTGACAGGAATCCATGTCCGGTCTCAAGTGTATTCAATGGGATCAGAGAGTACTTTGGCCTACAAGTTGTCTTAATTCTTCCCTTCTCTAATTTCATCATTAAAGCTTTCAAAAAATTTTGAGTCGATGCCATTTTAAACGATTTCATGTGATTGTACAACAATAAACCGAATATGAAATTTCAATCCAAAGTACTCCCTTTCCTTTAAAAGCATTGCAAAAAGTGACTTACAGCCAGTCCTTGCACTTAGGACTGTAAGGACATCCTCACAGTCACACAATCAAAATTCAGGCGTTTGGTAACTGGCATAGATTTTGATATTTTTGCCATGTGAATGCCAGTTACGACCTTCCCAGCCAGCTTCCAACAAGCAAAGTCAATGGGTAACGCAAGCGTCACTTAAAAACTGTGTGATTCCTTTAACAACTGGGTGGCGCAGCAGCTTAAGTAATGCTAAAGTGACACCAGCTGCCTGCAATTACTGCAAGTTCAAATCTCACCAGGCTCAAGGTTGACTCAGCCTTCCATCCTTTCTAAGGCAGGTAAATTGAGGACCCGGATTGTGGGGGCAATAAGCGGACTTTGTATAAAAAAGAACACCGCTTTGGGGGGTGGGGAAAGCCCTACTAAACAGATATATAGAAAAGTATGAAGGCTACTGCTTAACACATTGTAAACCGCTCTGAGTCTCCGGAGAAGGGCAACATATAAATTAAATTTTAAAAAATAATAATAATTTAAAAAACAATTGGCAGTGACTCGCTTAATAATCCTGCCGAAAGACTGTAAAATTGCCCATGACTCACCAAACAACTGCCTTGCTTATCCATGGAAACTCAGACCTCAACTGTAGTCATAAGTCGAGGACTACCTGTAGCTAATGTAGGGATGGAAAGGGGGATTCTGAAAAGAAAACCAACACAGTTTCTGAGACTCTGTCCATCGCTTCCGGGAGTCCAGTGCCATTTGCTGAAATCAGAGCATAAGTGTAAACGTTACACACTTAGTGTCACACCCATCCCACGAGTTGACTTCAACCAGAGTCCGCCTTCTGATATCCTGTTGCGGGCTTCCAGTTCAAATGGAGAAGTTAGGGGTGTGTTTCCAATAGATGGATTTCAGTATTGCTCAGCTATGTTCCTAGCTAAATGTGCAAATTAATGACTTTCGCAACGCACAAGTTATTAATATTGCTTTATTAACCCACTTTTTTCCCCTAGTAAGTGGTTCGTAGTCATACAAAGCTATATATAGATGTTTTGAGGATGTTTCAAAGTGCGTTGTAGCCTTTATCTCTCTAAACGTCCTTGTAAGGTTTCTCCTAATCATTATCCCCATAATAATTCATTTCTTCATCCATTTATTCATCCATCCATCCATTCATTCATTTCGTCACCCAACACCCATTTAGTCACTTGATTAAGTGACTCTGAATGGCTTATATTTCTAAAACATTTCTAAATATTTCTAAAACTGTAGAACAATTAAAATAATTAATTCAAAACACTAAGACAATAAAAAACATCCAGAAAATAAATATGAACAGCAGCTGAGATAATTAATCAACTAACAGTAAAGTCAAGACATGGGTCCATTAACATAGTCCGAGCCCCAGGTTGGGTATACAATATAGCAAAGTTTTTAGAGCCTTTCAAAAGGTAAATCTAATTTCCAAGAGGAGGATATTTTCCACAGAGCAGAGGCTACTGCAAAAAAGGCCCATTTTCTAGTCCCTGCCAGCTGACTCTCTTTGGCTGACAGGATCCGCAGCGTGCCCAATCTGCTCCATCGAATTGGATGGGTAGAGACTCTTGGAGTCTCCTCAGATAGACCAGTTCCAAGTCATGTAGGGCTTTAAGGGTGACCCAGAAACATCACATCACAGAACAAATGTGTTACATGTGCCATGTAGCCAGTACCATTTATTAGTGATGCAGCCACATTTTGCATCGGTTGAAGTTTCTGCATGGTCTTCAAGGGCAGCCCCATGTAGAGCATATTGCAGTAATCTAACTGGAGGTTATAAGGATAATGGTTATTGCAGAGGTTGAGATTGAGGAAATATTACTTAAAAGCAGACATAACCACAGAAAGCCCAAAAGGCAAGGCCTCTTTGCTCCAGCCAACTACTACGATTTAAAAAGCATTGTGAAAATTACTATAAATTAGCTCCCCTCATAACAATTTTCCTGATATGAGAATCCACTTTTTTGCCATGCTACCACTAACACAGCAAGATGGACAGTCTGTCAACAATCCAACTGGGCATCTCCAATTATTCTCTTCCTGCCCCCAACTCCAAAACTGTTATGAATGCAAATCCCCCCTCCCCACCCATTGGAAAATGTGACTTTCTTTTCAGCATATGTTGTATTCAGTTCTCTTGCAGAGGTGAGAAGAAAGAGAAGAGGGTGTTGAAAAGAAAAAGAAAAGAACGCATGTCAGAAAAGAAGAAGCTTGCCAACAGTTGCTCTAAGTCTCACTTCCTGCTCCCTTCAACCGTGCCCAGTGTGTTGATCTGCAAACAGATCACTTCCGAGGGGATGCATGCATCCCTTGAAAGAATTTCTAGCAGAAATGATCAGGTCTGGGAAATGTTCAGTTGCCATATTGTTATTGTGTTGGTCTCCGAGAGGTTGGCTGCAGAAATTCAGATAACCACTAGATGGAAACAGAATTTCTTAGCTTTTTCTTTCGCTGCTCTTTTTTGCCACCTTGTGTTCTTCTGTATTTTTGCACACCTGAAAGTCCCATTCAAGGTTTACGAGGGTTTTCAATTGTCAACCTCAGAAGCAATAAGAATATAAAAAAAAGAGATCCTTTCACCCCAGTGGAGACGATTGTGTCTTAATCTGCCTTCTAGGTGCTCAAGCAAAGATGATCCTTTCAAGAGAAGGCTCTCGTCTGGAAGACATTATGTCTAGATAAGCCATGATGGCTTCAGTTTACAAGACAGGGTTGTCTATCTCTACCGAAACGAGAAAGGGGAGGCAGGCTGCAATTCTTCCATTTGTGGATAAACAGGTGAAGACTTGTCAAGGCAACAGACTTTGAAAGGAACCATCAGTTTCATGGTAGGACATATCTCAGGAACATCCGAAGACAACTCATCTCTAAATACCTTCTCCTGTCCTCTTCTCTCAGTGAAGGCCTGCAGGCTGGGTGCCTCTGTCTCTGTGGTCAGGCCGTTTTGTGCCCAATCTCACTTCTGCATACACAACTTCAGTATCAGGTTGAGCTTCCTTTTTGTGGAATCTGATGTCAGCATATGTCACATCGCTCATTTGCCTGGTCAAAGTGTGCTGTTAGGAAGGCAGCGACAGAAGAAGGAGAAGGTGATTTTAACTGTGATCTTAAAATCAGCAAATTCTTTAAACAGGAACAAAAACCATCATGTATTCTGAGCAGTGGTGGGTTTCAAAATTTTTTACTAACGGTTATGTGGGCATGGCATGGTGGGCATGGCAGGGGAAGGATACTGTAAAATCTCCATTCCCTCCCCACTCCAGGGTAAGGATTCTGCAAAATCCCCATTTCCTCCTGGTCAGCTGGGACTTGGGAGGCAGAAAATAGATGTGGGCGGAGCCAGTCAGAATTTTTTACTACCGTTTCTGTGGGCGTGGCTTGGTGGGCGTGGCAGGGGAAGGATACTGTAAGATCTCCATTCCCACCTGACTCCAGGGGAAGGATACTGCAAAATCCCCATTTCTTCCTGGTCAGCTGGGACTTGGGAGGCAGAAAATAGATGTGGGCGGAGCCAGTCAGAATTTTTTACTACCGGTTCTCCGAATTACTCAAAATTTCCACTACCGGTTCCTCAGAATTGGTCATAATCTGCTGAAACCTACCTCTGGTTCTAAGACTCCACAAGGAAACCGGCTCTCACAGACCATTTGTCAGAAACAGACATTACAAGAATGGGCCACATGACTTGTATATACATAGAACAGAGTTGGAAGGGACCTTGTAATGTAGGTCATCTAATCCAACCCCCACTCAAGCAGGAGACCCTCCACCATTTCTGACCGTTGGAAGTCCAGTCTCTTTTTGAAAGCCTCCAGTGATGAAGCTCCCACAACTTCTGAAGGCGACTTCTGTTCCCTCAATTGATTGTTCTCACTGTCAGAAAAAATCTTATTTCCAGATTGAATCTCTCCTTGTTCAGTTTCCATCCATTGTTCCTTGCCTGGCCTTGGGGTGCTTTGGAAAATAGCTTGATCCCCTCCTCTCTGGGGCAGCCCCTCAAATATTGGAAGATGCTCTCCTGTCTCCCCTGGTCCTTCTCTTCACTAGACTAGCCAGGCCCAGTTCCTGCAACCGTTCATTGTATCTTTTAGCCTCTAGTCCCCTAATCATCCTTGTTGTTCTTCTCTGCACTCTTTCTAGAGTCTCAACATCTTTTTTATAGTAAATTCATCCCCTTTTGGGGTTTATGCAATGAATGATAAATCACGCAAATACCCAGAATTGAAGCAAGGCATTACTATAATCACCCTTCTCCCTTTGTTCCCTTCAAAACCCTACAGAAAATTAAAATGAATTAAGCTTCACATATTGTACGAAGGCAGCCATTACTACAAACATAGAGAGTGAGAGGCTTCCAAGCATATACAGATAGCCTTTGACTCTCAACCATTTGTTTAGTGACTGCTTGAAATTATAGCAGCACTAAAAAAAGGTGACCAGTCCCTTTTTCACACTTAACAACCATCGTTGCATCCTCTTGGTCATGTGATCAAAATTCAGGTGCTTGGTGTGCATTTATAACAACTGTAGTGTCCTGGGGTCATGTGATCCCCATCTGTAACTTCCCAGTCAACTTCCAACAAGCAAAGTCAATGAGAGAATCTGGATTCATTTAATGACCACATGATTCGCTTAACAACTGCAGGGATTAATTTAACAACTGGCAACCACTTACAAACTGTGGCAAAAAAAAAAATTTGTAGAGTTGATGCTGACTCAAGGGGCTCATCTCCATTTCAAGGCCATTAAGCTAGTGCCATCCAAAGACATTTCCGCAGACATGTGGCCAACATGACATCACGGGTGTTTTCTGCCCACCAAAATGGTACCTATTTATCTACTTGCTTTCGGACTGCTAGGAAGGAAGGAAGGAAGGAAGGAAGGAAGGAAGGAAGGAAGGAAGGACCATGGTGGCGCAGTGGTTAGAACTGCAAGCTACGTCTGCTGACTGCTGGCTGCAGTTCAGCAGTTCAATTCTCACCGGCGCAAAAGTTGACTCAGCCTTCCATCCTTCCGAGGTCGGTAAAATGAGGACCCAGATTGTTGGGGGGGAAGATGCTAACTCTGTAAACTGCTTAGAGAGCACAATAAAGCACTGTGAAGCAGTCAGTATATAAGACTGTGCTATTCCTTCCTTCCTTCCTTCCTTCCTTCCTTCCTTCCTTCCTTCCTTCCTTCCTTCCTTCCTTCCTTCCTTCCTTCCTTCCTTCCTTCCTTCCTTCCTTCCTTCCTTCCTGTTAGAATGCAGTATTGCAGGCTGATTCTGCCCACTGCCAAGGGTTCGATTCTGACTGGCTCAAGAGGTTGACTCAGCCTTCCATCTTTCTGAGGTGGGTAAAATGAGGAGCCAGATTGTTGGAGGCAAGGGGCTGACTCCGTAAACCACTTAGAGAGGGCTATAAAGCACTGTGAAGTGATATATAAGTCTAAGTGCTACTGCTATTGCTATTGTTAGGTGGGCAGGAGCTAGCAAGGCAAAGACGGGCACTCACTCCACCATGTAACACTTGGGTGTCAAACAGGGGTGGGTAGTTTTTTTACTACCGGTTCTGTGGGTGTGGCTTATTTTGTGGGCATGGCTTGGTGGGGGGTAATATGACTGGGTGGGCGTGTCCAACTTTTTTTTTTTAACTTTAAAAAGCATTTTTTCTACAACCTTAAGAGGTTGCAGAAAAAAATGCTTTTAAAAGCCTCTGACGATCAGGCAACTCGGTTGGGATCGTCAGAGGCTTTTCAAAGTATTTTTTTCACCACCTCTTCGGCTGAAGAGGTTGTAGAAAAAATGCTTTTAAAAGTTTTTTTTAAAAAAAGCCTCTGATGAGGTGGGGTAAGCGAGTGGCGACCAGGCTGGGGTGTGGCCAGCCAATGTTATTACCGGTTCTTGGAACTTTTTACTACCGGTTCTTGTGAGAACCAAAAGCAACCCACCACTGGTCTCGAACTCTGGACTGTCAGCTTTCTAGCTGATAAACTCGGTGTCTTTAACTGCTGACCCATCGTGCTACCCAGCCAGGAAGAAATGTACTTGCAAGATTCTGTCAACATAACTTTACTACAAGGATAAAGCTATTACTGCTGGGTGTGCTTCTTGTCTGGACTACCTCATAGGCCTGACCAGCATTCATTAGTTGCATAATATTAAGGCTGCTCCTGGTGCCCAACTGTGTTACAAGAGGTCGATGTTCTTTTAGAATTGCAAAAGTATGCAAATACTGTATGAAAATCAGTGCTTTCTGGAATGGGGGGTTTTCCCAGCAGAAAGATAGAAGCTCTGAGGGGGAAAAAATTAAAATATTAAAAATACAAAAGGCAAAGTACCAGAGATTCTTTTTGATTTGATGGATAATTTGGAATTTGATGGAGATATAAAAATAGTGACTGAAAAGAAAATACTAATGTTCCTGAAAGATATATCTTTTTTTTTCCAAGCATGATTTGGATGTTTAAGACTTTGGCTACTAATGTTCACATAGCAGAGTCCTCACCAAAGACTTTTTCAGACCACAGTTCAGGGATTTTAAAACTTTTAAAAGGAGCCTGGATAGCTCTGCAGACTAAGCACCCTAATTAACATCCAGCTGTCTGCAATTACTCCATGTTCGAATTGCCCCAGGCTCAAGGTTGACTCAGCATTCCATCCTTTCTAAGGTAAGTAAATTGAGGACCCAGTTTGTGGGGGCAATAAGCTGACTTTGTATAAATTTACAAAAGTATGAAGGCTATTGCTTAACACATTGTAAGATGCCCTGAGTCTTCGGAGAAGGGCGACATATAAATCAATTTTTTTTTAAAAAAGGAAAAACATAGCTCTTTTAGGTGCGGATGGAAAGAGATGTTGCTATGAAAGGAAACAATAGAAAATTGCAAAAGGAAGTTAAAAGAATTTTTTGAGAATAACCTCAATTGGATAGATCTAGTGTTGAAAAAAGAAGGACCAGGGGTGACATAACAGTATTCCAGTATTTGAGAGGCTGCCACAAAGAAGAGGGGGGTCAAATTATTCTCCAAAGCACCTGAAGGCAAGAGAAGAAACAATGGATGAAAACTAATCAAGGAGAGAAGCAACCTGGAATTAAGGAGAAACTTCCAAATAGTGAGGACAATTAATCAGCTGGCCTCCAGAAGTTGTAGGTGCTCCATTACTGGAGGCTTTTAAGAAGAAGAGACTGGACAGCCAATTGTCTCAAATGGTATAGGGTCTCCTGTCTGAGCAGGGGGTTCGACTAGAAGACCTCCAAGGTCCCTTCCACCTCTGTTATTCTGTTCTGTTCTTAATAAAGGCACAGAAGTCAGAACTTTTTAGGGTGCAAGCCAAGAGTTTGCAAGATAATGTTTTATGCAACGTAATAATGGGTTTTAAAGCAAAAAGGCAAGAGAAAATACAAGCGATTTTGGATAGGTTGGGGGAAAAAAGGAAAAGTTATTTGAAACTGTCCAGAAAGAACAACTATTAGTCACCAAATCAGACTTCTACAGCAGCAACTAACCATATTGACCCTGTCTGAGATGGAAATAAAGCTGAATTATGCAAAACAAGGACATTTTGACTTTGAAAATAAATCGGGGAAATCATGGGCACATGACTTACGAAAAGAGAACAAAAATCAGGCGATTCTAACTGACAAGAAGAAATTCCTGTAATGACAGATAATACAAAGGTGCGAAAAGAGTTTCATCGATACTGTACTATATATACAGGTCAAGAAATATTTCTAGGTGAACAGAATTTCAATTTCCCAAAAATCACAGAGAACCAAGCAAATGTTGAATGGGCCTATAAAAGTAAGAAGCTATTAAAAAGGCTAAAACAGGAACAGGTGGTAAACGTTTACAACCTTTAAAATAAGCGATGAGTATTTTACACAAAAGGGACATGGTGGCTCAGTGGCTAAGACGCTGAGCTTGTCGATTGAAAGATTGGCAGTTCGGTGGTTCGAATCCCTAGTGCCGCGTATAACAGGGTGAGCTCCTGTGACTTGTCCCCAAAAAAATGCAAGTAGAAAAATAGGGACCACCTTTGGTGGGAAGGTAACAGCATTCCGTGCGCCTTTGGCATTGAGTCATGCCGGCCATGTGACCACGGAGACGTCTTCGGACAGCACTGGCTCTTCAGCTTTGAAATGGAGATGAGCACTGCCCCCTAGAGTTGGGAACGACTAGCACATATGTGCAAGGGGTAACCTTTACTTTTTTAATATTTTACACAATGGAAAGATTCTGGATAGCTAGAAAGAGGCTAATATACTGTAGCACTTTTAATTTGCCCAAGACTAGAAATAAAGAATAATAATTATAAGGAGAGAAGATTAGAAGCACAAAATATATATATAACAAATGTATGGAGTGGAATAAAAATGTATATAACATGAATGTAGAAATGTATAATATTAAAGATATAATTAAAATACATAGATTTCTATAAGGGGAAGGGGGGAAAAAGGAAAATGAGAGGAAGAAGAAGAAGTAATAGATTAAGATATAGGGGGAAAAGAATAAAGTAAAAAATGGAAGACCACTATGAAACAATGCTTTAAAATGATAAGATATTTATATGTTGTATGTTGTGTAAATGTCAAATATGTGTTTTAATAAAATTATATATTTTTTTAAAAAAAATAATTCAGCTGCTTGGCAACTGACTCACATTTATGACGGTCACAGTGTCCTGTGGTCATATGATCCCCTTTTGCGACCTTTTGACAAGCAAAGTCAATGGGGAAGCCGGACTCACTTAACAACCGTGTTAATAACTTAATAATGGCAGAGGTTCACTTAACAACAGAAATTTTGGGCTCAGTTGTTTCTTTTTTTAAAATTTGATTTATATGGCGCCCTTCTCCGGAGACTCAGGGCGGCTTATAGTGCATTAAGCAATAGCCTTCATACTTTTGTATATTTTATATAAAGTCAGTTTATTGCCCCCACAAACTGGGTCCTCAATTTACCTATCTTAGAAAGGATGGAAGGCTGAGTCAACCTTGAGCCTGACTAGGATTGAACTCGCAGAAATTGCAGGCAGCTGGATCTTAATTGCTGCCTTTAGTAGGAGGCATTAGCCCCCTATGCTACTCAGGCTCTTGCAGTTGTGGTCAGTTGTGATCATTAGTGGAGGATTAATTGTAATAAGAATGACCAGAAATTGAAATAGAGCAGTGAAAACAAAAAAGGGGAGAAATAATAGAAAAGGCTATTGTTAATAATTAAAAAGATAAGGGATCGGGGCTGCCTGGACTCCACAATGGGAAACATTAAATTGAAAATGAATACAGCAACAGAGAGAGATGAAGGAATTGGAAGGGAGGAGGAAGGAGAGAGAGGGATTGAAGAGTAGGGAGGAAGGAAGGGAAGGGAAAGCAGAGTAGGAGAGAAGGTAAGAGGGAGGAAGCGAGGAGGAGAAGGAGAAGGGAAGGGGAAGTAGAGAAGAGAAGAAGAAGGTGGGGAAAAAATGTTGGAAGGAGAAGAGGGAGAGGCTAGGTTTGAGGAGAAAGATTGTTGTACAATAAAAAAAAGATGAAGTGGAAGAAAGGCAGCCCTGAACAAACAAATATAAATATATTAAGAAAAAGAATGAATTGTTTAAGAATAAAAGATGATAAATATGTACAAATAGTAAAGTTAGAATTTAGGGATAAATGAAGAAGGTGTTTATGTATGCAAGTATAGAAATACTGAGATATATTCAAAAAAAGGAAAGGGAGAAAGACGATATTGACAAAAATTGTAATTGAGTAAAATGTATTTGAATTTGACTAATTGTATAAAATAAGAAACAACCAACACTCTGTTCAAAAAAAAGAAAAAGAAAGATGTGGGTGAAGGTGGGAGAGGAGAAAAGAAAAAAACTAATAAAACTAAAAAAAAAAGAAAAAGCTAAAAGGAAAAAAGGAGAGAGAAAAAAAGAAAAAGCTATGAAGAATTGGCTCCCTATATTCTTCACAGTCATTACAATTATATTTTAACATTTCTCTCTATGAAGCAACAATATGACTCTCTCCTTTCTATAATTTATCCTGTCGAAACCACAAATTCGTTATTTTCATTTTGCACAAAAAGCCCATCAGAGGTTTACGGACAGTAATAAAGATCAATATTGTCTTTTCTCTAATCAAAAAAGTTAGTTTACCCATCTCAACAAGATCCATCTTGTGAGAAGGTCACCAAAGGTGATCACATGACCACCTTAACGGTCACACTTGCGACCGTCATAAATATGAGTCAGTGGCAAAGAGGTTGAATTTTGATCACGTGACCTCAGTTGCTGCAACGATCATAAGGGTGGAAAAAACGGTCAGAAATCACTTTTGTCCCTGCCGTCGTAACTTCAAACAGTCGCTCCATCAATGGTTGTAGGTCAAGAACTAGCTGTATTGCTATTAAAACATTCAAGAAAAAATATTTTTAAATAAACCCCAAAAGTATTTAAACACACAGTAAATGCCAAGTACAGGGACCCCGGTGTGACTTCATGATGAAGTAGTCATTTGGTTTACCTTTTTGGCTTCTTCGGCTACTGTAGGCTCAGCCTCCAAAGGATTTTCTGAAGCTCCTACGCAAGTGAAATGAAGAGGAAAATAAAACATTATTCCTCAACAACATTCAAGAATTGTCATGAAGGAGTCAATTAACAGAGTTGCAAGGGACCTTGTAGGTCAGCTATTCTATCTCCCCCACCTCACCCAAGCAGGAGACCCTCCACCATTTCTGACAGATGGCAGTCCAGCCTCTTCTTGAAAGCCTCCAGTGATGAAGCTCCCATAACTTCTGAAGGCAACTTCTGTTCCATGATTGTTTTCTCTGTCAGAAAATTTCTCCTTATTTCCAGGTTGAAGCTCTCCTTGATCAGTTTCCGTCCATTATTCCTTGTCTGATCTTCAGGTGCTTTGGAAAATAGCTTAACCCCCTCCTCTCTGTGGCAGCCCCTCAAATATTGGAACATGGCTATCCTGTCTCCCCTGGTCCTCGTCTTCAGAAGCCTGAGTGATGCTCCTAGTTCTGCACTGTTTTTCCCTTTGGAAATCCATTCCTACTCCCACACCATTCCAAGTCTGAAGAAGCAGACTTGGGGGAAAATGCAGACTACAGGAACCAGGAGCACCGCTCAGGTGACCCTGTGGACACAGATAAACCTCCAAGTGGCCTCAGTGCCTCTCTAAAAAGAAGGCATTAAATCCTTCCATTCCCTACTATCCTGTCAGAGCTGAAGAAACTTCTTGGATGAGAAGCAAAACATCTTCAAAAGAAAAAACAAGAAAGTCCAGTTGAAAAAAAAGCCCCTTTGGGACAACCATGACCTGGATCACTGAGCATCTCTACAGACTTTTAGCCATACAATTTGGGATGAACACCCTTGGAATGGGGTGGGAGTAGGAATGGATTTCCAGAGGGGGGAAAATGCAGACTACAGGAACCAGGAGCACCACTCAGGTGACCCTGAGGACACAGACAAACCTCCAAGTGGCCTCAACGACCCTCTAAAAGGATGCAAATGACCAGCTGTCTGCAAGGACTACTCTGTTGTGGCTCCGTTGCCTGAGCCTGTGTCATCGGCAGGAGAGGATTCTGAGAGCGAGGGAGAGGAGTTGGCAGGGCCTCCCTCTCCAGGACCCTCCTCTCTGGCAATGCCTCCGGAGGACACCAAAGGGCAAGAGATAGGCCCAGAGCCAAGCATGTCCCCACAGCCACAGGTGGACAGTGCTGAGGGTAATGAGTCTTGGCTGGACCCTCGCCAGCGTCGCAGGGACAGGCGCACACAACAGAAGAAAAGGCGTGCCCGTGATTAGCTGACTCACTGGACCACACCCCACAGGCTATAAAAGGGAGTGAGTTAATCATTCAGATTCTGTGACGGACAAAACTAACTCATTTGAGTCACATTGCATCTCTGGAAAACAGCAATCTGGGCCTTGGAAATATTCGGACAATTCTGACTGTGGATATTTTTGTTTGTTGATAAAGTTCTTGGCAAGCAGCTGCTGGAATTGCTGCTAAGCGACTTATCGGACTAATTGGTTGCCTGCCAATTTATTTAACCCCCAGCTGTCTGTCTGAGTGTGTGTGCGTGGGACGGGGACAGAACATACTCCCACACCATTCAAAGGGTGTTCATCCCAAATTGTACAGCTAAAAGTATGTACAGATACTCAGTCATCCAGGTCATAAACATCCCAGTGCTTCAACGACCCTCAAAATAGATGCAAATGACCAGCTGTCTGCAAGGAGTATCAATCCTTCCATTCCCCACTATCCAGTCAGAGCTGAGGGAGCTTCTTGGATGAGAAGCAAAACGCCTTCAAAATGAAAAACAAGGAAGTCCAGTTGCCTCTTGAAAAAGCATCTTTGAGATAATCATGACCTGGATGACTGAGAATCTCTATTCTCTAATAGAGATACTCTAATCTCTAATTTTTAGACTTTAAGACTAGCCAACGGTTTTAACCACGCAGTGTATACATAGTAGAGAAATTAACCGCTTTCCTCCATTTATTATGCTTGTGCTGCAGTGGTCATCAGGAAACAGGAACTGAAAGTTAAGAACCCAATCTAAAAGGGGGGAAAGGTACTCTCGGAAAAAGGGGAACTGGGCAGGGAAAAGATGGGGAGATAGAAAAAACATGAGGAAGATCAGGAAGAGGGGAAATATTGTGATCACGTAGTCTTTGTCAAAGGGAGCTGCAAGGGAGGGACGTGTCATTCTGAGGGAGTGAATAAAAAGCTGATAAATCTATTCCTGGGTGCGCCTACTTTGTTAGTCACCCCACTCTTTCTAGAACATATTTTACAATAAATTGGTTGCTGCTTCACTTCATGACTCTGTCAAATTTCAGCCTGGTGAGTTTGCTTCTCTCGTCCATGAGGGCATCTAGGTGCAATTGAAGCTGTTGGTAATCACCTTTAATGCCCTTTACAACAGGGGTCCCCAGTGGTGAAATCCAATTTTTTTTTACTACCGCTTCTGTGGCCGTGGCTTGATGGGTGTGGTGTGGCTTGGTGGGTGTGGCAGAGGAAGGATATTGCAAAATCCCCATTCAGGGAATGATATACAGGGAAGGATATTGCAAAATCTCCATTTCCTCCCCACTCTGGGACCAGCCAGAGGTGGTATTTGCTGGTTTTCTGAACTACTCAAAATTTCCGCTACCGGTTCTCCAAAACCTGTCAGAAGCTGCTGGATTTCACCCCTGGTCTCCAACCTTAGCAACTTTAAGACTTGTGGACTTCAACCCTCAGAGTGCCTCAGCCAGCAAAGCTTGAAATGTTATTCAAAGACAGAAGACTGATTTTCTTCATCAGAAAAGGGGTCACCAGACTCCTCCTCCTAGGTTTTTTTTTTTTTTTTTTTGGCCACCAAGGGTCAAGGCTGACTCACTCTGCACTTTCACTCGCAGCCGGACAACTGAAACCAGGGAGGGGGGAAGGAACGATTGGAAGGTATGAGTGGCTGGGAGGGAACTGAGGAATTCATGTGCACCATCTGTGGCCTGGGAGAATCTTGACACCTCAAGATCACAGATGAGAACCTTCTGAGCCGAGCAGACTCTTTCCCAAAACAAAGAAATTGCACTGGATTGGTGGACAGTGGGAAGTGGGTGGCCTGGTTGGGAAAGGAGGGATTTTAACTATGCAGCTTTTCGCGCGAAAACTTCAGATCTGGCTTTGCTTTCTACTGTGCCTATATGGATCTACCAGTAAAGTAAAATGTTGTCTGAGGAGTTTCTTTTGCTGCAGGTGCCAATAGGATGGTTGACACCAAGGACTATTAGGATTCTTCCACTTGACTCAAAACCGTGGAAAGAGACTTGTGGCTTGTTCCCCTCCTTCTGAGAATGAAAACTCTGTGTTGTGGCCTGCCAGCAGCCAGCGGAATTAGCAGCAGAGTCAGACAGTGAGGAGGTTGGGGAGGAACGTAGGCTAGTCCTGGGGACTGGGGAAAGCTTGGACGAGGGCTCTGCATCAGAGACAGAGAGGGGGCCAAAGCCATCTGATAGTTATGTGCAGCCTCCAGAGTCTGACAGCAGCAAGGCAGAAGAACAGCCGGAGCCTGTTCCCAGTGTGCACATGCGCAGAGCCACCAGATGGTAAGAACAATTAAGATAGTAGGATCGACTTAGGAGTAGGGCTTGGAAATGATTGGCCTCTCCCATAAGACATAAAAGAAGAGCGAACGGGACGTGAGCTTTTGCAGGAAGCAATTAGTTCATCTGGCCGATTCAAGATTTGAAAATTCTGTTTGTGACTCTGTGCCAAGTTTGGCCTTGCCCTGCGCCTGGAAATTAGCTCTTTGGCAGTGTTCCACATGAGATAGGTGGGTGTTAATAACCTTCCCCTGAAAGACTGTTTATCAAGCCTTGCAGACTGTAAATGAAAGTAATTTACAGTCATATAAATAAAAGAAATTTTGCGGGACTAAGATTGTGCTTTATACTATCTAAGGACCCTTGGTCAGAAGAGTCTGAAAGGACAACTCTGGAAGACGGTCCCACCTTTATGTTTCCTCTTGGATCTCCACACCAGGACTCCGAGAAGCAGCAAGAAGATGAGGGTGCCCACGGCTACTCCAACTCCCACAGGGATTCCGATTCCACTGTCAATATTTTGCTGGGGTGGGCCTGGTTGCCTGCCGTCACCATTGATGTTGGTGATCTGTGACGGCTTCTCACGTCCTGCTTAAACAAGCAACACAAAATGAGCTGGTAATAATGGACAGCCTCTAAAGAGAAGCTCTTATCTACAGGCAGTCCTTGACTTACGGCCACAGTCGAGCCCAACGTTTCTGTTGCTAACCAACAGAAGCAAATTTTTTCCCCATTTTACAACCTTTTTTGCCACAGTTGTTAAATGAATCACTGTAGTTGTTAGGTTGTTAAGTGAATCCTGATTCCTCGTTAACTTCGTTTGTTGCAGGTCGCAAAAGGGGGTCCCATGACCCTGGGACACTGCAACCATCATAAATGTGAGTCAGTGGCCAAACATCCAAATTTTGATCACATGACCACAGGGGGATGCTGCAATGGTTGTAAGTGGGAAAACGGTCATTGGTCGCTTTTTTCAGTGCCGTTGTAACTTTGAGCGGTCACTAAATGAACTGTTGTAAGTCGAGGACTGCCTGTACTCCTTGCTCCAGAGGTACTCTTAGAATTGCAAACTCAACATCCTGGGAGTGGGGGAAAGGGAGAAAAAAATATGAAACCCTCAGTGAAGACCCCCGATCTCCCACACCCCATCCCACATCTTAGACCAGTGATGGCAAATCTTATGGACACCGAGTGCCCAAACTGCGCAAGCGCTGTCAGTGTAATGCAAATTTAAAGCTGACCAGCCATTGTAAGGGGGCGGACCACTGAGGATGAGTCAGCAGGGTTATTGCCCCTTTAAGATGAGGATGAATCAACAGGGTTATTGCCCCTTTAAGAAGCTGTCTATATAAGGGAGGCCATTAAAGGGCATCTCTCTCTCTCCTCGTGTATCACTCTCCTCATTGTGTTCTATCTGCATTGTAGCTCTCCGTGAAGAGTTGAAGATTGACTGCTTGCCTGGTATGTGCCTACCACGTGTATATCTGTATGTAGAAATCTTTTATATAAACCACTGTTTGTAATAACAAAACCTCTGTGTCCTGTATTTTCTCCTGGGTAGTTATGCTGTAACACTCTGAATGCCCAACTGCATGCCCAAACTGAAAGGTGTGCGTGCGCGCACAAATGTGTGTGTGCCAACATCTGCACATGCACACGCCAACATGCACCCATGCACAGCAGACCAGCTGGCTGGCGAGAGGTGGGGCATCCCAACGCTGACAGAGCAGCAAGAGGTAAGATCTTTTTCTTTCATGAGCTTCTGTTTCGTCGTTTGCAGGGACACAGAACCTCACGAAAGAAACGCCATGGAGATCTGATCTGGGGCGATGGCGGACGTGCCAGCAGAGAGGGCTCTGCATGCCACTTCTGGCCCACGAGCCATAGGTTCACCATCACAGTCTTAGGCTAATACTATTGCCTAAGTTATTTGCACAACATCATCACAACATGCTCTGGTTTCCATGCCAACGTTCTCTGTGAGAGGCAAATTTGTAACACAGCCATACCAGATATATCAGATCTATTTAGGGAGAAATCAATGAAATCTGGAGAGAAATCTATGCAATCAGGTTCATTAAGCTCCAGTCTGATTGGTTTAGGCTACCTAAACATCTCCTAGTCGAAGTTATGGTATAATCAACAATTTCTAGGAGAACCTACAATGATCTGGGTTCCGCAGACATGCTAAACCACAAACTGTGGATCATTCCCATAGGAAAGGGAAAATTGTTCTATTTACCAAGGATTGTCACCCTAGTTCCAGTCCCCTGGCCATATTTATCAACTTCACAGGTATAGTTTCCAGAGTCCTCCTGTGTGATGTTCCTCAAAAACAGAGAAGCTCGGCCGTTCAAAACATCAGTTCCATGGGTCATTAAGCTCTTCTGTCCATCAGAGTCAATCTTATACCATGAAACAAGATGGAGGTATTTGGATTCCTTCCCCTGGACTCTACAGTACATAGTGAGGTTTTCCCCTTCTGTTGTCTGGATGGAAGGTGGTGACTGGATCATCAATAGATTTGCAGCTGTGAAGGGGGAGAAAAAAGGACAATAATTTCAGCAACCTTGGGGTGCAACTCAAGTCAAGGGCCAAAGAAAGCCTAAATGAGAAGTTTGGGTTGATACAGGCTACATTCGTGAGACACCTCCATCTGCAGATCTGAGTTGGACATGCTGGGACACAAGATGGCCGACATTAGGGGTGTCAAACTCAAAGTCTGAGGGATCAGATCTGGCCTATGGGGCCACCCTGGAAACAGCAAAGGACCAGATGGTTGCAGGAAACGGTTGCAGTTGAAAACGGAGCTTGGGAGCCTGTTTTCTCTAGCAGACCACTCGGGCCACCCCAGATGTCCCCGACATGAGTGATGTTGAGTTGGCCTGGCTACGCCCACCCCGGTGTTTGTGTCTGAGGTCAAACACAACCCTGATGTGGCCCTCAATGAAATCGAGTTTGAGACCCCTGGCTTACATGAAGTGATTAGGTCAAAACTACCCGCTGAAATCCATGGCCAAGCTTGATTAGCTTCCAGCACTTAGCTATTATAGCATTTGGGTTTTCTATGAGACCTCTGATGAAGCTTCCAAGGAGGTGGGACAACACCCCATATATGACTGTGAAGCTGTGTGTTATAATGCCTACATTTCTGGATTGCTCCAGATTGTTCACAGAAAAATTCACTCTTTAATCTACTACGTCTACCATTTTTTTTTCTTTCCCTAAGTCTTTTAAGAGGCTAATCTCAACTCTACCGCCTTCTCCAGGAGGACCCATAGTAGGCTAACTGAATCATGAAAACAGAGAAGTGAAATTAGACTGTGAGTCTTTTTTGCAGAGCTCAATCATTCCTATAATTATTATTATTTATTTATTTTTACATTTCCTGGTCTTCATGAGAGAACATAGCCATTCAGCAAAAACTCTTCCCCATCATGTTCAGTAAATTGCTCTCTCGGTGCTTCCTGCTTCTGGTTTCAAATTTGACATTTCTACAGGTAGCTATGAGGCGACCAGATTGCATGTCTGCTTTTTAAATATGCACAAATATAATTGCATTTGTTGGCAATTATTTTTAATGTCCTGTTAGCCACTCAAGGTCATTCTGGCAAGAGGGTGGCCATATATATATTGATAGCAACATTGATCTGATTGACTATCCACAGATAACCCCATGCCCACATTCCAGGCAGAGTAGCACATTTATTTACATATGTATTTATTTTATTTTTTCATTAACATATCTTTATGTTTAAGAGGAACAGGCTGAGAGTTAAACCCTGGGACACCCGCAAAAATGGAGCTGTGGGATACACCTCTCCTAAAATATATGAAGAATGGTTGCGGGAACTGGGTATCTCTAGTCTAGTGAAAAGAAGGACTGGGGTGACATGACGTCACTTCTCGCCTGGACTATTGTAATGCTCTCTACATGGGGCTCCCCTTGGGGTGCACCTGGAGGCTCCAACTGGTGCCGAATGCAGCCGCGCGGGGGATTATGGGAGCGACAGGGCTCCCATGTTACACCTCTCCTGCGGGAGCTGCATTGGCTACCGGTGGACTACCGGGTGCGCTTCAAGGTGTTGGTAATCACCTTTAAAGCGCTCCATGGCTTAGGACCAGGGTACTTATGGGACCGCCTTCTGCCACCAATTGCCTCCCACCGGCCGGTTCGCTCCCACAGAGAGGGCCTCCTCAGGGTGCCGTCAGCCAGACAATGTCGGCTGGCAACCCCCAGGGGGAGAGCCTTCTCTATGGTAGCCCCCACCCTCTGGAACGATCTTCCTCCAGAACTGAGAACAATTGCTGACCTCCGGACTTTTCGTCGGGCTCTGAAGACTCATCTCTTTCAACTTGCCAGACTTGCCTGATCCCTTTTATTTTTTAAATATTTTTAAATTTTAACTTTTTAGAGTTTTTATTCGGTTTTATACTTTCAGTCTAAATTTATATTGGTTTTAGTATGTTTTTAACGTTTGTGTACTGGTTTTTTAATTGGCTGTTCACCGCCCTGAGTCCGCTAGGAGAAGGACGGTATAGAAATCTAATTAATAAATAAATAAATAATAAATAAATAAATAAATAATAAATTCATATTAGTTGTTTTTAAAATTTTAACTTTTGTGTAGCTTGCTTTTTATTTCTGGCTGTTCGCCGCCCTGAGTCCGCAAGGAGAAGGGCGGTATACAAATCTAATAAATGAATGAATGAATGAATGAATGAATGAATGAATGAATGAATGAATGATAGCAGTGTACCAATATTTGAGGGGCTGCCACAGAGAGGAGGGGTCAAGCTATTTTCCAAAGCACCAGAAGGAAAGATAAGAAACAACGAATGGAAACTAATCAAGGAGAGAAGCAACCTAGAATTAAGGAGAAACTTCCTAACAGTGAGGACAATTAACTGGTCGAACAGCTTTGCCTTCAGAAGTCGTGAGTGCTTCATCACTGGAGGTTTTTAAGAAGAGACTGGACAGCCACTTGTCTGAAAAGGTATTAGGGTCTCCTGCTTGAGC
Source organism: Coluber constrictor foxii (assembly GCA_038048745.1). Lineage (NCBI taxonomy): Eukaryota > Metazoa > Chordata > Lepidosauria > Squamata > Colubridae > Coluber > Coluber constrictor. The sequence continues at coordinate 5,446,589 of CM075970.1, forward strand.
AAAAGGTTGGACTAGAAGATCTCCAAGTCTGTTATTCTGTTATTCCATCAATGCCAACTGGAACCAGTCCAGAGGAAGGAGGGGAACCAGGCACGGCTGTGTCTCCTACTCCCATCTGCCAGAGTCTGTCCACAAATGGAATTGAAAGCTGCTGAAAGATCATGAAGAGCAAGGATGGATGCACTAATTCCACCCAGCCCCACCAGAGATCATCTGCAAGATGACTCGTGCTGTTTTGAGCCTGGGCCTGAAACCCAACTTTTTAAAAAAATAATAATAATAATTTTATACTCAAACAAACACACAATATATAATCAATCGTTCAGTGTGTCATCTAGATGTTTCTTCAATGACTTAGTAGTAGTAGTAGTAGTAGTAGTAGTAGTACTCCTATCTACATCCTTTTTTGGTAGTTTCCATTCCTTTGTTGCAACATTCTCCCCACAATTCAATTATTATAACATTCTCTTGTTTACTATTAATATATTTATCTATATCTCTTCTCTAACCAATGGTAAAGTTGTCTCCATATCTTAAAATATTCCATATACTCTCTTTCTTTAATTCTCAAAGTCAATCTATTCATTTCTGCACAGTCTAAAATTTTCTTGATTGCTTCCCCTCCTGAAGGGATTTTCTCTGCTTTCCATCCTCAATGCAGTTACCACATGAATATGTATGTATGTATGTATGTATGTTTCAATTTATAAACCACCCTTCTCCTTGCGGACTCAGGGCGGTGAACCGCCAGAATAAAACATGATATACAAAAATTAAAACAATTAAAAATATTAAATATTTGCGGCCAACAATTAAAACAGTCCAATTTAAGATCAGTTCCAACTTAAAACAGAGGATGGGATCAAGCCAGCCCAGCTAGATGAAACAAGTGGGTTTTAAGGGCCCGACGAAAAGTCCGGAGGTCTGATATCCTGCATATCTCCGGGGATAGGTGTTCTCTTTACTAATTTTCTCTGGTAGGATCCCCAATAGGAACAGCTCCGGTTTTAAATCAATATGTTGTTGAAGCATTTTTTTTTAATTTGATCTATATGCTGCTCTTCTCTGGAGACTCAGAGCAGCTTACAATGCGTTAAGCAATAGTCTTCATACTTTTGTATATTTTACAAAGTCAGCTTATTGCCCCCACAAACTGGGTCCTCAATTGACCTACCTTAGAAAGGATGGAAGGCTGAGTCAACCTTGAGCCTGGTGAGATTCGAACTTACAGTAATTGCAGACAGCTGGTGTTAATCAGAATGCTTTTAGTCTGCTGAGCTATCCAGGCTCCTCTGATTTCTTCTAACCATGTTTTAATTCTACTCCAATAGTTTCTGGCTTCTGGATATGTCCACCACATATAATAGTACGATCCTGGTGTCTGCTGACATTTCCAACATTTAGCTGATTTAAACATTTTTGCCAATTTTTCTAGTGGCATATGACACCTATAAAACATTTTGTGTTGGTTCTTTTTATATGCAGCGGACATTGTTAATTTATAGTTCCTTTCCCATAACTGTTGGCATTTGTCTAACTCAATTGAGTATCCAAATTTTTTTGCCCAAGCTATCATTGTGGCCTGAAACCCAACTTGAAGGGATCTGATAATCTGCTTCCTGCCCACTTCTCTGAACTTGATGTGCAATCACTTTGTCAATAACCTTCCCTAAGAAGGCAAAGATGAAAAGTGTCCTTGAATTGTGGGGTTTAATAATGACTTTTTGGAGAAAGGGGCAAACCACAGTCTACTTTCACCAATGCCAGAACTCAACCACAACTCACCTCCTGGGAAACTTTAGCCCACCAGAAGGGTATGATGTGATGAGACAAGAGATAAGAGTTAAGATAAAAGGTAAGATATAAGATAAGGCAAGACATGCACGAGAAGACGCTCTTTTTGGTGCCAATTTTTTAGCAGTCTGATCTCAGGTAACAGCCTCAAAAATGGGCCTTGTTCTTGAATGCAAATTTGCTGTCCTTTGGAATAAAATCAGAAGAAATCTGGTAGCACCTTCTCTAACTCAGATCTATAGCTCACGAAAGCTGATACCTTTTAATAAAATTTGCCTGTTGGGAAAAGTGCTACCAGATTCCTGATTTTGGACTATCGTCGATTAACACAGCACCGTGGTCTACTCTACCACGTAGGTGGTAGATGAGACTGGCACTTTGCTGGCTCAGGGTATCAGTTGAACTCAATCTACAAAGTTAGTTTGTGGTAGGTAGTTTAATTTAGTTAGTTTGTATTGCTTATATATATAGTTTATATTGTGGGATCGCAGGCAACTGGGTTAATTCATTAATTGTAGGAGAGAGACTGGTAGAGTCAGAGGAAGGAGTCAGGTGAGGAATCAGTTTAGGATCCCTACATAGCCATAAGAGGACAAAGTCTAACCCATAGAATGCTGTTGACCCTGCAAACTGTTGGTCTGAAAAGATTTCTGTCTGTAGACTTGAGCACTACATCAATAATTTTGAACCTTCTCATGTGTGGATCTGGTTGTTTGGACCTGACATTAAATTATGGACCAGCATGGTAAGACCACACGGAAAATTCCTGCCATGGATTGGAAATCTTACTGTGTGGAAGTGATGAAACATATTATTGCTAAGATTTATAGAAAAGTTATTGAAATTGAATATGTAGAACATTGTATGATTCAGTGGGCAAGGAATCTTGGATACAATGTGATGCTTGAACAATGGGAAAATACGTGGATGAAGGGTTTTAAATTTACATTAAATTATAATCTATATAGTCTAGAGCCAAGGTGGCGCAGTGGTTAGAGTGCTGTACTGCAGCTACTTCAGCTGACTGCTAGTTCAGCAGATCAGCGGATCAAATCTCACCGGCTCAAGGTTGACTCAGCCTTCCATCCTTCCGAGGTGGGTAAAATGAGGACCCAGATTGTTGAGGTCAATATGCTATTTAGTATACTGTCGATTGTTGTAAGCCACCCAGAGTCCTTGGAGAGTTGGCGGCATAGAAATATGATTAATACAAATAAAATAAATAAATAAATCTAAAAGAAAATTTCTATAAGATGATGTATTGTTAGTATGTAATAACCAGATATCTAAGATGTATAAAGGTAAAGGTTCCCTTTGCACAATATGTGCTAGACGTTCCCGACTCTAGGGGGCGGTGCTCATCTCTGTTTCAAAGCCGAAGAGACAGCGCTGTCCAAAGACATCTCCATGGTCATATGGCTGGCATGACTCAACGCCAAAGGTGCACGGAACGCAGTTCCCTTCCCACCAAAGGTGGTCCCTATTTTTCTACTTAGATTTTTTACCTGCTTTCGAACTGCTAGGTTGGCAGAAGCTGGGAGAAATAACGGGAGCTCACCCCGTTACACGCCACTAGGGATTCGAACCACTGAACTGCCGACCTTTCTGATTGACAAGCTCGGCATCTTAGCCACTGAGCCACTATGTCCCCTTTAAGTAATAAAAGTAAAAACAGGACTTTTTATCATTTCTGGTGGGCATGCGATAAAGCAAAGAAATTTTGGAGTAGTAAGATTCATAGTTTAATACAGAAAATTCTTAAACCGAAGATAAAGATGAAACCAGAATCTTTTCTTTTGAATTTAATGGAAAAAGACTTGGAGAGGGAAAAAATGGAATTTTGATCTTATACATGTTGACAGCAGCAAATCTAATGTACGCCCAAAAATGGAAGGACACTTCAATTCCCACCGTGGACGAATGGCTGCAGAAGCTGAGGGAGTTGGCAGAAATGGCTAAATTGACCATTCTGAGTAAAGAAAAGAATATAAGTACTTTTGTTGCTATGTGGAAACCTCTTCTGGACTTGGTGCTTGAGGTGGGAAAAAAAGTGATACTTTGATTTTGGATTTTTTCGATTAGATTGGTAGATGCTTATAGAAATGGCTAGTTTATATTAATATGCAAAGGCCAAAAAGAATGGTTTGATGCAGTAGTGGGTTTCACTTACTTTCGCTACCGCTTCGGAATTGGGAGCGTGTGAGTGTGGGCGCTCACTTCACTCACTCGCAGCACTTAGGCGCATGCGCAGAACCTTCTGCGCATTCGCAGAGCGCCTGGGGTGACGTCCGAGCACATTGGTGGCTCCTCCCACTGCCACCGCTACCTGTTTTCCCGAACCAGAGCGAACCGGTAGGAATCCACCACAGGTTTGATGTTAATGGTATATTTTAAGGCAACAAAGCAAAGCCAAGTTTTTTTTTCTTTTCCCCAGCCTTTCCTCACCTCTCTTCCCCCTAAGTGTTGTATATTATGATTATTGATGAATGTGTTTTTTTCCTTTTATGTACACTGAGAGCTTATGAACCAAAGGCAAATTCCTTGTGTGTCCATTCACACTTGGCCAATAAAGAATTCTATTCTATTCTATTCTATTCTATTCTATTCTATTCTATTCTATTCTATTCTATTCTATTCTATTCTATTCTATTCTATTCTATTCTATTCTATTCTATTCTACGCTACGCTACGCTACGCTACGCTACGCTACGCTACTCTACTCTACTCTACTCTACTCTACTCTACCCGTTCTGTTCTGTTCTACTCTACTCTACTCTACCCTATTCTTCATTCCAAAATTCTATTCTATTCTATTCTATTCTATTCTATTCTATTCTATTCTATTCTATTCTATTCTATTCTATTCTATTCTATTCTATTCTACTCTACTCTACTCTACTCTACTCTACTCTACTCTACTCTACTCTACTCTACTCTACCCTATTCTTAATTCCAAAATTCTATTCTATTCTGTTCTGTTCTGTTCTGTTCTGTTCTGTTCTACTCTACTCTACTCTACTCTACTCTACTCTACTCTACTCTACTCTACTCTACTCTACTCTACTCTACTCTACTCTACTCTACTCTATTCTTTACTTTTGCATATTGTATCTAAACCTAATAAAATGTTTTTAAAAAATGTTAAAAACAGGAAAAGAAAATTCCTGCCACTTACCAGTGATACGAACTTGCGTTCCATTTCCTGATCCTGTTCGATTTCTCTTCTTGATTGTACATACATAGTTTCCCGAATCCTCTACATCTACATCCAGTAGTCTAAGAATCACTTTCTGCTTTAATATCTCGTGATTTGGGTTCCTGAGCTCCTGGTTGTCTTTGTACCATGTCACGTTCAAGCAACTGACATTGGCAACTTTGCTATAACTGCATGTAATTGAGACATTGAATCCTGCTTTTCTGTTGACGTGTCGTGGAGTCTGGTTCACAGCCACGTAGGGCCTTTCTGCAAAAAGCATAATCATAATCAAAATTTGCATCTGTATGTCAGCCTTGCTTTGTGTTGGAGCAAAGGAAATAGAATTGTGTAAAATATTAAGAGAAGAGTCATAAGCTTTACAATTATAACCCCAAATACATGTGTGTACACACACACTGCTGCAACAGATAATTTGTGAATCCCTTAAGAACATTTTATTGCTGGAAAAATCGCTCTGCTAAATTTGGTAGCAGATTTCAGAGTAGAGCAGTCCTCGTCTTACAACAGTTCGCTTAGGGACCATTTGAAGTTACAATGGCACTGGCAGAGTCAGCTTGCAATACTGCATTCTAGCAAGTGCTCATCATGGCTGGCTGGCTGGCTGGCTGGCTGGATAGAAGAGCAATAGCCCAGACTTATATACTGCTTTACAGTGCTTTACAGTCTCCTCTAAGCAGTTTACAGAGTCAGCCTCTTGCCCCCAACAATCTGCGTCCTCATTTTACCCACCATGGAAGGCTGAGTCAACCTTGAGCCTGGTGGGATTTGAACTCCTGGCTGTGGGCAGAGTTAGCCTGCAATACTGCACTCTAACAGGAAGGAAGGAAGGAAGGAAGGAAGGAAGGAAGGAAGGAAGGAAGGAAGGAAGGAAGGAAGGAAGGAAGGAAGGAAGGAAGGAAGGAAGGAATAGCACTTAAACTTATATACTGCTTCACAGTGCTTTGCAGCCCTCTCTAAGCGGTTCACAGTCAGCCTCTTGCCCCCAACAATCTGGGTCCTCATTTTACCCACCTTGGAAAGATGGAAAGCTGAGTCCACCTTCAGCCTGGTGAGAATCGAACTGCCAAATTGCAGGCAGCCGGCCACCAACAGAAGTAGCCTGTGGTACTGCACTCTAACCACTGCGCCATCATGGCACAAACCACAGGAATGGTTGGTGAGTGTTTTTTTTTCTGGAGGGTTAATCTACAGCCTTGAAATGCCTTGCCAGATTTCTTACTTTAATAAGCTTCTGAGTCTATACAAGGTGCAAATCAATCATGCCATTTTTTGCAAGACTAATTAGATCCTCTTCCAAATCTTTTTTTTAACAGTAACAGAAGGGATCTTGGAGGTCTTCTAGTCCAACCCCCTGCTCACACAGGACACCTGTAGTAGAATTCAAACCGCCAAACTGCCGACGTTTCTGATCAACAAGCTCAGTGTCTTAGCCACTGAGCCACCTAGTCAGGCTAAATCTGGCTGAATAGCTGCATCTTCATAGAATGGATAACAGCAAAAAGAATTTAAGGTTCCCTAGAATGAATGAATGAATGAATGGGCATATTTACCCCAAATTGTCACATTTGTGCTTCCCTTTTCCGAATTGCCTTTTCTGAAATCGCCAATTTCACAGCGATAGATTCCAGAATCATCAACAACAGTTGACTTAAGAATTAAAATGCTGGATTTGTTCATTTCATTTTTAATGACAAAAATCCGGGATGAATTGCTGATCTTTTCTTTTTTCTCCATCTTCATCCAGTTTACAAACCACTTTGAAGAAACGTTGCCTTCCACTTTGCAACTCAACATCATGTCTGACCCTTCGGATACGTTCAAAAAAGGAGGCGTCTGAATGACGGAAAAGGACGGAGACTTTGGCGGTTCTGGATTCCCTGTGGAACCTGGATGGGAAGCAGAAACACAACAGCATGTTGAATGCTTAAAATGAAAACGCTGTAGTCGAGGACAGGGAAGCTACGTCTGAATTTCAACTCATTTTCACTGAGCTCTTGGTATGTGGGAATGATTTTAGGAGGCAGGGGAGAGAGAGGGGGTGAGAGGGGGGGAGAGAGAGAGAGAACTGCAGACTGGAGAACCAATATGTAAAACTGTTTAACCAATATGTTTGTAACTGGAGTCCTTGGTGCTCTCTGAGTTCGGTTGTTTTCTACGCTTCCTCCTCCTCTCACTGATGATGTTACCTAGCTGGGTCATGAAACATCTACAAAAAAACAACCAAGCTCAGAGAGCACCAAGAACCCCACAGTTTTCCTCTTCCTCGTCTTCCTCCTCACCCTCCTCTCCACAAACCCCACTCCCTTCTACCAGTGATGATATTACCTAGTTGGGTAATGAAAAGCAAAGAACCAGGTTCAGAGATCACCAAGGACCCCACTGTCTTCCTCCTCCCCCTCCTCTCCCCCCCTCCTCCTCCTCTTCACAAACCCCCTCCCATCTACCACTGAGGATGCTGTTACCTAGCTGGGTCAGAAACATCTGCCAGAAAACAACCAAGCTCAGCGAAGAGTTCTCCTCTTCCTCGTCTTCCTCCTCCTTTCATTTCCTTTCACTTTCATTTCAACCCTGAGCTACATAAATTCTCCTTTATGGGAGAATAAAAGCGTCCTTGGTGTTCTCTGATCTTGGTTGGGAGATGTGTGTGTGTGTGAGAGAGAGAGAGAGAGAGAAGGGGAGAGAGAGAGGGAGGGAGGGAGGAAAGGGGAGGGGGTGGGAGGAGAGGGGGAGAGAGAAAAGCAGAAAGGGAGGAAGAGAGAGGGAGGGACGGAGGGGAGAGGGGAAAAAAGGGAGAGAGAGGGAAGGGGAGGGGGAGAGAGGGGGAGGAGGAGAGGGAGAGAGGGAGGGGAAGAGGGGGGGAGAGAGAGGGGGAGGGAGAGAGAGGGAAGGGAGGGGAGGGAGGTGAGAGAGAGGGGGAGAGAGAGGGAGGAAGAGAGAGGGAGGGAGGGAGGGGAAAGGGGGAGAAAGGGAGAGAGAGGGAAGGGGAGGGGAGAGAGGGAGCGGGAGGGAGAGAGAGGGAGGGAAGGACTCAACCAACATCATCCTCTGGTCTGTCAGGGATGTATAACTTCCTCTCTATTTTGGTATGGGAGGTTTTATTGTTATTATTATGAATTTGATTTGTATGACCACAGGTCTGGGTGGCTCACAACCGGTAACAATAACAAATAAAGTTTAAAAACCAAGATAGAAACTTCCATCAATATAAAATCACGCTCAGCAGCAGAGTTCATTCTACCTGAGCTCAACACAGCTGATTTCTGGTCTTTCCAACTCAAGCCTCGACTCCTGGAAACTCCCTGAACAATCACACTTTCAATCTCAGTTTTAGGATTTTGGTTATTTCATTTCATTTCTTTTCTTTTCTTTTTTCTTTTTCTTTTTTTTTTTTTTTTTTTTTTTGCTTCATTGTGCTCTCTTGCAGCTTCTCTTTCCTCTATGGGTTGATGCTACTTCCCCATATCATTTGTGCCTTTTCAACTCTGCCCTGGTTTCCCAACTCAAGTAGACGTTCGGGGTGGCATCTGCAGCCAGCGGTGGAACCCGCCTGCATTACAACAATGTTGCACAAACGATGAACATGACACAATCGGTGAGTTTCCAAGATGATATCGAGATTCATGTGACATCCAGGGAGTTTTATACTGGATGCCCATAACTCCCCCTCCCTCTCTCCCCCTCTCTCCTTCTCTCTCTCTCCCCCTCTCCTCCTCCCTGTCTCTCCCTCTTTCTTCCTCTGGTCTTGTCTCCCCCCCCCCACACACACACCCATTCTGCCTTCTCCTGCTACTTCTAGGGTGTGACTTTCAATTGCCACCATCCTTCTGCAACCAGCTTCAGATTCCTTTGATGCATTTCAGGAAAGGAAAACAAGGGCTATAAAGCAGGAGTGAAATGCTCCCAGTTCGGACTGGATCGCCCGATCCGGTAGCGATGGCGGCGGATAGTTCGGAGAACCGGTAGCAAACATCCCTGCCCCCCCCCCCCGCATGCCCAGCTGAGCCGCACAATCATCTGAGGCTTTTTTTTTCTTTTAAAAGCATTTTTTCTACAACCTCTTCAGCTGAAGAGGTTGTAAAAAAAAATGCTTTTAAAAGCCTCTGACGATCCCAGCTGAGTTGCCTGGTTGTCAGAGGCTTTTAAAAGCATTTTTTTTACAACCTCTTCAGCCGAAGAGATTGTAGAAAAAACGCTTTTAAAAGTTTTTTTTAAAAAAAAATCGGTAGTAACAAATTTTACATTTCACCACGGCCATAAAGGAGATAAAAGCAGTCCTTATAACTGCTCCTCCTTCTTGCAAGACCCATCAAAACTATGATCCCTGGCAATTTACTTGACTGTGCCATCTTGGAGTAGTAAAGCCTACACCCCAATTATATCAAACCAACAGTTGGCTCATGACCTGGGCTAGGGAGAAGAATGGCAGCATTAGTATCATATTTCTAGAATGGTTGGGGTTGAATGGATGCAACAAAGCCAATACAGAGATCTGAGGACATGTCCAATGAGTGCAGTCTGAAGAACCTGAGGAAGTTCTTCTCCCAGTCTAGTCTAGTCTAGAGAAAAGTAGAATTAGGGGTGACTTTGGGTGGCTGCCACAAAGAAGAAAGGGTCAACATATTCTCCAAAGTACCTGAAGGTAGGGTAAGAAACAATGGATGGAAACAGTGGTTGGATTCAAGTAATTTAACAACCGGTTCTCTGCCCTAATGATTTCTTCCAGCAACCAGTTTGCCAAACTGCTCAGAAAGTTAACAACTGGTTCTCCCGAAGTGGTGCGAATTGGCTGAATCCCACCACTGGATGGAAACCAATCAATGAGAGATTCAATCTAGAATTAAGGAGACATTTCATGACAGAACAATTAACCAGTGGAATAGCTTGCCTTCAGAAGTTATGGGTGTCCTATCACAGGAGGCTTTCAAGAAGAGACTGGACAGCCATTTGTCTGAAAAGATATAGACTCTTCTGCTCGAGTAAGGGATTGGACTAGATGGCCTCCAGGACCCCTTCCAATTGTGTTACTCTACGTTCTGTGTTCAGTCGGGTGCAGTGTTTTTCAACTTTGGCAGCATGAAGCTGTGTGAACTGCAACTCCCAAAATTCCCTAGCCACCATGCCTTCTGGGATTAAAGTCCAGACATCTTCAAGCTGCCAAAGTTGAGAAATGCTGATTTGGACCAAAGGATACCGTGGGAAGGGACCATAGGAAGATGGTGAGAAACTTTATTTCTATGACTGCAGGAATTGGGACCAGAAACAAAATGAGCGTAAGTTGTAGCTACCTAGATTTTGTTGAAATCGCATAGTAACATTTGTACAGTACTTATAGTCGTGTGATTCACTTAACTGCATGAAAATGATTTGCTTAACAACCGTGGCAAACAAGGCACCACTGATTTAATGACCATCTTGTTTAGCCATGGAAAATTCTGGTCCCAATTGTAGGTCATAGGTTGAGGACTGTCTGTACTCTGGATATTCTATCTCCACCTGGAAGAATGGCCTACTCTTTTGGGGGAGTGTGCCTTTGAGTCGGTCTTGACTCCTGGAGACTACCTGGATTAGTTCCTGCCATTTTCTTGGCAAGATTTCCAATATGGTTTTCCATTGCCTCCTTCCAAGGGCTGAGCGAGAATGACCGGCTTTCTTCCCAAAGCAGAACTAGAACTCAGGGTGTGCTGATTTTTAGCCTGGTGCCCTCACCACTGCACCAACCTGGTTCCCTGTCTAACTTTTGCCAATTGCCCAAACTGTCAGCTGCCTATTTTCACTTTCTTTGAAGCTCGCTAGCAACTGCCATAACCAGGGGGGAGGGGGCATTTGGGAGGGGAAGCGTGCTGGAAATTTGGGGAGTTATGGACACTAACAGTAACCAGAGGTGCCAGACCGAGCCATCTTCATGCTTTCAAGAACAGAGACCCTGGAAAAGATATTTACAATGGCACCAGAGACACCAGGTTCCCAAAACATTGTACTGGAACCTGATTGGATTATTCCCAAAGAAGGGAGGGATTTGGATACTGGGGGTTGCTTTCAATATATGATTTTCTCATGGATTTTCCTCAGAGCTTGCTTCGTTTGTGCTGCACCCAGTTCCCTAATAAACTGGTATTCTCTAATACCAATGGAATAAACGGTTGTCCTTTCCTAGGAGCAAAGCTGGAGTCAGTCTGACACAAACCCATCTAGAACTTCTTCAAGTACACAGCAAGTCTTCTATTCTCTGTCCTGATATCAGGGGTCTTCAATTTTGGGAACTTTAAGACTTATGGGCTTCAACTTCCAATTCTGGGGGTTGAAGTCCAGAAGTCTTAAAGTGTCCAAGACTGGAGACCCCTGCTGAAGGAATTCTAAGAATTGAAGTCCACAAGTATTAAAGTTCCCATGGTTGGAGACCCCTGCTCAGAGTGCCCAAGGTTGGGACGCCTGCTGAAGGAATTCTGGGAGCTGAAGTCTACAAGTCTTGAAGTTCCCAAGCTTGAAGAGCCTTCCTTAATTTTTTATTAAAGATAGACAAACAAAAACATACATACATACAATACACAACATAGACAAACTATACGTTAAAATCAAGTCTTGCAACTTGAGCCTTAAGAAAAAAGAAAGTTACTTCGGTTTTTTATATTTCTATATATATATATCTACATCCTTCCTTATTTAACAATATTTTAAAATTATTTCTTAATTTTTGTTTCCTTAGTTGGTACTCCCTTCCTATCCTTCTGATTATTTCTTATTCCGTTTTCCTTTTCTCTAACCAATCGTACCATCATTGCCAAACCAGATAGTAGTCTGTGTCTTCCTTTTCTTGTATTTCTTTGGTAAGCCTGTCCATCTCCGTACATTCCATTACTTTTTGTATTATTTTATCCTCAAATGGCGTATCTTCTGATTTCCACATTTTCACGAATATAATTCTTGCTGTTGTCAGGCTATGGGTTATCAAATATTGTATTTCTTTTTCATAGTGATTTGTTAGTATTCCTAATAAGTATATTTCTGGTCTCAATGGCACTCTCTGGGTGGTGATTTCTTCCAGTTGTTTTTGGATCATTTTCTAAAATCTTTTTGCCTCTTGGCATGACCACCACATGTGATAGATGGCCTGCCTTGCTTTTAAAGCTATTTCTCGTATCTGGTTCCTGTCCTTCAATGGAGGGAGCCTTCACCAAGTCACTGCCCTCTTCTCCGAGTTGAAACAGCCCAGCCCAGAAATATGATTTGCCATCTCCATTCCCTGTAATAGTTACTAGAGCCATAGTAATTGGAGTTACTAGAGCAATAGTTACTGGATCTACTGGATCTAGTTACTGGAGTAACTGAATAGTTACTAGAGCAATAGTTACTGGATCTTGATCAGCGTCTTCCTGAAGTAGAAGAAAACTTACCTATGAAGAGGAAAGGCAACAAGAGAAGAATTCTGACTAGCTGGGGGCTCATGTTGCCTCATGTGGTGAAGATTTTCTGCCTGCTGTGGACTTCAGTTCCACCATCGGGTCCAGTTGTGGGAAGAACCTGGCCAAAACTCTCCTAAGATCAGGAGAGGCTGCTTTGAGAAGTCACAGCCAGCTGTGAGTGAGCAAGCCCTCCCTTTCACGATCTGTCTTGCCCCTCCCCATCTCTGCCTCTAGTTCCGTTTTTTCTTCTTCTTTTCACTTTTATCTTTTCCTGTTTGCTGTTCCCTTTTCTGACTATTCTCTATTTCCTTTTGTAAAAAAATGTGCTGCGCCTTCCATTTGGGCATCCAATTTTAGAAGGCTGGAAGAAAAGGTTATAGGTAAAGACTATTCCCAATCCCCAATAGGTAGAGACTATTCCCAGAGAATATGTTGGGGATTGTTCTGCATAAACTGGGTTAGAGTAGCTGCAATTCCAGAGATAGAATTATCCAAGGTAGTAAGAGCTGCCGCCTTCTCCAGAAAAGGGATTAATCATAATCATAATAATAATATGATAATAATACTGGGGTTGGACCAGATGACCTTGTAAGTCATCTGGTCCAACCCCCCCCCCCCACCCAAAAAGGAGACCCTACACCATTTCTGACAGAGGGCAGTCCAGTCTCTTCTTGAAAGCCTCCAGTGATGAAGCTCCCACAACTTCTGAAGGCAACTTCTGTCCCATGAGTTGATTGCTCTCACTGTCAGAAAATTTCTCCTTAAAATTAAAAATTTCTCCTTAAAATTTCTCCGAAATTGGTCCTCCTGCAAAAAAATGGGCTTAAGAGATCCTGACCACAAATAATCCTGTCACAAGGAAGAGGGGGTCAATTTATTCTCTGAAAGCACCTGAAGGCAGAACAAGAAGCAATTGGTGGAAACTAACCAAGGAGAGAAGCAATCTAGAACTAAGGAGAAACTTCCTAACAGTGAGGACAATTCACCAGTGGAACAGCTGGCCTCCAGAAGTTGTGGGTGCTCCATCAGTGGAGGCCTTTAAGAAGAGGCTGGACAACCATTTGTCAGGAATGGTATAGCATCTCCTGCCTAAGCAGGGGGTTGGACTAGAAGACCTCCAAGGTCCCTTCCAACCTTGTCATTCTGTATGTTCTGTATTATTTTCTATCAAATAGCAAACTGAGCCAAATATCCACTCTTCCCTTATCCACAGTGTTTCCTTATTATTTACATAAAAGAGGAAAGAGGCATTATTTTCAATCGTGTTTCAGTACCAAAGATTTTTTTACATTGTTCAACCCACGCACGAAATCAAAATCTGGCTCTTTTTCCAAAATTTGCATTTTCCTGCAAATTTCTTCCTCAAACAGTAGAAAATACGTATGTTACAGGAAAGGCTGTCTAAAAATTCACAGAGTCGTAAAAATACAATCACAAAATAAATTCACGAAATGAAACAAAAAAAACCCCATATTGGGGTGGGGGTGGAGTAGAGAAGGGCCTGGTGGCTCAGCAGACTAAAGCATTGTGATTAACATCAGCTGTCTGCAATTACTGTAAGTTCGAATCTCACCAGGCTCAAGGTCGACTCAGCCTTCCATCCTTTCTAAGGCAGGTAAAATGAGGACCTGGATTGTGGGGGCAAAAAGCTGACTTTGAAGTATGAAGGCTGTTGCTTAACGCATTGTAAGCCGCCCTGAGTCTCAGGAGAAGGGCGGCATATAAATCAATTTTTTTAAAAAAAACCAGATTGCAAACATGGCACATTGGACTACATTTGAATCCACAAAGAATCTGCTTGGGGACATACACCCTGAAAAATGGATAGACTTTATTGCCAACTTTTAATTAAATATATTCTCAAGTTCAACAACCTGAACTTGTCAGATTGACAAAAATAGAAAAACAGATGAAAGAGAAATGAAAGGATGCATACTTCGGATTAAATAGCCGTCTGTTAATCTACTTCCAGTTTTCATTGTTTCTGGCTATAAATATTTCTCTAAAAGTTTCCTGCCTCCACATGAGTTAATGTGGTTTTTTTTTAGTATACTTTGTACTTCCTAAACTAATATGCACACCATTTATTGTAATTTGATTTTAACCACTTCAGAGCTCCTCTCTAAAGAGAAAATGCAAAAAAAAAAAAAAACCTAGTTTATTGACCCAATTTTCTGTATTTATCTTTCCTCTCATTTCCTCTTACCTTATTTTACATTCTGCAGTTTTCACTTTGATTTTATTTCATTGCTAGCATTGTGTTTTGGAGTTGTTATAAATAATTAATGCAATTTTTCCAGAAGGCATATCCATAAATAGATAAAACAAGGCCAGAAATTCATTCTGTCCAAAAATATCATTTTTAATAAGAATGGGATGAACCCATATTTTCATCTTACAGGAGAATTAGAACGCATCCTTGCAACCAAATCCCCGATTCTCTTGAATTTTGTAGAGCAATTTGCAAATCAGAGAAGAGTCTAATTTTCCATAATCTATTTGTTTAAACCTTTATTTTTTAACGATAAATTGCCAAACCACTGATTAAGAGCAGAACAGTCAGATTCCAAAGAATAACCTTGAAAAATCCTTCCCTAGAAGTTATTAGGTATGTTTATCACCTTGAGTTACGGTATATATTTAAAAAGCTGGAACAAAAGTATTATTGTAATGCACATAGCAATCTGCAGATTTTTTTTTTTTTTTGCACAATGTTACTTATTTTTTTAAAAGTTGGTCAGAAGCAGGTTAACCGAATTGCTCATCAGTTCTTCCAAGCTTCCTTTGACACACTTCTAACTTAACTGTACCTTTTCTGCTTGTGTTATTTACATCACTGATCACTGTTGGCTTCTTTAAGGGGAAACCAGAACCCCATTAACCTGCTGGGATGTTTCCTGTCATTTTGGAAGCCTCCTCTGGTGATTCTAGTAGCTAAAGGCATCTTCTGGGCAAACTGGCTATCCAAATATATCACAGCACATTTCCATATAGGATAGTTAGCATTCCCACCAGATGGATTAACAGATTAAGAGAGTTGGAAGGGATCTTGTAGGTCATCTACTCCAGGGGTCCCCAACCTTTTGGACCTCAGGGACCACCAAGTTCATAATTTTAAATTTCGCAGACCACTAATACGAATCCAGCGCACCACTTGCTGAAGTGACAGAATGAGGTCCTTCAGGCACTCTCCCCCACTCTCTTTCTCTCTTTCATCTCCTCTCTCTTTCTCTCTCTCCCACTCTTTCTCTCTCCCTCCTTCTCTCTCTCCCCCACTTTCTTTCTCTCTTTCTCTCTTTCATCTCCTCTCTCTTTCTCTCTCTCCCACTCTTTCTCTCTCATTCTCTTTTTCTCTCCCCTCTCTCTCTTTCTCTTTCTCCCACTCTTTTTCTCTCATTCTTTTTTCTCTCTCCCCCTCTCTCTCATTCTCTTTTTCTCTCTCCCCTTTCTCTCTCTCTCTCTCCCACTCTTTCTCTCTTATTCTCTTTTACTCTCCTTCCCCCTCTCTCTTTCTCTTTCTCCCACTCTTTTTCTCTCATTCTTTCTCTCTCCCCACTCTCTCTCATTTTCTTTTCTCTCTCCCCCTTTCTCTCTCTCTCCCACTCTTTCTCTCTTATTCTCTTTTTCTCTCCTTCCCCCTCTCTCTTTCTCTTTCTCCCACTCTTTTTCTCTCATTCTTTCTCTCTCCCCACTCTCTCTCACTCTCTTTTCTCTCTCCCCCTTTCTCTCTCCCCCCCACTCTTTCCCTCTTTCTCTCTCCCCCTTCTTTCTCTCTCTTTCCCATTCTTTCTCTCCCATTCTCTCTTTCTCTCCCCCCCTCTCTCCCCGTCTCTCATTCTGATTCTCTCTCTCTCTCTCTCTCTAATTTTCTTTCATTTTGTCTCTCTCTCTCTCATTCTCTCTCTGGTTCTCTGATTCTCTCTTTCATTCTCTCTTTCTCTGTCTTCTCATTCTCTGTCTCTCACTCTCTCTCTGATTCTCTCTGTCACTTTCTCCCTCTCATTCTCTCTCTTTCATTCTGTCTTTCTCTCTCTTTCATTCTTTGTCTCTTTCTCTCTCTGTCCCATTCTGATTCTCTCTCCTTCTCTCTCTCTCTCTCTCTCTTTCTCTTTCTCTCTCTCTCTGACCTCATGGGTCAGCCAGTGTCTTGGGGCTGACGGGAAGTCAAGCATCTCCCTGAGAGACTGTGGTGCGCGGAGCACCAACAAGGGCCGGAAGAAGTGTGGGAGCAAAGCACTACTTGAACTTGCATGGCATGAGCATTCACCTTGGTATATTTGTGGCGCAAAGCAGCCCTCGTTTCCTGCCGCTTGGGACTCGAAGCAGTAAATAGTTTCTTGCAGAAGGTTTCTTGCAGAAGGGACTTGCCAAACTGTTAAGACCTTATAAGGTACAAATCAGGGTTTTCTGAAGAATAAAGTCAGCTTTAGTTGAGGAGGTGGGAGGTGATGTTGGGCAGATGTGGGATAGTTTAGCAACCGCCTCCCATTGTTTTCTGGGGATGCACTGCCCTCTCCTGGAAATGTTGCAGTAATGTTCTGACCTAGGCTTCCCCAGCAGCACAAAGCCGAGTCCTCATCCTGATAAACCCCTTTTATTTAATTTACAGTGAATTCCTCTCCGGCAAAGTCTTTCCGCATCCACAGTCTTTCAAGATAGTTCACAATGACCGACCTTTATCAGGCTTGGAGAATGGTCAGGCCGATATCTTTCAGACTCCACAATACTTAGCAAGAATGCAGGAATGAACTAATTGTCTCCTGCAAACTCCACTTCCCTTTCGCTCCTCTTTTATTCCCACTGGGAGGGGCCCTTCATCATCCACCTGTGGCTTTACTCCAGAGTTGACCCTTGTTCCTTAACTGTTCTGTTCTCCTGGCAGCCCTGCCCATGCGCACACTGGGAACAGGCTCCAGCTGTTCTTCTACCTCACTGATGTCCAACTCCGAAGGCAGCTGACAACTGCCAGACAGCCCTGGCCCTCTCTCTGCCTCCGACACAGAGCCCTCATCAGAGCCTTCCCCAGACTCCAGGAATGGCCCATGTTCCTCCCCAACCTCCTCACTCTCCGAATCTGCTGCCAGATCCACTGGCAGACCACAAGTAAGCAAGGGAGAAATAGATATTTTGGAGAAGATGTGCTGTGCTATGCTCTTTAAAAAAATCCAGAGCTGGCTTTGAGTGTGAAAGGGGAAGGAAGGCATGAATTTTTAAATGAAGTTTAGTGCTTTAAAGTTTTAATGTTTTGTTAAAGATTGCAGCGGCACAGTGGTTAGAATGTAGTATTTCCCACTGCCAACAGTTTGATCCTGACCGGCTCAAGGTTGACTCAGCCTTCCATCCTTCCGAGGTGGGTAAAATGAGGACCCAGATTGTCAGGGGTGATAGGCTGACTCCGTAAACTGCTTAAGACCAGAGGTGGGTTTCAGCAGGTTCTGACCAGTTCTGGAGAACTGGTAGTGGAAATTTTGAGTAGTTCGGAGAACTGATAGTAAACTTCTGACCGGCCCCCGCCCCCATCTATTCTCTGCATCCTGAGTCCCAGCTATTCAGGAGGAAATGGGGATTTTGCAGTATCCTTCCCTGCCACACTCACCAAGCCACACCCACCAAGCCACACCCACAGAACCAGTAGTAAAAAAATTTGAAACCCACCACTGTTAGAGACGGCTGTAAAGCAATATGAAGTGGTATATAAGTCTAAGTGCTAGTAGTATTCTTTCTGTTAAAGATTCTGTTTATATATAGTACCACTGAGCAAACAAAGAATACAGTCACCATGTGCTTTACTCCTTAACTATGAAACTGTTATAAGAAACAGGAACCTCTACTTAATACAAAAGAACATACAGTTTATGCCATAGATCCAAACTTGTAAACACTGCCATCTTCTGGCTGGATACTACTGTAGTTGTTGTATAGAAATACATTCCAACCATGAATCCCAACACTTTCCCACATAAAGTGGTATACTCGTCTAAGTCAGGGGTGGGTACTACTTACCTTTACTACCGGTTTGCAATGGGATCGCTTGCTTCTCCCACAACTGTCGCTACTGGTTCATCCAAGCTAGATAGAACTGGCTGGATTTCATGCCTGGATTGGACTACATGACCTCACAGGTCCCTTCCAGCCAGGGGTGAAATGCTCCCAGTTCAGACCGGATCACCCGATCTGGTAGCGATGGAGGCAGGTGGTTCGGAAAAACTGGTAGCAAAAATCTCTGCTCCTCCCCGCTCCATGCCCAGCTGAGCTGCACAATCATCAGAGGCTTTTTTTTTTAACTTTTAAAAGCATTCTTTCTACAACCTCTTCGGCCAAAAAAATGCTTTTAATTTTTTTTAAAAAAAAGCCTCTGACGATCCAAGCTAAGTTGCCTGATCGGCAGAGACTTTTTTTTCTTTTAAATGCCTCTAACGATCAGGCAACTCAGCTTGGATCAGCAGAGGCATTTAAAAGAAAAAAAAGTCTCTGCCGATCAGGCAACTCAGCTGGGATCGTCAGAGCCTTTTGAAAGCATTTTTTTTGCAACCTCTTTGCAGAATTTTAGATTTCACCACTGCTTCCAGCCCTTGGATTCTAGGATCTCTTTAAGAATAATTTCATAATCTACAAAGTACATCTGGAGTAGTGTGGAATTTTAATTGGAAACCATTCCTAGACTACAATTTAATACATGGGTTTGTCTACACTGAAAATTTGGCTCCCCCCATATACATAGTCTATATTTCAATTTTAGGAGAAATTCACTTGATTTATTTGTTTATTACATGTACAAACTGCCTGACTCCCAGTGGCTTTGAGTCTGAAGCCTCTACACTTTCCTGCCCTGATTTAAATTATTATAGAGCTTTTAGGGTTTTTTTTTAGGGATTTTATACTATATTAACCATATATGATTAGTTTAAGGTATCAGTTCTTTCTTCAAAAACTGATGTGACACATTTTATTATGCTGTATTGATATATTGGGGAATTGCAATTTTTATGTTATAAAATATATTTGCATTTGTGCATATACGTGGCCTGTGGATAGATATTTCACTATTTGCATTTGATGCTTTCATTTATTTATTTTTTTACATATGTATTTGGTCTCTTTTGTTTATATTCCTTCTTTAAACATTTAATAGTAGTAATAAGAATACAGACATTAAAAATAAAAAACGACATGATCCAGAGATTGACGGAAACGTGAAAGAAACTCACACGAAATCTTTTTTAGGATAAGAAGGACAGAAACTTCAACATTTTGAGATATTTATATCTTACCACAATAAAGACCTTAGAATGAGGACTCTGCAATGTCTCTTTATTGACCTAGTATGACTCGGACCAGAGACATTCTGGAGTTCAGCAGTGCTTAAATCAAATAAACAAGCAAATAATCATCCAATAACATTTAAGACCAATTTGGTGTGCCTCCTGGAAGCATATTACATGCAAAACATATAAATTAGTTTAGATATGATTCCAAGGAAGTATTTGAGAATAATGCAAGAGGGTCAGCTTTACGGGAATTTATTAAAGCAGCCATATCTGCAAGAACAGTCGTGCAAGTTGGAAAAGAAAAGACAGGGCTAATGAGTCAATGATCCCTGCAAAAAGTTATATTAAATCTTCACTAATTTGAGCACCTAAGTCCATGGTAGCTTTAATAATTAAGAATAGGTCCTTTTGCCACCAAATAATTGTAGGGTATTAGCAAGGAGCCTAAATTTATGTCTATTCGTTTTTTTTAAAAAATGGTAGAATTCTGTGATAGAGGGATAAGGAAAAATCTTATTTCATTTTTATGCCAAAGTAAATATTATCGAATTTGGCAATGGAACCGAAATTCCATTGTTCTTCAACTTTAGCTCATTTCTGAACCTGTAATGCTTTTTAAAATGACATAGATACAGGAATGTCTGCATAAAGCTACACATTGAGATGAAAGTAACATCTAAAGTTATTTTTCTTGTTTTAAAGCATTTATTTATTTATTTATTTATTTATTTATTTATTTATTTATTTATTTATTTATTTATTTATTTATTTATTTATTTATTTATTTATTTATTTATTATTTGTTCAACTTGTATGCCGCCTTTAGACATTGTAAATGCTATTTTTTTTTTTAATTTGATTTATATGCCGCCCTTCTCCGGAGACTCAGGGCGGCTTACAATGTGTTAAGCAATAGCCTTCATACTTTTGTATATTTATACAAAGTCAGCTTATTGCCCCCAACAAACTGGGTCCTCAATTGACCTACCTTAGAAAGGATGGAAGGCTGAGTCGACCTTGAGCCTGGCGAGGATTGAACTCACAGAAATTACAGGCAGCTGGTGTTAATTGCTGCCTTTAGTAGGAGGCATTAGCCCCCTACGCTACACAGCTATTGCAGGTGTAAGCAGAGCTGTGAATCATAATCTATATTTTGGGGAAATGTGCACCAAAAAAGAATAACAAATTCTAATGGGAACTTTCTTTAGCAACGTATCTCAAATAAAGATGGAAATCATGCAAAACCTGGGGTGGCCCATCAACAGATGGAGGCCGTGGATTCTGGAGAAAAGAAACCACACCATACATCAAAACAAGGGTGATTAGAGGAACTGGTTTCATGTAGGCAGAACCAATGTCTTTTGGGAGCTTGGTGAGAATTCCCCAGAAGTGATGTTCTTCCCTCTAGCATCAACTTTTGGGTAAAATGCCAAGGAATTCTGCATTTATTCCACCCACACATAAAGGGTCATTAAGACCAACTTATTTCTCCTTTTTAACAATGGACAAGGTAGCCCATGAGTGAAATTCAGTAAATCCTTAGCAGAAGTGAAAGCAGGGTGATGTTTCTTGAAATGTAGGGCTAGAAAAACTTCTATCAAGAAGAGAATCTTTCTTGGGCCCTGTTTGCAAAGACTCGAGGAAGATGGGAGGTACTGTCATGTCTGCTGAATGTTGTTGACAACACATACCTACCTTGTGAAGCAGATGATGTCTCGGTCCCTCAAGTCGGTCCTGACTTGATGCTACAGGGACAAGTCTCTGCAGTTTTCTTGGCAGCATTTTTGGAGATGGTTTGCTCTTTTCTTCTTCTTCTTCTTCTTCTTCTTCTTCTTCTTCTTCTTCTTCTTCTTCTTCTTCTTCTTCTTCTTCTTCTTCTTCTTCTTCTTCTTCTTCTTCTTCTCCTCCTCCTCCTCCTCCTCCTCCTCCTCCTCCTCCTCCTCCTCCTCCTCCTCCTCCTCCTCCTCTTTCTTCTCCTTTTCCTCCCTTCCCCCTCTTCCTCTCCTCCTCCTCCCCTTCTTCTTCTCCTCCTCCTCCTCTCCTCGTCCTTCTTTTTCTTCTCCTTCTCCTTCTCCTCCCCTTCCCCCTCTTCCTCTTCCTCTCCTTCTCCTCCTCCTTCTCTTTCTTCTCCTTCTCCTCTCCTTCCCCTCTTCCTCTCCTCCTCCTCCCCTTCTTCTTCTCCTCCTCCTCTCCTCCTCCTTCCCTTTCTTCTCCTTCTCCTTCTCCTTCTCCTTCTCCTCCCTTCCCCCTCTTCCTCTCCTCCTCCTCCCCTCCTTCTTCTTCTTCCACTTCCTCTTCCTCTTCTTTCTCTCCTCCTCCTCCTCCTCCTTCTTCTTTTCCTTGAGAGACAGAAAAAGAAAAAAAAGAAAGAGAGAGAGAGAGAGAGAGAATAGAGATAATAATAGAGTTGGAAGAGACCTTGGAGGACATCTAGTCCAACCCCCTGCTCTCTCAGGAGATCTATACTCTTTTTGATAGATGGTTCATTTCCAAGCTGGGAGAAAAGCACTGGAAATATCAGCACTGGCTGACTGGAAAGATGGTTTATTGATGAAGCAGAACCACCAAGCACATGGGTCTGGTGCAACTGACCACAACTGACCACACAGAGTTGAGCGTGACTGGCTTTTATACCTTCTCTTGGGCTTTGCACTTGAACTTCCTGTTCCTGTGCAAGAACATGTATTCTATTGGCTATTGTAGGGGTCATAGCTGGCTCTATAGGTTGTCTGAGCTACATTTGGTTGAAGTTGGAGGGTGATGTAATGCTTTTAGGAGATTGTGCAATGTGGTGAGGTCTGCTGCTAGATGGTCGAGGGTTAATCCTATCATGTAGGATTACATAACCTAGAGGGTCATGTCTAAATCCCTTCATCCTGGAGCTGGAGGTCTTTTGTTTTGCAGATAGGGTGGTCCAGTCTTTCTTAATGGGCACCAAATATTTGCTGGCGGGAGGGAGCTGGGGCTCTGAGTTTCAGTCTCCCTTAAGATTTTTACTTCTGTTTTAGGGAAAATATTTTATCCTGCCTTTTTAAAATATTTCTCAAAATATTGCAATTCTTCTAGGAGGGTGGGGTGGGCAGTGGTGGGTTTCAAAAATTCTTACTAACGGTTCTGTGGGCGTGGCTTGGTGGGCGTGGCATGGCTTTGTGGGCATGGAGTGGCTTGGTGGGCGGGGCTTGGTGAGCAGGGCTGAAGAAGGATACTATAAAATCTCCATTCCCACCCCATGCCAGGGGAAGGATACTGTAAAATCCCCATTCCCACCGCATGCCAGGGGAAGGATACTGCAAAATCCCCATTTCCTCCCAATCAGCTGGGACTTGGGAGGCAGAGAATAGATGGGGGCGGGGCCAATCAGAATTTTTACTACCAGTTCTCCGAACGACTCAAAATTTCTACTACCGGTTCTCCAAAACTGGTCAGAACCTACTGAAACCCACCTCTGGGGGTGTGTGCTAACTTTCTACAGGATCAACACCCTTTGAATGGTGTGGGAGCATGAATGGATTTCCAGGGAAAAAAATGCAGATTATATTGTTGGAATATCCATCTGCTTCAGTTCAAGCTGGGAGAAAGACTCTGGAAACATGGAAGCTGGTTGGGTTTAATAGTGAAGCAGAACCAAGAGCTGTCCAGGGTCAACTGACCAATTGGTTTGATGAGTACATGGATTTTTTATACCATTTTTTTCTACAGCATTTTGTAATTCAGCTGCTGTTTTGTATATTTTGTTATTTGATTTTAATGAGTTTGTCTCTGGAAGGCCTGCAATGAGTCCTAAAGTGCTCCTTCCCTATATTTTTAATCTTGTTCAACAAATGTAATTAATCCTAGATGCTGGCTTCCTGGAGGTTTTAATCCTGTCATGACTGGATATGAAATCTGCATTTTTAAAAGGGCTCTTGGTATCTGCTGGGGGCAGGGAGACCGAGTCTGCTTTCTGTCTCTTACAAAAAAACCATGTTTCTCCATTTCTCATTTAGGGGAATATAATCTTCTGTGTTTTTAAAAATATTCCTCAAAATATTTCATTCTTCTAGGAGGGGCGAGGACCTTCCCTCAACAGGAACCATCTGCACTTCAGTTTGAGATGCAAACATCACAGATTCGTCCCCAACAGCCTGACCTACACAGTCCCTTTCAACTCTGTTAATCTGTAATAAACCTGCTCCTGTCTTCAACAGAGAAGGGACACAGGGCAGAAAAATCAGCCAAGAAGGCTCCACACCCATTTGCACAACTCAAGTGACCCTGAGGAAATAGATAAACCTCCAAGTGGCCTCAATGACTCTCGAAAAGGACGCAAAAAATGACCAGCTGTCTGCAAGGACTATAAATCCTTCCATTCCCACCATCCTGTCAGAGCGGAAGAAGCTTCTTGGATGGGAAGCAAAACGTCTTCAAAGAAAAAACAAGAAAGTCCATTTGCTTCTTGAAAAAGCACCTTTCAGGACAACCATGACCTGGATGACTGAGAATCTGTATAGACTCTGAGCTATACAATTTAGGGTGAACATCCTTTGAATGGTGTGGGAGTAGGAATAGATTTCCAGAGGGAAAAAAATGGCAGACTACAGGAACCATTTGCACCACTCAGGTGACCCTGAGGACACAGAGAAACCTCCAAGTGGCCGCAACGACCCTCTAAAAGGATGCAAAAACGACCAGCTGTCTACAAAGTATCTAAATCCTTCCATTCCCCACCATCCAGTCAGAGCTGAAGAAGCTTCTTGGATGAGAAGCAAAACATCTTTAAAACAAAAAACAAGAACGTCCAGTTGCCTCCTGAAAAAGCCCCTTTGGGACAGCCATGACCTGGATGACTGAGAATCTCTACAGATGTTTAGCTATACAATTTGGGATGAACATCCTTTGAACGGTGTGGGAGTAGGAATCAATTTCCAGAGGAAAAAAACTGCAGACTACAGGAATCATTTGCACCTATTCAGGTGACCCTGAGGATACAGCAAAACCTCAAGTGGCCTCAACGATCCTCTAAAAGGATGCAAATAACCAGCTGTCTGCAAGGAGTATAAATCCTTCCATTCCCCTCCATCCAGTCAGAGCTGAAGAAGCTTCTTGGATGAGAAGCGAAACCTCTTCAAAAGAAAAAAAACACCCAGAAAGTCCAGTTGCCTCCTGAAAATGCATCTTTGGGGCAGGCTGGATGATAAGAATTTCAGGACCCATCTGGGGATTTCTACTCTGGCTTTACTCTCGGTTTCTCTTCTGGACCCTGGCATTGGGAAGGAAGGAAGACGTGGGCAGAGGCCAAAGCATTTATTTGCATCTTCAGGGCCTTCTGCAGAGCTGCAGAAAGTTCCTCTTTGCAAAGAATTTTGGAAAGGCACAAAGTTATGCCACTCGCATTTCTCCAAAAAGAGGAATTTGCTCTCCAAATTCAGACCGGAGGAAGTTGCTGGCACTGGGCGACCTCCAATTTACCAGTCCTTCAATGTCCTGAAGGTGAATGGCTAGGGAGCTGTCCTCCTCTCCCCAGGGGCAGGGGGGAGAGAAGGAGAGAAGGTAAACTGGTGCAGCTAGTCCTCAATGACAACCACAACTGAGCCCAAAATTTCCATGGCTAAGCAAGCCAGATGTTAAGTGAGTTCCGTCCCATTTTTTTGCCACAGTTTTTTTGCCACGGTTGTTAAACGAGTCACCATGGGTCATTAAGCGAATCATATGGTTGTTAAGTGAATCTGGATTCCCCCATTGACTCGGCTTGTCAGGAACCAACTGAGGAGGTTACAAATGGTGACCAGGTGAGCCTGGGATAGCACAACTGTCAGAAATACACGTCAGTTGTCAGAGGTCTGAATTTCGATCACGTGACTATGTGCATGCTGCAGTGGTCATAGGTGTAAAAACTGGTCATAAGTCACTTGTTGTAACTTCAAATGGTCACTAAACGAACGGTTATATGTCAAGGACTACCTGTGCTTTAATGTCTGCAGGCATCCCCCTTTTGTCCCATCCGGGAAGGGAAGTAGGGTTGAAGGGGGTCCCCAGCTGGCATTCTTGAGGTAAAATTGGTCTTTTAACAAAAGCCTGTGGCCACCATCTTGATTTTTCTTGATTCTCAGAATTTCATGCATGATGGTTTGGGAATTCTGGGAATTGAAGCCCACACCTCTTAAAAGAGCCAAGTTTGAAAAATACTTATTAAAACACTATGCGGAGCATTTTTTCTGTTCAAAAGTAAATTCTTCTAACCGAACAGCAGGGGGCAATCAGAGCCCTTCTAGAAAAAAGAAAGATATATGTTCAATTTCTTATTTTCCCGAAAAAGTACACTGAGTCCAATTTCTTTTAAATGCTGTCATTCAGGCAGGTAGAATAATGTAGTGCCCCTACTTGGCTGCTGCAAAGAAGAAGGTGTCAATTTATTCTCCAAAGCACCAGAAGGCAAGACAAGAAACAATGGATGGAAACTAACCAAGGAGAGAAGCAACCTGGAATTGAGGTGAAACTTCCTAACAGTGAAGACAATTAACCAGTGGAACAACTGGCCTCCAGAAGTTGTGGGTGCTTCATCACTGGAGGATATTAAGAAGAGACTGGAAGGTTATTTGTAAGAAATGGTATAGGAACTCATGCCTGAACAGGGGGTTGGACTAGAAGACCTCCAAGGTCCCTTCCAGCTCTATTCTGATTCTGATTCTGGTCCTGCCAAATCTGGAAAAAGTCAATTTACCCCCATGTCATTTTGCAAGCCCTTTTTTTCTCTCTTCACCGCTGTGTAATTTAATTATAATAGATTGAAAATGAAATTCCATATAGATTGTAGTTGATGAGCTACAGTCTCACAATCAATTATTTCCCAACTTTTTTTTTTTAGCAGCCCTCTGATTATCCTAAACACACACCATGGAAAATTTTGAATTGATTTTCTTAGGGGGAAGAATGGAAAGAAGTATTTTAATCGCCCAATCAGTACGATGCACCTCTAAAAATGTCATGCGGCATTGTTTTATCGATGTTGGTGACTTAGATGGCTGGACTTCAACTCCCAGAATTCAGTGCTGCTGGGGAATTCTGGGAGTTGTAACCCACACCTCTTAAGGTGGGCAATGTTGAGAAACACTGTCCTATATTCATGTTTACGTTTACTGTAAAAGTAAACATCCATTCTGAATTTCCAGTCCCCTTCCTCTATTAAAATCCAGCTGCCTGCACTTACACCAGTTTGAAACTCCCCAGGCTCAAGGTTGACTCAGCCTTCATCCTTTCTAAGGTGGGTAAATTGAGGACCCAGTTTGTGGGGGCAATAAGCTGACTTTGTATAAAAGATATACAAAAGTATGAAGGCTATTGCTTAATGCATTGTAAGCCGCTCTGAGTCTCCAGAGAAGGGCGGCATATAAATCAAAAAACAAAAAACTACATTTCTATCTGGGCCTCTCTAAAATTGTTCAGGGTTGCTAAAACTATCCAGGATGCTAAAATTGTAGACATAGAACTTTACGAATTGTAGACAGACAACTTTACAACTTGGGGATTTCAACTCCCAGAATTCCTCAGCCAGCTCATGGAGTTGAAGTCCACAAGTCATAAAGTTGCCAAGGTTGGAGACCCCTGATCTACGGGAACCAAAAATCAGGTTTCTGATCATCTTGATTTCTGGATCAACCAAATCAACCTATTATTGACCTGGTAGAGTTGACTCTCAGTTGCCTATCATTTGCAGCACCCACAAAAACCTTGGAACTTAGGTTGTTGAAAATAATGTTTGGAGAGAAGCCAGCTATAGATTTATTATTATGTGTGGCTAAAACTTGTGATTTTCATACACAGGCTTGAGCTAAACATGTGTACGCCTGATCTTTAGTCCTTCCTGTTTGGCAAATTGCTTGAATGGTGCCTTTTTGTATCAGGCTATACATTGTGGGGACTTGGGTTAACCCCAGAGAAAAAGGCAACATAACTACAGAGAAGAAGGCATAATAACATACTGTAGGATAGGCTAGAGATGGAGATAGCCATCAACGCAAACGGTTCCAAAAGGACAACGGACAACTTCATGAAGGAGAGAACTAGTCATGGCTGATAATCTTGTCTACCTCAGCACCTGAAGGTGAAATTCCTGCAATTCTGGGAAGCTTCCATAGGCAAAAGTCATGGCCCTTTTGTCCTTGTTAGTTAATTTACTTGGTCTCCTTCTCCTTCTCCTTCTCCTTCTCCTTCTCCTTCTCCTTCTCCTTCTCCTTCTCCTTCTCCTTCTCCTTCTCCTTCTCCTTCTCCTTCTTCTTCTTCCTCCTCCTCCTCCTCCTCCTCCTCCTCCTCCTCCTCCTCCTCCTCCTCCTCCTCCTCCTCTTCTTCTTCTTCTTCTTCTTCTTCTTCTTCTTCTTCTTCTTCTTCTTCTTCTTCTTCTTCTTCTTCTTCTTCTTCTTCTTCTTCTTCTTTGTTAGGTGTAAATGCCCTACCTGCTCAGTGTAGTTCCCCTAGTCTGGCACCCCAGGAGTTAACCCTAGAATACCTGAACCCCTCCCCTTCTCAAGAATGCCCCTTACCTGAGACCACTCCTCCTGGGTTCTTAAGTTGATCCTGCAGTCCAGTTCTGTGTGTACCTGCAAGAAAGAAACAACAGAGAATAAAGATATGTCCTGATCAACGCCTCATGTGTCTCTGTAAGTTATTGGGCCATCCATCGAACACACACATAACATTCTTCTTCTTCTTCTTCTTCTTCTTCTTCTTCTTCTTCTTCTTCTTCTTCTTCTTCTTCTTCTTCTTCTTCTTCTTCTTCTTCTTCTTCTTCTTCTTCTTCTTCTTCTCCTCCTCCTCCTCCTCCTCCTCCTCCTCCTCTTCCTCCTCCTTTTCTTCTTCTTCTTCTTCTCCTCCTTCTCCTTCTCCTTCTCCTTCTCCTTCTCCTTCTTTCTGCTAAACAGTGCAGCTGTTCCACTCCACTCTTCCCAAGTTAGTAAGATGGAGTCATCTTGACTTTTGATGTCCCCAAAGTCAGAAAGTTTTAAGCAACTAGAAGCTTTTTCCTTGTTTCCACAACCACTCCTGGGCAGATGTTGGATTGTTCTCAGCTAGATCTGGGATAAGGAGAACATGATAACTGTCTTCCAGTACTTGAGA
The DNA here is from genome assembly GCA_038048745.1 of Coluber constrictor foxii. Taxonomy (NCBI): domain Eukaryota; kingdom Metazoa; phylum Chordata; class Lepidosauria; order Squamata; family Colubridae; genus Coluber; species Coluber constrictor. The sequence goes on from CM075970.1 coordinate 5,475,358, forward strand.
GGCTGTCCCAGAGAAGAGAGTGTTCATCTATTTTCCAAAGCATCCAAGGGCAGGACAAGGAAGGAAGATCCTTAAAGAGAAAGCCAACCTAGAATTATGGAAAAATTTCCTGATGAAACAATTAATCAGTGAAACAGGTTGCCTTTAGAAGTTGAGGATAGTCCATCACTGGAGGTTTTCAAGAAGAGATTGGTCAATCTCTGTGACAGATAGGAACGAATTTGGTATTGATGAAAGAATCACAGGTGAAAGAATCCACATGTTTGAAATGTGATAAATAGTGTAAATCTGTATAGAGATAAGGAATTGTATTGAGTACAAGGTAAAACTTGATGAAAATGTTACAACCAGAGACTTCACACCATGTCCAATGTTTTTAATTTGTATTATTAATAAAAAACTTTTCAATAAAAAAGAGAAGAGATTGGACAATCATTTGACCAGGATGGTATAAGGACCCCTGCCTTAGCAGGGGGCTGGAGTAGAAGAAATTCAACAAAGTCATAGTTCTTGACTTTGCCAGATGGAAGTAGAACAGATGCTGAATAAGGAAGATGCCTTCCTTCCTCTTCCTCACCGTGGTTCCTCTTTCTTTGCCCCAAATGTCAACCCTAGTTAAAAACAGAACCACCCCAGCATGTTGGACCAAGGCAGCTATGACGTCTGCATGGGGTCACAGGTCTATTAAAGTCCTCCTGGAGTCCCAGCCTTTCATTTCAAGCCTCACTGATGCACATGTGAACTAAGAGGATGGGCATAAAGTTCACAAGAGGAATATTGGCCCTAATAATATTAGCCCTAATAGCCCAACTAACAATTCCATCATTTCTCAGAAATGAACTAACCTGCACGGATGATGGTTTGAGTGTCTTCACAGAGGCAGGGGTCAAAAAAAGTCAAGATGGCGGCCACAGCCATCCCATGGAAGCCTCCCTTTTCTAAATGCAATTTAGGATTAACACAAAAGAGGATGGGGGTGGGGCTTCAGTCATATATTTGGGGCTGCCATCAGAGGTGGGTTTCAGCAGGTTCTGACCAGTTCTGGAGAAGCGGTAGCAGAAATTTTGAGTAGTTCAGAGAACCAGCAAATACCACCTCTGACTGGCCCCGTCCCCATCTATTCTCTGCCTCCCGAGTCCCAGCTGATTGGAGGAAATGGGGATTTTGCAGTAACCTTCCCCTGGAGTCGGGTGGGAATGGAGATTTTACAGTATCCTTCCCCTGCCATGCCCACCAAACCATGCCATGCCATGCCCACCAAGCCACACCCACAGAACCAGTAGTTAAAAAAAATTGAATCCCATCACTGGCTTCCCTGTAGTCTTTTTTTGACCCATGTGAGAGGGGGCTTAGCTGCAAATAGAGAAGGGCTGTTCTGCCTCTGCCCTCAAAGCAACCTTCTTCTTATTATCATTTCCACCCCATCCTCTCCTGACACATTTGGTCTCCACTGGAAGCAATGGAATGCTTTCTCTTGCCCCATCGAAAGGTATTGAACAGACCATGGAAATCAGTAGAAAGTTAGGCGGGTCATTCTGTATACAGTATTTTTTTCAAATAAAGGAGAATATTTGTAGCTCAGGGTTGAAAGGGGGGGGGACCTTGGTGCTCTCTGAGCGTGGCTGTTTTCTTGCAGATGTGTCATTTACCCAAACTAGGTATCATCATTGATGCTAGTTAGTGCTACCGTAGCTAACTTAGGTTTAAACACTAACACTGATGATGTTACCCAGTTTGGGTAAATGACACATCTACAAGAAAACAACCACGCTCAGAAAGCACCAAGGACCCCCTCACGGTACAGTTCCCCCATCCCAAATGCTAAGGTTTAACTTTTAAGATTTAAACTTTAAGATTTAAGATGTGTGGACTTCAACTCCCAAAATTTCACAGCCATCAGAATTCTGGATGTTGGTCCACACCAGTGGTGAAATCCAATTTTTTTTTACTACCAGTTCTGTGGCTCGGTGGGCACGGCAGGAGCCAGGCAGAGGTGGTATTTGCTGGTTCTCCGAACTACTCAAAATTTCCGCTACCAGTTCTCCAGAACCTGTCAGAACCTGCTGGATTTCACCCCTGGTCCACACATGTTTAACTGACCAAGTTTGAAAAACACTGGTGTGGATGGAGCAAGCTGGGCTGGGAGTCCAGAGCTGTTGGTAGCTGCTAGGTAAGAAAGTCAATGAACAAGGAGAAGATGCCTGAAGTCTGTCTTGGCTGGGACATCTCCTAGGTCAAGGTCCTCTTTTGAGTCCTTGGAGGTTAACCAACTGCTGAGTGAAGGATGCCCACCCCTCCCTCCAAGCCTCCACTTGACAGTTTCAAGGTCTTTCTTATTTATTTACTTACAAGATTTGTATAGCCGCTCACGGTCGAGCAGAGTTCTGGATGGTTCTTTTGAAACGCACCACTGCCATGATAATATCTGGATTCACATGGCACATTAAATCATGGCTCATAAAACACAGCAGTTGCGTTCAGGTAACAGACTAAACCAATCCAAGGAAACCATACGAAGGCTTAGCATTTTGTTCGAATTCTATTTGCATATAATGATAAACTGATGGGGTTCCACTTTCCATCCTTTGAGTTGATAAGGTTTGTCTTCTTGTTGTGTGGACATAATGGTTTATTATGACAAACAATGTTTGCAAACGTAATTTGTTTTTGAGTCAGATTTTGACTCCAGATTTCCTTTTCTTTTTTAATTGACCTGTGAATTCTGCAAGTGATTCCCCATTGAGTGAGCAGGAGGGAGTGGAGAAACAAACTCCCTGCATTCGAAAGAATACCACAACCACAGAGAAATTAAAGAGCTGCCAAACTTTTATTTTCAAATAGCTTATATCTCATTGTTCTTCCTTAAAATAAAGAACGAAAAGTAAATTACATTGTTCTGAAGATTACACAAGCAATACGTCTGAGGAAGTTTAAAACAAAGATGGGACAGGACAATTGAAGGCCAGACAAGGAATGATGGATGGAAACTGAACGAGGAGAGATCAGTTTTAATTTACAGACCTGTAAAGATCACAATCGTGAGGATTTTCATCACCGTCGTAACTGTGAACGGTCACTAAATATGGCAATTGCTAAACAAGGACTACTACTAGTAGAGGAACAGATCCTGGAGTGAAGCCAGCAAGAGTGATAAGGAGGGATTCTAATAGGAGTTGCCCCCTTAACAAAGTGTACCAATGGTTGGAAAGGAGAAAAGGAGTTGGAACAAAAAAAAATAGGGTTTGTAAAATGGATACTGGATAATATTTAGACAAATATATAGACAAGAGATATGTAATAATAATATGTAAATAAGAACAAAATAGCAATGCATGTTAAATAGTAATTATATTTGTTGTCACATTAAAAATATGTGTGGATACGACAAGATCGGGATGGTCACGCTATGTCCAATGTTTTTAATGTTTGTTTAATAAAAAAAACTTTTAAAAAAATAGTTGGAGCATTTTGCCTATGAATTTCATTCATTCATTCATTCATTCATTCATTCATTCATTCATTTTCACACGTTCACTCATTCTTGGGGATCCTACTTTTGCAAAATCCCAGACTCTAGATCAGGAGTCAGCAACCCACATGTGGCTCTTTCATCCCTCTGCTGAGGCTCCCTGTCGCTGGCCAGAGCCACAATTTGGAGAGGAGCTTCCGGTTAAGGGAGGGAAAACATGGCATCCCAGGAGGAGATTCTATGGCAAGAGGCAGGTTTTCTGATCGGCTCCACAATTGATAGGGCTTTTAGTTAGTACAAGTAGAGGAAAAAAGACACCACACTAGGAGGAGACTCTATGGTGGGGGAACCAGACTTCCGGTTGGCTCTAGAATTGAACGGAGGGCTTCCGGTTAGGACCTTTGTAGCTCTTTGAGGGTTTAAGGTTGCCGACCCCTGCTCTAGATGAAGTTAGCTAATCCTGCACAACTCTTGCAGTCGTCTGCCTGGCCATTTTGCAAGGCTTAGGGGTAAGCAAGGGTGAAGCTGTTTCTTAGCACTTCAGCAAACCATGGTTCCTTTGGATGGAAGCTGCAAAGCAAACCTCTTTTCTTTCAGCCTAGCTTAACTTTGCCTCGGCTTGGCCAAAGACACCAGTCCAACAGATAAAAAGCAGTGAAGTAGAGAAGAGATGGCCTTTTCCTTCATACGAGAGAAGTTTTCAGTTCCATAGAATATAGAATCATAGGACTGGAAGGGACATTGTAGATCCTCTAGTCCAAGGGTCTTCAACCTTGGCAACTGGAGGACTTCAACTTCCAAAGCTGGCTGGGGAATTCTGGGAATAGAAGTCCCCCAGGCTTAAAGTTGCCAAGGTTGGAGAACCGTGTTCTAGTCAAAGGCAGGAGGTCTCATACCCTCCCAGTCAATCATTTCTTGGGGAGCTTAGCCATCGCATTCTGCACCCAAGAATCTCCAGGTTTAACGCATACTTTTCTGCCGCTCTTCATCCCAAGCCTAGAGGGAAAAGAGAGAAGAGGAAATGATTTCAACCCCGAAGGTCCCAGTGATGGGTTTCAACGGGAACTCAGATGAGCCCAGAAGGCCCCAAGGGCTCTCTGCCCCCCGCCCCATTAAATAAATGAAGAGGCAGGACATTGGACAATATCGGACGCCGCCATCAAAACTGATGAAAGGAGCAAGCAGCCATTGCAACCCAAGCTCTGTCTCTTTTGTGGCACGGATGTGACATCACAATGTGCATACAAAACAGGCAGAGGTGTGTCATAATTATACCATATATATTTTTTCTCAGTTCACCCTGCTGATTGCTGATTGCTTTTAATCAGCCATCGGACAACTTGTGATCCATTGGGTGCGCCTATCAGTACAATCGAGCGGGTTCAGAAGTACGAGAAAAGTTTTGCATTCTTCTGTACACAAGATAATTCCCTATGCTACCAGGCTCGAAATTCTCGATTTGGATAACTTCGAACTGTGTCACTTGCGGTCAGGCCTAGGTATGGCCTGGTGCGCAGCAGATTAAAGTGCTGTTAAGTAACACCAGCTGCCTGCAATTACTGCAAGTTCGAATCTCACCAGGCTCAAGGTTGACTCAGCCTTCCATCCTTCTGAGGTAGGTAAATTGAGGACCCAGTTTGTGGGGGCAATAAGCTGACTTTGTATAAAATATACAAAAGTATGAAGGCTATTGCTTAACGCATTGTAAGCCGCCCTGAGTCTCTGGAGAAGGGTGGCTTATAAATCTAACTTAAAAAAAAAAATCAACCCTAAAAATATTGTCCTCTATCAATAGAATATTCTACATGTTCTTTATATTCATTGTAAGATACATTGGTGCCATATTTATACTATTTTCATATGACCACAGATCCTTTGTCCATTATGGCTTATGCCATTAATACATATTCCTAAAATTTGAATATTGTTTTTTCAGGATTAGCACCAGGAGGGGAGTATAACAGCTCGATATTAGTACAGCTAAAAGCTTCCTCTTTCCCCCTCCCCCATCTTCTTTAGAGCCAGATTGTGGGGGCAATAAGCTGACTTTGTATAAAAAAGAACAAAAGGCAAAAGCCCTACTAAACAGGTATATACAAAGGTATGAAGGCTATTGCTTAATGCATTGTAAGCCGCCCTGAGTCTCTGGAGAAGGGCGGCATATAAATCGAACCAATAAATAAATTGCATACAAAATTGTACGTAGTAATGTTTAAATGGCTTTTTTTGTTTTAATCGCAATAATATGCGTGCGGATAGCCGCTTTAAACTCAGTGTAAATCATTCTAAACTTGACTGTAAAAAAAGACGATTTTTGTAATAAGGTTGTCAAAGTCTGGAATGCTCTACCTGATTCAGTTGTCTCAGCTACAAATGTTCACAATTTGAGTCATAAATTGACTTCTGTGGACCTTACTTCCAGCTTCAGAGGTCTGCAAAGGAGGCGGGCATAAGCGCACTAATTGCCTATCGTCCCTGTCATTGTATTTTTATTTTATTCCCATTTTCGTTTCTGTTTGATAATTTACAATGGATCAATAAATAAAATATAATATAGGTTTCTGCCGTTTCCCCTCCACTCACAATTCTCAGGAGAATCCTGGTGAAACCATGACCTCTTTCTTTTTTAAAAAATTTGATTTATATGCTGCCCTTCTCCGGAGACTCAGGGCTGCTTACAATGCGTTAAGCAATAGCCTTCATACTTTTGTATATTTATACAAAGTCAGCTTATTGCCCCCACAAACTGGGTCCTCAATTGACCCACCTTAGAAAGGATGGAAGGCTGAGTCGACCTTGAGCCTGGGGAGTTTTGAACTGGTGTAATTGCAGGCAGCTGGATGTTAATGCTGCCTTAGTAGGAGGCATTAGCCTCCTATGCCACTCAGGCTCTTTTGCCTTCTCCCCCTACCTCTCCTTCTCCTTCTCCCCTTTCCTCCATTCTTCTCCTTCTCGCCTCCTTCTTCTTCTCTTCCTTTTCACTAATCAACACACCAGGGGATGAAGACCTGTTCTTTGAAAGTTATGGACTGAAATCTCTCACACCCTGACCCAAAATAGGTTGGTGAATGGATTTTTCTCATTTGCAGTCCAGGGCTAAGAGGAAATCACCCAGCTTGTTTCTGTGCCTGAAGGAGACCTGGAATTAGAGGGACACAGTGGCTCAGTGGCTAAGAAACTGAATTTGTCGATCAGAAAGGTCGGCAGTTCAGCAGTTCGAATCCCTAGTGCCGTGTAGCTCCCGTTACTTGTCCCAGCTTCTGCCAACCTAGCAGTTCGAAAGCATGTAAAAAAATGCAAGTAGAAAAATAGGGACCACCTTTGGTGGGAAGGGAACAGCGTTCCGTGCACCCTTGGCGTTTAGTCATGCCGGCCACATGACCACGGAGATGTCTTCGGACAGCACTGGCTCTTCAGCTTTGAAACGAAGATGAGCACCGCCCCCTAGAGTCAGGAAGGACTAGCACGTATGTGCAAGGGGAACCTTTACCTTTACCTTTACAAATTGTAATCCAGCACTATTTAATTCCTAACCCACCTGACTGTCAAATTCACATTACGCTATTCATGCAGTGTTCAATTAACATTTTGCTCTGCTCAGCCTTCACATTGGAATATTTGCAAGATTTGATTCAGTTAAATGAAGAGTCAGAATCCTGACCCTCAACAAGAATGCTACTCAGCTGAACTTTAATAAAAAAGGGGGGGAAATTTTGGGATACTCACACCACACCATCCATACTGCAACCGTTAGTAGTTCTTCTGTAAAATGATATTTTTCTTAAAGGCAGAGCGTTTCCTTTTCTAAAATGATAGCAACATTCTTCTGGACAGCTGGGGCATCTCCCTAAAGATCAAGGGAAGAGATTGAAAATTACTGCCATAGAACTATTAGAATTTATCAAGACATCAGGAATTCACATCTAAGGAGCAGCCTAATTCATTGCAGGTAATCTAGTTCTTCAGAACTGAAGAAACTCCTTGGATAAGAAGTAGAATATCTTCAAGCGAAACAAAAAAAAACATTACTGACAAAAATGAAAAAAAATAATGAAAAGTTAGGGTTGATTATGCTTTTAATTGACTTTCTGCACCACTGTAAAAAACACCCTCAGATCAAACCGTCATTACAGCCAAAGGCCAGCATAAATGTCACTATCCTGCTTTCACAAACAGGGATCCTTTAGGAGTTTATAAATCTCACAAGAGCGGCTTCGATTCTTTGTGATTCCCTTCTGCCATCCCTTCAATTCAATAGATAAGCAGAAAAATTCTACAAAAAGTACATATTTTGCAACAAACTTATAAACAGAGATATGGTAGTTACTCACCTGCTATGGGTTGATAATAGAAAGCCAAGATCAGGATGACCAAAAGAGCAAACTTCAGATTAGCCATGATGGGTGAAAAGCAAATGTATCTGGAGAAGGTCTTTGGTAGCTGTTTTACTCCCTTCTAGGGTACGATGACTAGAGACATGGAGTTGCAAGTTTAATATATACCTCCAAAGCCAGCCTCACTTCTCCCCAGATTCCCAAGAACACTCCAAAATTCCTGCCATTATTTCACAGAAAACTCACAAAAAGCATACTTCCTCTTTCCAAAGAAGAACATTCTCCTTACCTACGGGTGCATTTCACCACTTTGAAGAAGTGAAACCAAAATAGGACCTCTCGGATAATTTTGCTGAGCAATGGATAGAAACTCTGAAAGACAGATCCGATCTGGAATGAAAGAGAAATTTCTTGAGAGTGAGAACAATTGATCAATGGAATAGATTGCCTCCTGAAGTTGTGGGCGCTCCATGAAGCTGGAGGATTTCAAAAATAGAGTGGACAACCATTTCACCAGGATAACAGAATAACGGAGTTGGAAGAAGGACCTTGGAAGTCCCTGGTTTGGCTCTGCAACCCAACAAGACAGACACAGACTTCAGAGGATCATTAGAACTGCAGAACAAACAATGGCTACCAACCTGCCTTCCATTGAGGACCTGTATACTGCACGAGTCAAAAAGAGGGCTGGGAAAATATCTACAGACCCCTCGCATCCTGGACATAAACTGTTTCAACTCCTACCCTCAAAAAGACACTATAGAGCACTGCACACCAGAACAACTAGACACAAGAACAATTTTTTCCCAAACGCCATCACTCTGCTAAACAAATAATTCCCTCAACACTGTCAAACTATGTCAAACTAAGTCTGCACTACTATTAATCTTCTCATCATTCCTATCACCCATCTCCTCCCACTTACGACTATATGACTGTAACCTTGTTGTTGGTATCCTTAAGATTTATATTGACTGTTTCCTAATATGATTTGATTGCTTATTTGTTCCCTATGACTATCATTAAGTGTTGTACCTTATGATTCTTGACAAATGTATCTTTTCTTTTATGTACGCTGAGAGCGTTTGCACCAAAGATAAATTCCTTGTGTGTCCAATCACATTTGGCCAATACAGAATTCTATTCTATTCTATTCTATTCTATTCTATTCTATTCTATTCTATTCTATTCTATTCTATTCCATTCCATTCCATTCCATTCCATTCCATTCCATTCCATTTATTCTATTCTATTCTATTCTATTCCATTCTATTCCATTCCATTCCATTCCATTCCATTCCATTCCATTAATTCTATTCTATTCTGTTCTGTTCTGTTCTGTTCTGTTCTGTTCTGTTCTGTTCTGTTCTGTTCCGTTCCATTCCATTCCATTCCATTCCATTCCATTCCATTCTATTCTATTCTATTCTATTCTATTCTATTCTATTCTATTCTATTCCATTCCATTCCATTCCATTCCATTCTCCAACCTTCTGTTCAGGCAGGAGACCCTATACCATTCCAGGGTGTCCAATCTCTTAAAAGCCTCGAGTGATGGAACACCCACAACTTCTGGAGGCAGGTTGTTCCCCTGGTTAATTGTTCTCACTGTTAGGAGATTTCTCCTTGATTCTAGGTTGCTTCTCTCCTTGATTAGTTTCCATCCGTTGCTTCTTGTCTTGCTTTCAGTTGCTTTGGAAAACTCTCGTCTTTGAAGTAGCCCCTCAAATATTGTAACGCTGCTATTTGGTGGGGCTGCCACAAAGAATGGAGGTCCACCTATTTTCCAAGGCACCAGAGGATGGTATACCTGGTTTTCCAGCCTTGGGCAGAGGGTTGGACTAAAGATCTTCAAAGTTCCTTCCAGCCCTATGATTCTATAATAGCGGACCTGGCTGAAGCCGTCTTGTGTTTCCTCATAGTTGCCACGAAGCCTGAGATTCAGGAAGGGAAGGGTGGAGAAGGTAGCCTGGCTCCATTCAAAACAAGATGCTTTCCTCTGGAAAGTGTTGGGATACTACTGGTTCTGTGGGCGGGGCCAGGGGGTGTGACAGGCAGCACTCGACCTCCTGCAACCCCCTGGCAGCAAAAACGGGCCACAGGGGGGACATGCCCCACCATGCCCTGTTTTAAGTCTAGGAGGTCTCCCTGAAGCCTCCTGGGGGCAAAAACGGGCTGCGGGGGGCACTGCCCCACTCTGTCCCCCCATTTTGGCCTCTCTGCACTTACCTGGGAGCCAAAATGGGGTACATGAGGACTCCTGGAAAGGGCAGGGCAGGAAGGGGTGGGGCCAGCCAGCTATTTAACTACTGGTTTGTTATGGAAGAAAGGATATAAGAGACATCCCAAGGGTCAGCTAGAGTCAGGTTTATTTTGCGCAAAAGATTCAGAATCAGAGTTGTATCTGAAAGTTCTGAATGAAGAGTCCATCTTTTACACGACACCTTTTATACTGTTCTAAACAAAGGATTCTGCTAACACAGCAACTTTTCCATATATAGTTAACATACATTTGTTATTTTTAATTGACATCTCCTAATTACTAAGATTTTACATTATCTTTACCCAACACTCATAATTCTTCTTGTAACTGGCTGAAGTACAAATTCTTCTTTTGATATTTGCTTCTCGTCCAGGTGCTATTCTCTGGCCTAATCACCCCTGACTGTTTCATGAAGATGCTCCCTTTTCTTCTGACAAATTAGGCGGTCACTTAGAGTATCGAGGAGGGTATGTTGACTCTGTATTCTCTCCAGCTGGAGGTATTTCCTGCCTTCAGAATATAGTTGCTTTTAGAATATCTTTTAGAATATAGTGAATATAAAGTTATCCAGTGGCTATCCAACCGCTCCCACTTTAGGTTCGCCCGAACCCCATCACTGTGTGGGAACCAAGGTCATTGAAACAGGTGGCCATTGAAAGAGGAGAAGAGCCTGCCTTGCATCTTCACTGGAGAATGCAACCAGTGACACCTGGGAGAAGGAAAAGTTTGACTCTTTTAATTAGGTGAAAATCATGGGAACTGTCAGAGTTGGTTTTCACTGGCTGTGCCAATATGATGTATTCAGGGGTGGGTTCTACTTACCTTTACTACTGGTTCACAACGGGATCCAGGGAAAGGATACTGCAAAAACCCCATTCCCCATGCAGCCAGCCAGAGGTGGTATTTGCCGGTTCTCCAAACTACTCAAAATTTCCGCTACCAGTTCTCCAGAACCTGTCAGAACTTGCTGAATAGTACCCCTGGATATTACTACTGGGATGGAATAACCTTCAACTGATTTAAGGCCATCAATCTTGAAGTTTAGCATTGATGCATCTGGGCCATGCTTCAGAAAAAATGTTGTAATAATAACTAGTTTGAGTGTTTAAGGTCTACATCATGAATGTCCAACCTTGGCAAATTTAAGACCTGTGGATTTCAACTCCCAGAATTCTGGGAGTTGAAGTCCAAAGATCTTAAAGTTGCCAAGGTTAGACACCCCTGGTCTGCATTGTCCATGGCCTACATGGTCTACATTGCCTATGTTTTACATGTAAGCAAGTAAGAGAATGGGTGTCAGGTGAAAACAATCCACAGAATGAGAAGGAAAGTGATATAGTAGCTGAAGATGGTGGACTAGGAGAAGGAAGGTCTATCTTTTAGTCCATATTTGTTCATGGAAGTTCTCAGAATGTCTTTGGACCAATCCCTATCAGGTACAAAATATCAGGTTCAGACATGAAGGTCTAATTTAACTGATTTATTGCTACTCGTGCCTATGCACAGGAATTTTCTCAGCTAATGGCTGTACTTCTTGAGATTAGATAAGGGTCAACAGAATTCAAGGAAGGTTGGATATTGCTTGTGGCTACATAGGGATTCCAGTCTTATCCCTCTTTTGAGTCCACTCCCAGGTTCTGCCACTCCTTCTCTTATAGTTCCACTCAGATTAACAGAGTTGGAAGGGACCTTGTAGGCCATCTAGTCCAACCCCCCGTCCAAGCAGGAAACCCTACACCATTTCTGACAGATGGCAGTCCAGTCGCTTCTTGAAAGCTTCTAGCGATGAAGCTCCCACAACTTCTGAAGACTGTTACATTGCTCTCACTATCAGAAATTTTTTCCTTATTTCTAAGTTGAATGTCTCCTTGTTCAGTTTCCATCCATTATCCCTTGTCTGGCTTTCAGGTGCTTTGGAGAATAGCTTGACACCCCCCACTTCTCTCTGTGGCAGCCCCTCAAATATTGGAACCCTGCTATCCTGTCTCCCCTGGTCCTTCTCTTCACTAGACTAGCCAGGCCCAGTTCCTGCAACCATTCATCGTATGTTTTAGCCTCCAGCCCCCTAATCCTTGGTTGCTCTTTTCTGCACTTTTTCTAGAGTCTCAGCATCTTTTTTTATAGTATGGTGACCAAAATTGGATGCAGTATCCACTCTCTGAACCTAGAACCTGTAAGGTGCAGTAGTAGAGGTCCTGGATTAAGGAGCAAGGAAACTCAGGTCCCAGGTCCCTTACCCTCCGCCTCAGAAGCTCCTTGGAGGCCAGTCCTCCCTTCTCAGCCCAAGAGACAGGCTGGAGTAGTGGTGGGGAAAAGCAAAAAGTCTAAAACCAAAGACGCTCCCTGGAGACTATTCAGTTTTGAGTTTCATGTCAACTGTGGAAACTCCCTGTGGGATTTTTTTCTTAACCCAGTTTGATTCTTAGGATTACTGTTGAGGAGAACAATGAGAGGATAGAGCACTATAATGTGTCCCTCTCAGCATCATTAGATTGACACTGACTCTTCCAAGTCTTAGGAAAGGGCTGAAGATTTGATGCTGCCATCTTGCCTGGAGATCTGGTAGTGGTGGAATAGAGCCAGCTAAATGGCTTTGTGGTTAGACTGCACTCTCACATGTCAATTTGATGGTTTTTGTAACTTTTATGGTTTTTAATGGATTTTGTTGTATGATTTTGGTCATTTTTAAATTTGTGTGTGTGTTTTAAATTTGTGAATCTAATATGTGATAGGGGCAGCTATCCAAACTGAAAGAATCAACAAACCAATGCAATCCAATTCTTCGTCACCATGATAGAAAAAAGATGTGGAGACTTTGGAAAGAGTGCAGAGCAGAGCAACTAAGATGATTAGGAGTCCGGAGGCTAAAACATATGAAGAACTGTTGCAGGAATTGGGTATGTCTAGTTTAATGAGAAGAAGGATGAGGGGTGATATGATAGCATCTTCCAATATCTAAGGGACTGCGACAAAGAAGAAGGGATCAACCTATTCTCCAAAGCACTTGAAGGAAGATATGAAGCAAACGATGGAAACTAATGAAGGAGAGAAGCAATCTAGAACTAAGGAGGGATTTTCTGACAGTGAGGTCAATTAACCAGTGGAACAGTTTGTCTCCAGAAGTTGTGGGCGCTCCAACACTGGGGGGGGGGCATTTGCCCAGAATGGTACAAGGGCTCCTGGTCAAGCAGGACTAGGAGTCCTCCAAAAATCCCCTCCAAATTTATTATTTTGTGTTCTATGTTCTCATGGGGAAAGCTAAGATGAAACGCTAATAAATGAAGCTTTCAGAAATAAACCATGTGATTATGGGAGCATTAAAAAAGGGGAGGTAGAAACATTATGCCCCCTTCTTTTTGCTCCAGAAGCACTGGCAGAATTTCAGCCTAACAAATAAATCTCTTTATTTGCAAGAAAGATTCAGCCTGAGCAACTCGGGTTTTACGGCTAGCGGGAGGCTTCTGGCATGGCCCCATTAAATAATTCTGCTGCGATTTGTCTTCTGCCAAGTTAAAAGCAAAAAAGGGATATTTCTCTGAGATAAACTCACAAGCTGTATCCAATCTGCCTGGTTGCCAAGACCGTGGAAAGCATCTCTCTGAAGAATGTAAAATCTTGTGAGCCAAAGTGGGATTACTGGAGGGAAAAAAATCAGAGAGGGGACGGCTGCTTTAGAATAGAATAGAATAGAATAGAATAGAATAGAATAGAATAGAATAGAATAGAATAGAATACAATACAATACAATACAATACAATACAATACAATACAATACAATACAATACAATACAATACAATACAATACAATTTTTTATTGGCCTTCAGAAGTTGTGGGAGCTTCATCACTGGAAGCTTTCAAGAAGAGACTGGACTGCTCTCTGTCAGAAATGGTGTAGGGTCTCCTGCTTGGGTGGGGAGTTTGACTAGATGACCCACAAGGTCTCGTCCAACTCTGTTATTCTGTTATTTTTTTCTCTGAGCACAAAGTCTCAAGCAGTTTCTAAGTAAAAATAAAATTAGATGTATTATTTTCTTTGATTCAAGCAGTTAATTTGGGCATCTCTGTCAGCTCCATCAGTATTTCCATTCGTTTTTTTTTCCTTCGTGGGGGGTTATATTTTTCCATTTTTTACACATAAAGCCTTCTTGCTGTTGTCAGCGTATGTTCTAGATTTGTTTTTCAAGTTTCTTGTCTAGTCAGAGAAGTGAAGTGGACTGAAGAAAGGAAGTGAAAATACAGAGAAAACAATGTTATGGAATTAAAATTGCAATGGAAAGTGAGTGGGTTAATTTGCCAAAAGGAGAGGAACATTCCAGAGAAGTGAAAGGCCACTCAGTCCGTATGTGAGTAAGGAGCCTTGGTGGAGCAGTGGACTAAAGTGCTGTTAAAGTAGCACTTAGTTGCCAGGTGCCTGCAATTACTGCGAGTTCAAATCTCACCAGGCTCAAGGTTGACTCAGCCTTCCATCCTTTCGAGGTAGGTAAAATGAGGACCCGGATTGTGGGGGCAATAAGCTGACATTGTATGAAAAAGAACACCGCTTGGGGGGGGGGGGCAAAAGCCCTACTAAGCAGGTATATTCAAAAGTATGAAGGCTATTGCTTAACGCATTGTAAGCCGCCCTGAGTCTCCGGAGATATAAATCGAACCAATAAATAAATAAATAAATAACAAGATGAGGAAAACCCCAAACAGTTCACAGAATACATTTGTCTGCAGATGTGAAAATAATAAAGCTTGGAAGAATCACCCCATGCCATTCTCGGTTTGGAGCCTGACCAAAATGACAGAATTGGAGGGCACCCCAAGGATCATCACACCTAACCATTTGCAATTGGAGTAAAATCATCCATGGGAGGGTTCTGTCCAGCCTCTTCAGAAAGCTTTCAAAGATGGAACGTCCACAGCTTCCCCACATAGATCATTGCACAGGGCTATTGTAAGTGAAACCGGTAATATTTAGGGCTAATAAGATGCAGAAGCTTAGAAGCCACCCAGATCAAAAGTCCAATGTTTGTTTATTAGTGAATTTATTATAATGGGTTGTATTTTTTTCCCTAGATTGTGAAACCAAAAGGCAACATTATTTTCCCAGGTAAGACTGATACTAAAATATTACAGACAGACAGATTAACAGAGTTGGATTAACAGAGTTGGAAGGGACCTTGTAGGTCATCTAGTCCAACCCCCCACCCAAGCAGGAGACCCTACACCATTTCTGACAGATGGCAGTCCAGTCTCTTCTTGAAAGCTTCCAGTAATGAAGCTCCCACAACTTCTGAAGGAAACTTCTGCTTCATTGGTTGACCGCTCTCAGTGTCAGGAAATTTCTCCCTATTTCCAGGTTGAATCTCCGCTTGATCAGTTTCCATCCATGATTCCTTGTTTGAAGGGGAAGGGAAAGGAAAGGAAGAGAAGGGAAGGGAAGAGGTGAAGATGGAAGGGGAAGGATGGGAAGAAGGGGAAGGGAAGGAAAAGGGAAGGGATGGGATGGGAAGAAGGGGAAGGGAAGGGAAAGAAGGGAAAGAGGGAAAGATAGGGAAGGGGAAGGGAAGGGATGGGAAGAAGGGAACGGGAAGGGAAGGGATGGGATGGGAAGAAGGGGAAGGGAAGGGAAAGGAAGGGAAGGGAAAGGAAGGGAAGGAGAAGGGATGGGAAGAAGGAGAAGGGAAGGAAGGGAAGGGAAGGGAAGGTGTAACTGATTCTGTCCAGGAGGACAGAAGGAAGGAGGAACCAGTGTTGGAAAAGAGGAAAAGGAGATCCATTTATTTCTTATGAAACAACACCCAGGTAACATTTTGCTGCATAACCCTAGCCTTCTCTCGGTCTTTCTAGCACCACTGATGAATAGAAAACCAAATGAAGAAGCGGAAAAAAATAGTTTGGGAACTAGCAAAGCTCAGAATAGAAGCTGGTAGAGAAATAACCAGATGGAACGCTAGGAGTATTTAGTAGAGGCATGGGAGGCTTCTAGCTGCTTTTCACATAATATTGTTAGCAAGTTAATTTAAGACCCTGTGGCTGCATTCACCATGCTAAGGATGGTTCCTTTAATCTTGATTAGTTTTGGGTGGCTTGTGTGTGATATAAATGCAGCACTTTGGGCTAGTTTGTGGTTCTGTCTCTTGTGGTGGCATCTAGTTGACCTTGGCTGAATTCGGATACTAGGCAGGATTGGATCTGTTGTTCGCACTCAGATGGGAGACTACCTGACACTCCAAAGCTATAGGCCAAACTAAGAAGTCCAGAGGTAACTTAGGAGGTGGCATTGACCAATGTCTTCTGCCCAGTTGCCAGGAAAAACTCCACAAACATGTCCATGAAGACACCAGGAACCAAGCTTGATTTGATGGAGGCCTTACTTGTTATCATGCAAACCCCCAAATGTTTACTTTAATGACCAAATTACCGTAAAATATTCTGCAAATCAAGCCAAACCAAACCAGCTGTTAAATTAGGTCACTATTAAAAGGGCATAAATGTTTTATATATCAACTTCCCCCTCTTCACATCGCTCTAATCTGCATCGTATTTCAGATTAAGACACATCCCACTGAAATAAATACACGCTTCTCCTCTGGCCTGACTTGGTAAGAATCCTATTTTTAAAAGAGGAAGAGTTCAGAATTCATCAGTAATTTAGCTTCCTGCTGCCTGATTCACTACAGATGAATCAAGACAAAATGGATATTCATGAAATATTGTAAAGCTCTATTTATAGTTCCTTGCAGCAACTAAGAAATGTTCTCTTCTCATTTCTTGTCCTTAGGGAGCCTTGATCTGTTCTAGTCAACCCCATCATGGCCTCTACTCGCCCTTAATAATTCTTCTGAAACCATTGCTTAGTTTTGTCATTAGAACATTTTCTTGTGGACCACTGGTGGTCCACAAGAAAATTTTGATGATCCGCAGAAAAATTATTTGCATTTTTTATATTGCACTAAATACTATTTACTATTTATCTTCTTTAAAAATTCATTTTAGTGGTCCGTGGGATTTAAAATTATGAATTTAGTGGTCCCTGAAGTCTGAAAGGTTGGTGACTCCTGTTCTAAGCCCCTGTTCAAGCAGGTGACTGTATCCTAGGAGTATCCAACATTGGCAACTTTAAGACTTTAAGAGATAGCTCAACCGGCTGAATAGCCTGTTATTAACATCCAGCTGTCTGCAATTACACTAGTTCGAGGCTCAAGGTTGACTCAGCCTTCCATCCTTTCTAAGGTAGGTAAATTGAGGACCCAGTTTGTGGGGGCAATAAGCTGACTTTGTATAAAAAATATACAAAAATATGAAGGCTATTGCTTAACGCCTTGTAAGCCGCCCTGAGTCTCCGGAGAAGGGCGGCATATAAATCTAATTTTTTAAAAAAAGACTTGTGGATTTCAAATCCCAGAATTCCCCGGGGCAGCCATGTTGGCTAGGGAGTTCTGGGAGTTGAAGTCCACAAGTCTTAAAATTACCAAATTGGATAGCCCTGCCCTATACAATTCTGAATAAATGGCTGTCCAGTTTGGTTTTGAAGACCTCCAGGGACGGAGCACACACAGCTTCTAAAGGTGAGCCACTCCACTGATTAATCCTACAAAGAAACGTAATAAAGACAGGTAGAAGGAACGTTCAAACGAATCTAAATGGCTGAACGGAACAGGGTCGAAGTTTCCTAAGACATTGTTGGATATATCGAGAAAAGGTGACATAGACAGTATTCAAGAAAAGCAAAGGATGGATTTTTCTAGAAAGAATGGCTGCATTCTGTTTCCTTGCTCTATTCCTTTCCTTTCCGTACTTCTTCAGCCAGATAGTTGTGTTAGACTGTTGTTGTTTTTTTTTAAATCAAATGTCTTTTCCAAAGATTGCTAAAATTATGTAAGTTTCCAAATGTCTTCATCACAGAATCATAGATCTGGAAGGGACCTCAGAGGTCTTCTAGTCCAACCTCCTGTCTAAAGCAGGAGTCCTTATACCACCCTGGACAAATTGTGCAATTTTCTTGAAGCCCTCTAACCCTCGATGTTAGAGAAAGCAAATGGATCATTGGGGGCAGAGGTAAAGAAGGAAAACTAGACAATTCAGAGGTGAGGAACCCTCTCAATGGCTTTGAGCTGCTTCTATTAATATTTCAGTTTATTCTTAAACTTAAGGTAAAGGTTCCCCTCGCATATATGTGCTAGTCGTTCCGGACTCTAGGGGGCCAAAAAGCGCTGTCCGAAGATGTCTCTGTGGTCATGTGGCCAGCATGACTCAATGCCGAAGGCGCACGGAACACTGTTCCCTTCCCACCAAAGGTGGTCCCTATTTTTCTACTTGCATTTTTTACCTGCTTTCAAACTGCTAGGTTGGCAGAAGCTGGGACAAGGAACGGGAGCTCACTCCGTTACGCAGCACTAGGGATTCGAACCGCTGAACTGCCAACATTTCGATCGACAAGCTCAGCGTCTTAGCCACTGAGCCATCGCACCCCTATTTAGGATTTATTCTTAGATGATAACAAGTTTATTCTTAGATGATCAATAAGTCTAGTGCCATGAACACCCAATGGATAAGTTTACATTAAAAAAAAATCTGAAGAGAATGTCTTTAGGAAATGAGAAGAAAAAGACTCTATTCCATGAAGGTGGAGCGAGTGACTTAAATGTGGTTTAATTAATTAGGATGGATTTTTTTTTAAAAAAATGATATATGTACTGTTTAGAAAGCTTTAAGTTAGTTTTGTAGGTATAAAATGAATATGCACGTATACGCAGGTATGCTATTTTTTTTAAGTAATGCTGAACAATATCTTAAAGTTAGGGTTAGGGAAATGTTATGGACTAGATTTGAAAAATATGGCAATGAATGATGTATATTATATTATACCCCACAGCAAGGAAAAGCTGAGATGGTTAAAATGTTTCTTTGGTCCAAATAAGAGATTATATTTAATTTTGTCCCTTGCTTGAAATCGCTCCTGGATTTTGTGTTTGCAATGAGAAAAAAACGTATGAAACTTTGATTCTGTTTTTGTAAACTAGACAGCTTATTGTTACAGAAATGGCTTGTACATACTGTTGTGTAAAAGCAAAAAGTTGTAGTTGTAATGTTGTTACGTTTGACTGTGCCAAAGAGAGTCGGAAGTTGGTGCCTTTTTTTCTTTTTCTTTTTTCCCATTACACTATAAGGTAAAGGTAAAGGTTCCCCCACACATATTTGCTAGTCATTCCTGACTCTAGGGGGCGGTGCTCATCTCCGTTTCAAAGCCGGAGAGCCAGCGCTGTCCGAAGACATCTCTATGGTCATGTGGCTGACATGACTCAACGCCAAAGGCACACAGAACGCTGTTACCTTCCCACCAAAGGTGGTCCCTATTTTTCTACTTGCATTTTTTACCTGCTTTCGAACTGCTAGGTTGGTAGAAGCTGGGACAAGGAATGGGAGCTCACCCCGTTACCCAGCGCTAGGGATTTGAACCGCTGAACTGCCGACCTTTCGATCAACAAGTTCAGTGTCTTAGCCACTGAGCCACTGCGTCCCTATATCCCTCTTTTTCCCTTCCTCTTTTCTTACTTTTCCATGTTTTTTTTTAGTTTTTTCACAAATGCCCCCCCCCCCCTTGCCTCGCCAGCCCTAAATGTTCCAGATCCTTAAGCCAAAAACTTTGTTTCATTCAAGTGAACCACGGATGAAACAAACCTCTAAGAGAATTTCATATTCATCAAGTTTGGGAGGGAGGTGATATATTGCATTTTTAAAAAGTCAGTGGCATCTAAACTGTGATTTAAAAAAAAGAAATGCAATCAATTTCCTTCAAAGCCAAATCTCTGGTTTAATCAAGGCTGGCACGGAAGAGATGCAAGCCCAGTTTAAACAGTCCTCTTAGCTTAATGAAGTAAAATACGATCATCTCAACAAGATCACATTTTTTAATTTACCCAGCTCTTCTTTTCTTAACCTCTTCTAAACTACATGGGACTCACCATTTGCATTTAAAACAGCACCCCCCCCCCAACCTGCCTCGAGCAAGGCTTGATGCACTACAACTCCCATGGTGTTCAGCTGTCCCTTGGGTGGGCTACCAATTGAG
This sequence comes from Coluber constrictor foxii, assembly GCA_038048745.1. Lineage (NCBI taxonomy): Eukaryota > Metazoa > Chordata > Lepidosauria > Squamata > Colubridae > Coluber > Coluber constrictor. The sequence continues at coordinate 5,495,485 of CM075970.1, forward strand.
AATCGTGATTATTCATTTCTATGGAAGACCAGGTTGTTGACAGTTGACTCAAAGTGAGTGATTGAATTGATACAGTGAACTCTGGGTGGTACACAAGATTAAAACAAGCATTTCACAATCCAAACTACAACATCCGTAGTGGAAACCACAATCTCTCCATATAAAACAAACAATATTAATATTAATAGTTTGTTTTATATGGAGAGATTGTGGTTTCCACTACGGATGTTGTAGTTTGGATTGTGAAATGCTTGTTTTAATCTTGTGTACCACCCAGAGTGCCTGATTTAATTTATTATTAAACTTCCATCTTCCATCGAGGAGGCTCTTGATGATGATGTTTGATGGAAGAGACCCAGAGCAGGCCATCCCTGTGAAATCTAGTCATTATATACAGATAATGGGGGTCGGTGGCCCTCCTATTCGTTGGCCCTATGCCCTGAAGAGCTTTACTGCTTCAGACAGGAAGGCTGTGCGGAGAGTGGTGAGGACGGCAGAAAAGATTATTGGAAGTTCACTCCCTTCTATCCAGGACATGGCATATAAGCGATGCTTGTTTGAGCAGGGTCCACAGGATTGTATCGGGCACTACTCGTCCTCTTCACGACCTGTTTCTCTTGTTCTCTTCTGGGAGGGAGATTCGTGGTATCCGAAGCAGAACAAGTAGATTCAGTCACAGTTTTGTTTCTTATAGCATGAACCTCGTGAACTCTCAAGTTTCCTCTTTCTGCTATGTAGTCATAATGGACAGTGATATATATATATATATGAATATGTTATGTATGGGTAGATATATACTTTCTTTTGAGAGCAGGCAACAGAATTTCATTTTTAATGTGGGCCTGTGTGCTCACAGTAAAAAATGACAATGAAGGTTATCTCCTCTCCTCTCCACTCCTTCTCCTCTTACTTTTCTTCTCTTTCCTATTCTATTCTCTCCTCTCCTCTATTCTTTTCTCTCTCCTCTCCTCTCCTCTCCTCTCCTCTCCTCTATTCTGTTCTATTCTCTCCTCTTCCCTATTCTATTCTCTCTCATCTCCTCTTCCCTATTCTATTCTCTCTATTCTATTCTCTCTCCTCTCCTCTCCTCTCCTCTCCTCTCCTCTCCTCTCCTCTCCTCTATTCTATTCTCTCCTCTTCCCTGTTCTATTCTATTCTCTCCTCTCTATTCTATTCTCCTCTTCCCTATTCTATTCTCTCTCCTCTCCTCTCCTCTATTCTCTCCTCTTCCCTATTCTATTCTATTCTATTCTATTCTATTCTATTCTATTCTATTCTATTCTATTCTATTCTATTCTATTCTATTCTCTCCTCTTCCCTATGCTATTTTCTCTCCTCTCCTCTGCACTCCCCTCTCTTCTCCTCTCTTCTCTTCTCACCTCACCTCTCTTCTCTTCTCTTCCCTATTCTCTTCTCTGTCCTCTCCTCTCCTCATTTTATATACCTTACTTTACCTTACCTTACCTTACCTTATCTTTATGGCTGATGATCAGTACCTTGAATTATATGTAGAAATTCACCAAAGCCATGGAGCAAAATGTTTGTCGGGAACTGTCATTCTGCCGCCTCAGCCAAGCCTCACTTGATGCCAGTCTGCCATTGACAAGGGGGGCAGGGGAGGAAAGGGGGCTGGGAACAGGGGTGGGTTCTACTTACCTTTACTACCAGTTTGCAACAGGAGTGTGCGCTTGTGCTTCTGCGCATGTGCAGATCATCAGTTATGATGCCCAGGCGGGTGGGTGGAGCCTCTGGCTGCTTTTACTACCAGTTCATAAGAACCGGACAGAACCATTAGCAACCCACCACTGGCTGGGAAGGGAAAAATCAAAGCTACTGATAGTGCTGTCCTGAGAGCCACTGGTTGCTTCAAGGCCAAGACAGGGAGAGTTACCAAACAATTTATTTTAAATTAATTGGATTGGTGAGGGGGGGGGGGGGAATAATTAGGGGGAAGGAGATGAAAGGGAAAAGTTATTCAAAGTGCTTTTAAACATGAAAACGTCAGTTCTAGCTTAATGTTGAGTCTATCCCAGCTTGGTCTTCTTGTTGTGGCCCATACGCAGCCTGTGCAGCTAGTAGCTGATTCTGACAGCGAGGAGGCTGGCGTGGTGATTCACCAGCAGCCTGTGCAGTTGGCACTTGAGTCAGACAATGAGGAGGCTGGAGAAGAGGTGGTGCCAGAGGAGGGGATTCAGCCAGGGCCTTCAGAACCTCCAGAAGCTCCCATAAGTGAAAAGGACGAAGAGGATGAGCCTCTTCTCGATGCACGGGCACGCAGAGCTGCCAAAAGGCAGGAGTGGCTCCTCAGGAGGTCTCCTTGAAAGTAAGGCTTGAGGCTAATTGGATACTCAGCCTATTTAAGGAGGAACACCGACTGAAGCAATTTGCAGGGAACAACTTCGTTCACTCTCCCTCGTGTCTTGATCTTAGTTCTCTCAAATTGCTTCTGGGCTTTCTGCCAACCATAGTAAGCTTTCAGTATTATTCTTTGAATTCTTGGCGGCTGTTAATGCAGTTAATTAACAGCCATTGTTGTAAAAAAGTGGTTTATTTAGTAAACTAAGGTTTGGATGGACTTTGTGTGTACTGCATTCTTTGGGGTCCGTAGCTGGGGCAGAACCCTTCTAGGAAAAAAAGACTCCCAACTCCAATTGTAGAGAAAGGAATTCTTTTCCTTAAAAAGCCAAGTGGTTTACCGTAAGGCCAAGCTGGAACTGCGGTTTTCACATGTAAAAGCTACCTGGATAACTATGATTAGGGTAGATTGGATTAGGAAACCAATACCATGTACACCAGTACTATATTGTGGACTTAGGACCACAGCTGAGGCCAAAATTCTCCCTTGATAAGCGAGACAGTCGTTAAATGAGTTTTGACCCATTTTACAACCTTCCCTGCAGGGGTGAAATCCAGCAGGTTCTGACAGATTCTAGAGAACCGGTAGTGGAAATTCTGAGTAGTTCGGACAACCAGTAAATACCACCTCTGACTGGCCCCAGAGTGGGGTGGGACTGGAGATTTTGCAATATCCTTCCCCAGGAGCAGGGAGGGAATGGGGATTTTGCAGTATCCTTCCCCTGCCACGCCCACCAAGCCACGCCCACAGAACTGGTAGTAAAAAAAAATGGATTTCACCACTGCTTCCCTGCCACAATTGTTAAGTGAATCCCTGCATAACTGTTCAATTAGTCACATTAAGTGAATCTGGCTTCTCCATTGACTTTGCTTGTCAAAAGGTTGCAAAGGAAGATCATGTGAGCCTGGGATGCTGCAACTGTTATAAGTACAAGTCAGTTGCCAAGCATTTGAATATTTGATCACGTGACCATCAGGATGCAGCAACAGTTGTTAAGTGTGAAAAACGGTCGTAAGTTATCTTCAGTGTCATGGTAACTTTGGATGGTCATTCATTGAACTGTTGTAAGTCAAGGACTGCTGACTTACGGTACTTATAGTACTCCTTGACCGATGACCATTCACTTGGTGACAGTTCAGTGTTACAAGGGTGTTGAAAAAAGTGACTTACAACTGGTTTTGCGCTTCTGGCCATTCGGTTCTCTCGTTTTTTTAATTCACTAAATCACTTTTGTCGTTTGTAACTTTGCACGGATGAAAGACGACATGCTGCTTGAGTTTAAGTCTTTTATTGTTTTTAAAGTTCATATAAAAAAACGGTTCTGATTTACTTTATTAGTTGGAAAGAGACTGTACCACAGCCCTGATTTATTTGATGTTTTATTTATTTTATTGTTTTTAAAAGATAATATAAAACAGATCTGATCTCAAGCAGATTTCCCAAACCCACAGGGTTTAAAATACCAAAAGTGCATTTTGAGAAAAGTGAAGTAGCTTTTTCTGTTGTTGCTGTTCTCCCACACCCCACTTAATGGCAATTTTGATGTAACAACTTTCACTTCCTTCCCAGCCCTGACACCAGAGGTGGATTTCAGAAGGTTCTCACCAGTTCTGGAGAACTGGTAGCAGAAATGTTGAGTAGTTCGGAGAACCAACAGATACCACCTCTGGCTGGCCCCACCCCCATCTATTCCGAGTCCCAGCTGATCGGGAGAAAATGGGGATTTTACAGTAACCTTCCCCTGGAGTGCGGTGGTAATGGAGATTTTGCAGTATCCTTCCCCTGCCACGCCCACCATGCCACCCCCACCAAGCCACGCCCACAAAACCGCTATTAAAAAAAATTGAATCCCACCACTGCCTGACACGATTGTTTCTACGCAGAAGAGGTCAGGGGTGCCTTCACCCACAGGATCTGTTATCAACTGATGATGTCATGATCTGAAAGGCTCTTGCTGGACAACCAAGGACCAACCAAAGACTCAGCACCTACCAAGAGGACTAAGAAAGACAGGGGTTGGGGTCTGGGGGAATGCTGTAGGGCACAACCCCTGCATTTGTGCTCTTTTAACACCAGCAGTGGAAGAAAATACAACCATCCATTGAGTCAGTCTCTAAGGTCAACCTAGAAGAGTAGAGTAGGGTAGGAGGCAGAGGTGATATGCACTTACCTTCGCTACCAGTTTGCAAATGTGAGCACGCGCCACCTCCACGCATGCGCAGGACCTTCTGCACATGTGCAGAGCATCAAAACCAGGACGTGATGACATCCGGGCAGGTGGGCAGAGCCTCCTGCAACCACTGCTACCGGTTTTCCCGAACCGGATAGAACCATCTGGATACCACCACTGGTAGTAGACACCTCTTTCATCTCAAACAGGTAGATGTTCAGGGTCAGCCCCGCCCATCCTGATAGCTTATCTCAAAACTGCAAACATCAATTACAATCAAACCGTACCGACAACCTATTGGCACCTGAGTATCTTAAGCCCAAGAAGGAATAGTTCTCTTTTCTTCCAATGGACTTTCTTGCTTTGGTAGGGAGGCCCGCCTCCCACGTTGAAAACTGTGTTCTTGGTCCATAGCCCAATGGGCTACAACATCTCGTAAGACCAATAAGGGGATTGCGATGCTTTAGTGCATCCTCTGACCAACAGCTTGCGAACCCTCTTGACCTTGGCAGAGAAGAAGACGGACACCAGGCAGGACTCCCCATCAGTCGTGCTACTAACCCAGTCCATCCCTCTTGTAAAATAAGACGGATTTTTGCCAATCCAAAAAGATGGAAAGGTTAAACAATTTCCATGGGATATGACTCAGCTTGGGAGTCACATGGGTAGTACAATAGGCCTTGAATCTGCCTCTTGGGTGACCGTTGGGGACATATGTTACGTTTAGCGTAGACTAAGCCACCAAGCGCCAAGAGGACACAGAGGATACCCCCAATAGAAAGCACGGGGATAATGTAATTTTGTACCATGGATTGGGAATGAGGTTTGCAACCTAGAGTTGTTGCTGGGGTGTTTGAGATGGATATTGAAGTACTCTCCATAAAAGTTTCTTGGTGATAACCTGAAACTTGGAGCGTGTCTGAAGGTTTGGAGAAAGTTCTACCAGTTCCAATAGATGAAATTCTTTCCGTGGTGTCTCCTTCGCGTTCTGCATCAACCATACCTTGAAACTGGACAGAACTGAGGCTGGTTCTATCAGAACTGGACTGGCTGTTTGATGGACTACTAGAGTCGGTAGGAAGTTGAGTTGTGGAGCCCTCGACTGACTCTGGTTTATGGTCTGAGCTGGAGGTGCTTAAAAACAAACGGTGTTGATCGGAAGAGTTGGGAAGCTTGGTGGATATCGTCATTGACGTCTTATCTTTTGTGACAAATTCCAGGAGAAGCTTGCTGACGGAAGAGTTCATGGCAGGACGGGCTGAAGGATTCGTGAGAGTTTCTGAAACAAACACAGGACTTTTCATACTTGTTTTGTCAGTTCCCAGAAAAGGCATAGGAGGTGACACCAATCGTTGGGTTGTTCTGGAGAAATCCTCCAAGCTTTTCTTCGTCGGAGTGACATGCTCCCCCACTCTTTTGTGCTCCTCAAAGGTTTCTGACTCTATCTCGTGATTTGCAGTCGAGTCCGGCTGAGGGGTGGATTTATCAGCCATGGTTTCTGGTTGAGGAGTCAACAATGCAGAAGTTGTGGTGGCCTCCATACCAGACAACCCTCTTTCCACGAAAGGTTGGGGATCTGTCGTGGTTCTCACAGGGAGTGTGGCTGTCTTGTGGGAGGTTGCGCTAACTTTTTTTGTGGGCTGAGTGTGGCCCTCAACCTCCAACTTAGCTTCTCCTGAATGTCTGTTAGCTGAAGGGGGTTTATTTGTGGGGGTGCCAGAGCTAGTCCTTGCATCTATGCCTTGCATAACTTTCTTTACCCAGTCAGCCTTTGGGTCGGCACAAATACTTTTCTTTTTCTTTGTTGTCAGTCTAGAAAAAGGAAGATAACAAAAAAAAAACCAAGTAAGAATAGACGGAATCAATATTTTAGACATTCCAGGCCACTTTAGCATTTTAAAATTCCACTGAGTTTTAGTAGAAGGCCTTTAATTTTGAAGTATTGGGGAAGGATATTCCTACCCCGTTGCCTGACTCAAGAATCATTAAAATATAATTTCTGGATTCCAAAAGCATTAAATGCTCAAACAAACAGATAAACCACATTCACACAACCAATGAAAAGAACGGTTGGGTTTGATAGGCAGAACCAGGGGGTGAAATCCAGCAGGTTCTGGAGAACCAGTAGTGGAAATTTTGAGCAGTTCGGAGAACTGAGCTGGACCCAGAGTGGGGTGGGAATGGGGATTTTGCAATATCCTTTCCCCAGGAGTGGAGAGGGAATGGGGATTTTGCAATATCCTTTCCTCAGGAGTGGGGAGGGAATGGGGATTTTGCAGTATCCTTTTCCTGGAGTGGGATGAGAATGGAGATTTTGCAGTATCCTTCCCACAGGAGTGGGGAGGGAATGGGGATTTTGCAGTATCCTTCTCCTGGAGTGGGATGGGAATGGAGATTTTGCAGTATCCTTCCCACAGGAGTGGGAAGAGAATGGGGATTTTGCAGTATCCTTCTCCTGGAGTGGGGTGGGAATGGAGATTTTGCAGTATCCTTCCCGCAGGAGTGGGGAGGGATTGGGGATTTTGCAGTATCCTTTCCCCAGGAGTGGGGAGAGAATGGGGATTTTACAGTATCCTCCTCCTAGAGTGTGGTGGGAATGGGGATTTTGCAATATCCTTCCCCCAGGAGTGGGGAGGGAATGGGGATTTTGCAGTGGTGAAAATTGGATTTTTCACCACTGGGCACAAACATATGTGATGCAATCCCAATTTAACTTCACCTAGTGTAGCATATAAATTCACAAAATAATATAGCTCAACTGAGTAGCACAGACAACAGGTCCCATCCCTGAATTACAGTGTTCAAACTGTGGATGGATAAATTTGATTTTACAGTAATTTAGTTTAACACCATTTTTCTCTTGCTCTGCTCACTTCCAAACAAACAAAACAAACAAACAAAGGCTGGAAACCAAAAACAATCTCTTAGAAGTCATAAACAACGAATAGGTCAATTTCATCCTAAACTCACATGAAACATTAAAACAAGGCTAAACATTTTACAGGTGGCCCTCGGTGTACGACCACCACAACCAGAATGCAAACTTCTCTCTCTAAGTCATTAAGTGAGTCACACCTGATTTTACAACTTTTCTTGCCATGGTTGTTATATGAATCTGACTTCCCCAAGATGCTGCAACTATTGTAAATAGATGCCAGTTGCGAAGCACATAAATTGTAATTCTGTGACTGTGAATGATTGTTAAATAAATGGACATAAATTGAAGACTACCTGTAAAACACCATTTTACATGAGCCGCAGTGGTGCAGTGGTTAGAGTGCAGTACTGCAGGCTACTTCTGCTGCCTGCCGGCTGCCTGCAATTCAGCAGTTCAAATCTCACCAGACTCAAGGTTGACTCAGTCTTTCGTCCTTCCAAGGTGGGTAAAATGAGGACCCGGATTGTTAGGGGCAAGAGGCTGACTCTGTAAATGGCTTAGAGACGGCTGGAAAGCACTGTGAAGCAGTATATAAGTCTAAGTGCTATTGCCCTTCCTTCCTTCCTTCCTTCCTTCCTTCCTTCCTTCCTTCCTTCCTTCCTTCCTTCCTTCCTTCCTTCCTTCCTTCCTTCCTTCCTTCCTTCCTTCCTTCCTTCCTGTCTGTCTGTTAGAATGCAGTATTGCAGGCTAACTCTGCCCACAGCAGCTTGACCAGCTCAAAGTTGACTCAGTCTTCCATCCTTCTGAGCTGAATAAAATGAGGACCCAGATTGTTGGGGGCAATAGGCTGACTCTGTAAACTGCTTAGAGAGAGCTGGAAAGCAGTGTAAAGCAGCATATAAATCTAACTGCTATTGCTATTGCTATTTTCTGCTGTGGAGATTTTGTGGGACAGGATTCCAGGCAGAAAAGGGCGTAGACTCATACTAGCAGTTCACCAATGAGTCTCGGAAGAACACCCAGGTGGGACCCAGAGGTGGTCAAAGCACCCAAAGCACCTGGGTGCTTTGACCATCTCCTGTGCAGTCATACACAGAAGATGGTCAAAGAGTCAAAATGCCCACCATTCTCACATGCCTGTTTTGAAGTGTGTTCTGCACGCACAGCACACATTTAAAATGGGTGGGGCTTCAATTGCATGGGCAGGGCCACCATCTTTTTTTTTTTTGACCCTGCTACTCCTAGATATCCCTGGGCCTTGGTTCATAGTTTGCCCAGACTTCCTTGGAATGGAGATAAGTCCAGCTCTTGGGTAAATAAGAGCTGTGGTGGCGCAGTGGTTAGATTGCAGTATTGCAGGCTAAACTCTGCCCGCTGCCAGGAATTCAATCCTGACTGGCTCAAGGTTGATTGAGCCTTCCATCCTTCTGAGGTCGGTAAAATGAGGAGGCAGATTGTTGGGGGCAAGAGGCTGACTCTGTATAACACTTAGAGAGGGCAGCAAAGCATTGTGAAGTGGTATATAAGTCTAAGTGGTATTACTATTGCCCTTCCTTCCTTCCTTCCTTCCTTCCATCCATCCATCCATCCATCCATCCATCCATCCATCCATCCATCCATCCATCCATCCATCCATCGTTTGCAGTGGTTAGAATGCAGTATTGCAGGCTGACTCTGCCAACTGTCAGCAGTTCAATCCTGACCGGCTCAAGGTTGATTGAGCCTTCCATCCTTCTGAGGTCGGTAAAATGAGGAGGCAGATTGTGAGGGGCAAGAGGCTGACTCTGTAAATCACTTAAAGAGGGCAGCAAAACACTGTGAAATGGTATATAAGTGGTATTACTATTGCCCTTCCTTCCTTCCTTCCTTCCTTCCTTCCTTCCTTCCTTCCTTCCTTCCTTCCTTCCTTCCTTCCATCCATCCATCCATCCATCCATCCATCCATCCATCCATCCATCCATCGTTGGCAGTGGTTAGAATGCAGTATTGCAGGCTGACTCTGCTGACTGTCAGCAGTTCGATACTGACCAGCTCAAGGTTGATTCAGCCTTCCATCCTTCCAAGGTGGGTAAAATGAGGACCCAGATTGTTGGGGGGGCCATAGGCTGACTCTGTAAATCGCTTAGAGAGGGTGGCTGGGAAGCACTGGGAAGCGGTATATAAGTCTAAGTGCTATTGCTAAATACCCTTCTTGAGTTCTGTGCAAAGACTCTGAAAAACCAGCATAGAATTCATGTCCAAGAAAGAGAAAAATATTGTGACAAAAAGGCACTTACATGATTGACGTCTTGGCTCTGCAGGTGCTAATTGTGTAGCTCTCTAGCATTCTCAAACGATAAACATACTTTGAAAAATTGGGGCATTCCATTTTACAAGCTTTGGTTGTATCAGGTTCTCCTGGAGCAAGGAAACAATCCAAGAAGGAATTAAAATCACCACCCATTCCATTTTTGCAAGAATAAAATCTCACGATTGGTTAGGTTCATATAACACCACAAACCTTAAATCTGGATTCACACCATCAACTGCACTGGTTGCATAATATAAACTAACCCAGTCTTTCTCAACCTTGGCAAATTTAAGATGTTAGGGAATTCTGGGAGTTGAAGTCCATCCGTTTTGAAGTTGCATTCTGGGAATGGAACACTGCCAATATTGGTGTTGCATTCCCGGGAGTTGAAATCTATCCATTTCAACATTGCATTCTGGGAGTTGAAGTTCACCTATCTTAAATTTGCTGAAGTTGGCAAGCACTGCTCTAGGCAAAAATATAAACCAAATTGACTCTTAGAATTTTAAATGCCATTTTATCCAACAGACTATTGTGGCCCGTACGCTGCCTGTGCAGCTAGTAGCTGATTCTGACAGCAGGGAGGCTGTGTGGTGCTGCGCCAGCAGCCTGTGCAGCTGGCACTCAAGTCGGACAATGAGGAGAAGATGTGGTGCCAGAGACGGGGATTCAGCCAGGGCCTTCAGAACCTCCAGAAGCTCCTTTAAGTGAAGAGGATGAAGAGGAGGAGCCTCTTCTTAATGCACGGGTGTGCAAAGCTGCCAAAAGGCAGAAGTGGCTCCTCAGGAGGAGGTCTCCTCGAGAGTTAGGCTTGGGGCTAATTGGCCACTCCCCTAGCCTATTTAAGGAGGAACGCCAACTGAAGCAATTTGCAGAGAACAACTTCATTTACATACCTTCGTGTCTATTCTTGCTTATCTTATCAGCTTCCTGCAAATTGCTTCTGGGCATTCTGCCAACCATAGTAAGCTTTCAGTTATTATTCTTTGAATTCTTGGAGGCTGTTAATGTAATTAATTAACAGCCGTTGTTGTAAAAGGCTGGTTTATTTAGTAAACTAAGGTTTGAACGGACTTTGTGTGTGCTGCGTTCTTTGGGGTCCGTAGCTGGGGCAGAACACAGACTGAGAACTCTGGATTTCCCACAACCCCAAAACTTAACCTTTTCAAAAGTCCCACCCAGGCTTGGGGAACATGTAGCCCACTCAGTGTGAGATGCCGCTGCAATTCACTGATGGCTTCCATTGGATTCAGAAGCACAATTTTCTGCTTTCAGGGTTTCAGTTTGCTTGGGACACAAAACCCCCCAAAAGATTTCTCGTTAGCTCTTAGTCAAATCAGACAACAGCCTTGCAAAGAAGGCCACGGTTCATTTGGTCATTCTAAAGTAAGAATCCTCAGAGGGGGGGAAAAATGCCTCTCCTTCTCCTTACATTTTGGTTCATTTTTAGCAGACTTATAAAACACATTTAAAAATAAATTTATATATGGTACAACTTTATATAATTATGGAATCATATATATGTACACACACTCACACGTACACACACACATATATGAGAAAACTAAGATCAAATGTCAATTTAATTGGGTTAAAACTAGGAAGTGTAAATTACTTAATAGTGTTAACCGGATAATGATGGTGGTGTAAATATGTAAATATATAAGTACGTAGATGAACGACTGAATAAGAATAGAGAATATATATCCATGTTGATACAGTAAGCTGTAAAATAATATACTTATGATGTAATGTTGCGTTTGTTATATGTTTTTAATGTGTTTTTGTTTTATTTTTCCTTACTTTGTTTTTAAAAATCAAAAATTCAATAATTTTTTTTTTTAAAAAAAGAAAACTAAGATCATGGCTCCCGACCCTTTCAATTACTGGCAAATAGATGGGGAAGAAATGGAGGTAGTGACAAATTTTATTTTCTTGGGCTCCAAGATCACTGCAGATGGAGGACTGCAGCCAAGAAATTAAAAGATGCTTGCTCCTGGGGAGGAAAGCCATGGCAAATCTAGGCAGCATTCTAAAAAGCAGAGACATCACCCTGCCAACAAAAGTGCGTATAGTTTTCCCGGTATTGTGCAATGTATGGCTGTGAAAGTTGGACCATAAGGAAGGCTGAGTGCCAAAGAATGGAGGCCTTTGAACTCTGATGCCGGAGAAGACTCCTGCGAGTCCCTTGGACTGCAAGGCGATCCAACCGGTCAGTCCTAGAGGAGATCAATACACACACACACACACACACACACACACACACGAGTTTATTTTCTCAATATGTTTATATGTTAGATCCAGTGGTGGGTTGCCCCTGGTTCTGACCGGTTCGCAAGAATCGGTAGTAAAACTGGCGGGAGTCCCCGCCCACCGCCCCGGATGTCTTCATTGGCGATCTGCACATGTGCAGAAGCGACCCCATTCCGAACCAGTAGTAAAGGTAAGTAGAACCCACCCCTGGTTAGTACTGTATACATATTTATGTTCTCTTATTTTAATATCTTTATAGATTATTTTTTTATTATTTTAAAAATGTCTTTATAACCTACTTACAGGCCATTTGTTGTTTTCTATGTATTGATAGAATATTTTTATTATCTTCGACATTTTTAGCAATTATCTTCATGTACCATGTGTTATGTTTAATGTACTGATGTACATACACCATTTTTTTAAAAAAAATTAACACCTCCAGAGTCTTCTTAATATATTTATGCCCTGTTTGTTGTTTTTAATATATGGATAGACTATCTTTTTTTAAAGAAATAACTTTAGTAGATGGTTGCATCAAGAAGCTTCTGATGTTACTATCTTCCTTTTCTAATCTGTCACAAGAACTCATAAAAGTCAATACTCTTGCCAGCCCTTCATTCTTTGATCAAAGAAAGTTGATGACCCCTTGAGACAATGAAATAACTCCTGTATCTCTCTCATGCACCTTTCATCAGCACTGATTATCTCAGCCTGCCAGACATACAATATCTTTATTCACTTCTGTTTTTTTAAAAAACAATAAAATACAAATTAAAAAATGACCCCAGAAAACCAAAAAAGCAAATATATTAAAAAGTGACCTCTGACTTTTTCCAATACAGAGAACAATAATAAAATGCAACTTTTTTCTAAATTGACTACTTTAAAAACCATTAAAATGCTAATAAAAATTGACGTTATAAATAAGCGATATTCATGTTTTTAAATTACATCTACCATATATTAATCTATAAATCACAACCTTATATTTAACATGACACAATATTTCTCTAGTCAAATCAGATCTTATCCTCAAATTCCAAAGATCATTTTTCTCTCTCTTTCTCTTTCTCTCTCTCTCTCTCTCTTTTTTTGGCAGGAAACCTAACTGTGGTCTCCAAGCCAAGGAAGATCTCTTTACACAGGAACAATGGAGATGTTTGCTCTAAGACCAGCACATAGCCATGAACCCACTGTCAGGGTTCCAGGTAATACACTCATAGCAAACAGAACTCCGATACAAGCAGGTTCCTCAAAGAATAGTTTTATTGGCTATATCATATTGGCACAGGCTGGTGAAAACTGACTCTAAAGCAGAGTTTCTCGACCTTGGAAACTTTCAGATGCGTGGACTTCAACTCCCAGAATTCCCCAGCCCACTGGGCTGGGGAATTCTGGGAGTTGAAGTCCACGCATCTGAAAGTTTCCAAGGTCGTGAAACTCTGCTCTAAAGGTTCCCACGGTTTTCACCTAATTAAAAGTGTCCCCCCACCTCTTTTTTAAAAAATTTAATTTACATGCCGCTCTTCTCCGGAGACTCAGGGTGGCTTATAATGCGTTAAGCAATAGCCTTCATACCTTTTTATACAAAGTCAGCTTATTGCCCCAAAAATCTGGGTCCTCATTTTACCTACCTTGAAAGGATGGAAGGCTGAGTCAAGCTTGAGCCTGGTGAGATTCGAACTTGCAGTAATTGCAGGCAACTGGTGTCACTTAAGCACCACTTAAGCTGCTGCTTAAGCTGCTGCACCACCTAGGCCCAAACGAACAGTCCCACGGCCGAATCAAGGTGCTGTCCGGTTGCTTGGTAACTTCACTCCACCTCTCTCTGACCACCTGTGGGAATGTCCTTGGTTCTCAGGGGAAGCTATTATGTTTTGGCTACAAAACCCCAACTATCTCTATTCCCGTCCCGCTTCCTATCCCTCAGCATCATTGTGACAACATTGAAGCCTCCAAGATGGCCTCAGTCAGGCCAGCTTCGGAGTTGACACCAACAACACATTTATCCCAGGCAATGGCTGAACTAAGCAGTGCTTCTTACATTTACATCAGGGGTCCCCCAACCCAGGGGTGGGATTCAGCCAGTTCGGACCGTTTTGGGTGAACTGGATGCTAATTTTAGATCTGGTTTGCTAAACTGGGAGTTGCAAGGATTGTCTGGCCCCCTCCCATCCTGCTGCGCCCCTCCTAGGAGTCTCCACATGGCCCGTTTTGGATGCCAGATAAGTAAGTTAAAGGCCCACATGGAGCTATGGGAGGGCTAAAAATGGGCCTCCTGCAAGTTTTGGAAGTCTAGAAACGGTCCTGTTTTCAGCCTCCGGAACCCGGGAGAGGCCGTTTTCGCCCTCCTGAAGGCTCGAGGAAAGCCCCCGGAGCCTGGGGAGGGTGAAAATGCCTACCCCTTCCCCCTCCCCCACTGTGGTGCAGGAGGTCTAGTAGGCTACGCCCACCCAGCAACTGGGCAGAGAACCGGTTGCTAAAATGTTTGAATCCCACCTCTGCCCCAACCCCTGGGCTGCAGCCCGGAACTGGGCCACGGCCCATTTGGAATTGGGCCATGCAAGCCGCTCACAAAGAGCCATTTTCTCTCTCCCCCTCTCCCCCCACTAGTCCACAAAGTCACAAAATTTGGGGACCACTGTTTTACATTATTCTCAGGAACTGGCTGCAATTCAACATTGTAGAGACACAGGGTCCCCACCCACTTCATATCTGATGGACCCTGCACTGAGAGCAAACTTCATGGTGCTTGAGTTTAGTTTATTGCTCTAGCCACAGGTCGTAATAACAATAAACTAGCAAGACTCTAAAAGAAAGTAATAAAAAGAGTACGGTATTAGTAGAAATAGCAAGGGGAAGTCAAAGCTGCAACTAAGAACTTACATTTTTCTTTCTATGTTTAAACGACCACAGAGTAAATGTAGCAGGTTGGTTCTAATACCATGTTTCCCTGAAAATAAGAGCCGGTCTTATATTTTTTTGAACCCCAAAATAAGCACTCGGCCTTATTTTCGGGGAAGTCTTATTATTTTGGGGTGCATGGAGCAAGATGGGGCTCCTCTTGCCATCTTACCTGATTTCCAACTCTGCGTTTAAATGTTTTTGGGGAGGGCTTATTTTTGGGGGAGAGGCTTATTGTAGCGCATGCGCTCAAAAGCCCAATTGGGTTTATTATCAGGGGATGACTTATTTTGGGGGAAACAGGATAGTTGGACACATGTCTGCAAGAAGACAGGTCAATATTTCAAGAACCCTTTGAGTTTACTTGCTATAAAAATTTGGGCCCTGATCTCATTGTAAATGGGACAGTGGAGATGAAATCCAGAAACTATAGAGGTGGAGAAACATCACCCCAAATTCTTCAACACTCTGAAACAAAAGTCTTTTTGGACTACGGTACCTGTGTATATTTTGTTCTAGACAGCTGTCAATACCCAACATCTGGATCTGATCAGCCGAGGAGAGGTTTCACTTGCAAACATCCCAAGAATGCACACATCTTATCTACATCTGGTTTCCTCTCTACAGTAGTCCCCAGAAGCTTATCGCCGTTTTGTAATATTTGAGTTTTCTTATAATGTTGCAGCTTCAGCATTCCAAACAGGCGAAGTCCATGGTCGCATCGCAGAGAACCAAAGGGAGAAGCCCCTGCAGTTTTTACAGAAATCCCAACATTCACTTCTTTCTGGTTGTGAGAATTGCTTCATTGTGACAGCAGAGATAGTTGGAGTCAGTTTTTTTCCAGGAACCTTGCAACGTACATATTAAACTCCAGGGTAATGTTTCTCAACCTTGTTCATTTGAAGATGTGTGGATTTCAATTCCCAGAATTCCCCAGCCAGCAGGGGTGGCTGGGAATTCTGGGAGTTGATGTCCTCATGTGATTAATTTTAGGATCAAATTCGTTTCCCAGTTTTTTTTTTTCCCACATCTCTAGTGTCTCAAAGACATCTTCAGATGTGTCATTTCTGGATCTAAAGTTTGATCCAATGGTGGAACTTTGTTGATCAGTGGGGAATTCCGGGAGTTGAAGTCCTAGAGCTTTGCCAGTTGGGCGATTCTGGGAGTTGAAGTCCTGGAGCTTTGCCAGCTGGGGGATTCTGGGAGTTGAAGTCCCAAAGCTTTGCCAGCTGGGGGATTCTGGGAGTTGAAGTCCCGGAGCTTTGCCAGTTTGGGGGTTCTGGGAGTTGAAGTCCCAAAGCTTTGCCAGCTGGGAGATTCTGGGAGTTGAAGTCCTGGAGCTTTTCCAGTTGGGGAATTCTGGGGGTTTGAAATTCACACATTTTCATGTTGCCAAGATTGGGAAATGCCGGTAATTGGCATCTTTCGAAATCCGATACAATCTGGTGCTTTTATGGGATCCTGTCAAGGGAAAGGATATGCAACCAGAAACAGCTGAGGAGGGGGCTTCGACCACATGGTTGCAGCCACCTCCATAACTTTTTTGACACCCCCTCCTCTGGATGCTACTTACATAAACAGGGATATGAGCAATGGGACTTTCGTTTAGGGATTTGGAAACAGCTCCAAGGAATTAGAAATCTGAGCAGATCAATTTCTCTGATAAGAATCAGACAGTGCAACTGATTACATAAATGATTCCCAAAAACAGAATGCGCTCTCTCTCTCTCTCTCCCTCTCTTCCCCCTCTCTTTCACTTTTTCTATTTCTCCTTTTCTTTCTCTCTCTCTTTCTCTTTCTGTCTCTCTCTCTCTCTTTCATTTTCTCTCTTTCTCTTTTTCTCTTTCTCTCTCTCTCTCCCACACACACACATTGTTTTCCTCAAGAGACTGGAGATACTGCCTCTTTAAAAAAAGGACTTGCCTTGTTCGCCAGGGGAATAAATTATGGACAGGCCAAAGTAAGGAATTCCAGTTCAATTCAGGAGAAAGATACTGGCTTAGCTACAAAGCGCCAGATGCAAATTGCCTGTTGCATTTTTCCCCATCTAAAACCAGAAGGACCCCTGGGATTGATCGTGCGGACGGATTCTTGAATTCTTCCCTTTCAAACTGTCCTTGGTTGCAAATGCTGCTAAATCCCCACGCGCGGCTAAAATGCCCATCCAGAAAAACAGTCCTGAAAGGGTTTCCCATCCAGAGCCAAACGGAGTGACAAATGTATCCAGTTTTGTCAGGATAGGCTGGAATTGCACAATCCTGCCTTTATTTTAATGCTCTGAGTGCCTTTGTGAAAGGCTGATGTATCTTGGAGATGCAGATGTGTGACGGATGAAGCAAGAATCTGTTTGTCTTAACACATCCACACAATTAGGGCAGTGACTTCTGAAGCTGTTCATACCAGCTACTCCGTGGATCTCGCCTGCCGAATTGTAATAAATGGCATTATTAAAAGGCATGTGCCTGGGGCTGTTGGGATGGCAGTCATCTGTAGGTAAAAATCAGCTAGACGTCATGTTTTCATTCCTGTGCAGGCAAATTTAGCAATCTTCAGATGAAAGATACTCTACTTCAGGACAAACTGGAAAAACTCCAGCTTTTTGTGGGTCTCCAGGTGTGAATCACACCCTTTTCAGTCTTTTGCACACATATGCCTAGGGAGTGCCACCTACACAATCGCTGTTTCAGAGTCTTTAACATCAGTGTGACTTGCAGATTTGCTCAGGATCCAGAGGGATCCTGGCAGACCTGAACACAGGGCCCTATCGAACAAAATGAAATTCAACGTAGAGAAAAGTAAAGTCTTACACTTAGGGAAGAAAAACCAAAAGGACACATACAGACTGGGTGAAACCAGGCTTAATAGTAGGAACTGTGAGAGGGATCTTGGAGTCTTAGTGGACAACCAGGTAAATAGGAGCCAGATGTGTGCAGTGGCAGTTGAAAAAGCCAACGCAATCCTAAATTGCATTAACAGAGGGATACAATCAAGATCAAGGGAGGTACTCATACCACTCTATGCAGCCTTAGTAAGGCCACACCAGTGGTGAAAACCAATTTTTTTTACTACCGGTTCTGTGGACGTGGCTTAATGGGCATGGTGTGGCTTGGTGGGAGTGGCTTGGTGGGCGTGGCAGGGGAAGGATACTGCAAAATCTCCATTCCCACCCCACTCAGGGACCTGCCAGAGGTGGTATTTGCCAGGTCTCTGAACTACTCAAAATTTCCACTACCATTTCTCCAGAACCTGCTGGATTTAGCCCCTGGACCACACCTATAGTACTGCATCCAATTTTGGTCACCACAGTACAAAAAAGATGCTGAGACTCTGGAAAGAATGCAGAGAAGAGCAACCAAGATGATTAGGGGACTGGAGGCTAAAATATACAATTAATGGTTACAAGAACTGGGCATGGCTAGTCTAGTGAAGGGAAGGACCAGGGGAGACAGGATAGCAGCCTTCCAATATTTGAGCGGATGCCACAGAGAGAAGGAGGTCAGGCTATTTTCCAAGGCACCCAAAGGCCAGACAAGGAATAATGGATAGAAACTGAACAAGGAAAGATTCAACCTGGAAATAAGAGAAATTTTCTGACAGTGAGAGTAATCAACCCACAATCAACTATTTCAGACAAATTATTATCCAGCATCTTCTTAAAAACTTCCAGTGTTTCAGCACCTACAATTCCTGAAAGCAAGTCGTTCCACTGATTAATTGTTCTCACTGTCAGGAAATTTCTCCTTAATTCTAGGTTGCTTCTCTCCTTGATTAGTTTCCACCCATTGTTGCTTTTCCTGCCTTGGAGAATAGCTTGACCCCAGGGGCTGCCACAAAGAATAGCTCTTCTTTGTGGCAGCCCTGAGATATTGGAAAATATCTATCAAGGACAGTGCAACTGGGCAACATGAGAAGCAAGAATTAGCCAGATTTCAATAAGGTATCTTATTGAAGATACCCCTAGAAACAGGGGAAAATAAAGAATCTAAATATAAATTTTAATACAAAATAAACGATATTTTTTTCCAAATACATAAATAAATTATTGAGTGCATTTAGGTCACTGTTTTTTTTAAAAAAAAACTTGGCAATTTTAAGAAGGGTGGACTTCAACTCCCAGAATTCCCCAGCCATCTGATTGGGGAATTCTGGGAGCTGAAGTCCACCGGTCTTAAATTCACCAAGTTTAAAATAACCCATTGATTTGAACTGTGTTTAAGTGAACTGAAGTAAATTCTATTCATCTTCTTCTTATTCCACCTCATGATAAAACTTGGAGAGGAATGCCGGCTGAGAAACAGAGCAGGGAACCACCACAAGAATAACAAATAGGCAGAGAGAATTACAACCTGACCGCAGGAAAAAATGTTATTCGGGGTAGTAGAGAAAAATCAGTTTTACAGCCCTTTAAATCAGGGAAGGTGCCAAGAATCAAAGGGTTTAGCTGTTAATCAGTAGAAGCAATATCATTTTAGTCTTTCAAAGTCCAGAATGTAATCAGATCAGACAAAGTAGATTTTTTTAACACCAGTGTTTTCGAAGCGCAGAATAATGTAAATCAAATTACAGCCTTTTACTCAGAGAAGGTCAAAGGATTTAGCTGTTAATCAGTAAAAGTGATATCATTTTAGTATCTCAAGGCCCAGAGTGTGATACAGCTCAGACTGAATTGATTATAGTCAGTCCTTTCAAAGCACAGAGTAATATAAATAAAGAGGCAGGAGAATTGAGTCCCTTTGTTTGGGAACTATCACTTTACTGAGAGAAAGCCGTTTTCTAAGCTTATTGGCCTCGTATCTGGAATCTTATCAAGATAGCAAGACTTGAAAAAAATTTCAGGCATTGGGGAATGAGCAGAAAAATCCTTACCCAACTCTGGAATTAAAGAGTTAGACTTGCTTTGCAGAAATGCAATGCAACATTTTTTCTGGCATGCCACTGAGTATTGTTGGCTTCCTACCATAGTGATTGCATATGCCTTGAGGGGAGGAATTTAAAAAGTCAAGATGTTACTACGAACACATGATCAAAGACTCCCTTCCCTTTTTATTATGGTTTACACAGGTGTTAATATAAAAGAAGAGTAAAGGTAAAGGTTCCCCTCGCACATATGTCCTAGTCGTTCCTGACTCTAGGGAGTGGTGCTCATCTCTGTTTCAAAGCCAAAGAGCCAGCGCTGTCCGAAGACATCTCTGTGGTCATGTGGCCGTCATGACTCAACACCAAAGGCGCATGGAACGCTGTTACCTTCCCACCAAAGGTGGTCCCTGTTTTTCTACTTGCATTTTTGACATGCTTTTGAACTGCTAGGTTGGCAGAAGCTGGGACAAAGAACGGGAGCTCATCCTGTTACACGGCACTAGGGATTCGAACCGCTGAACTGCCGACCTTTCGATCAACAAGCTCAGCGTCTTAGCCACTGAGCCACCACGTCCCTTTGAAAAAAGAAGGGGAGACACAGCCTAACATATTGACTTTCCTCTTACATAACCCACCTCTCAAGGCCACACTAATATGCACAAATGTATGTCTTTTGGACATAAAGTCAACATTTGTCATCAGTCCGCATTAAAATTGTTCCCTTTTTGTTCCAAAGAAACAAGAAAAGAGATCTTACAAAATCTTTAAATATTATAATGGTTGTTATTTTTGGGTGTCTTTTTTATTATAGTATTGTTAATTTTAGATAAATATTTATCTGTATGGGTTTTTTTTTTTCTCTTTTTTTCCTTTTTTTTTTTAAATATTCTTTTAATTCCTTTTTCTCTTTCTTCTCTCTTCCTTTCAATTTAGAATTGAATATATAATAGTTTTCGCTTTTCTCTTTGTTATAAATTTTTGTTGTTTTCCTTTTTAAAAAATGTGTAGCGGAAGTCAGGGGTGGGATGGGGAGGGAAGGGGTGTGGTTGGGGGGAGGTTGGGGGGGATGGGGAGGGGGGGGAGGGGGAGGGGGAGGGGTGAAAAAGGGGGGAAAAATTTTGTATTGTAAAACTTTTTCAATAAAAAAAAAAAGAAAAGAGATCTTACAAGAAAATATCATTAACTTTTTTGGAACTGTTTTGCCTGTGACTTTTTTTTTTTGTTTTTTTGAGGTTGCTACCAACTGTTACTCTCACCAGTTTTTCTTCTTCCCTTTTTTTTTCATTTTAAATACATAAAATAAGAGAGTGGGAAGCTACCTTGGATGTCTTCTTGCCCAATCCCTTGCTCAAGCAGAAGGCCCTATACCTGTGATGGCGAACCTATGGCACGTGGAGCCATGTTGCCTGGCACACCAGCTCAGCTCTGGCGCACATGTGCGCAGTGGCCAGCTGATTTTTGGGCCTTCTGGGCCCACCAGAAGTAGGGAAACAGGCTGTTTCCTGCCTCTGGAGGGCCTGGAAAGGGGGGAGGCACACCCTCATCCCATGTATCCCATGTATCCTTAGGGAGGATACATGGGATGAGGGTGTGGCTAACTGATGAGGGCTTATACACCCGAAATAGATTTATCTTAGTCTCCCAATGGGCAGCAGAGGGTTTGCTGGCTGCCAGGGGGAAAAAAAGCCTAGAAACTAATGGATTGTGATTTCACTGAACGAGGGCTGCATAAAAATCTTGGTTTACGTAGAAAGAACTTGGCTAAAGAGAAATACATACATACATACGTACGTATGTACGTACATACGTAAAAAAGAAGCAGACATACTGCTAACTTTGGAATTTAAGATTTTAAAATTTTAAAAGAATTAAAATTTTTATTTTACTAAGCTTTCGTCAGCCATCTGCTGACATCGTCAGAGTATTAATCTACCATTACAGAGGTCTCGGCCTTCCAGCTGTCTCCCACTTGTAATCAGCTGTGTTGTTTTTGCTGCCACCTTGCTGGATGACATATAAACCCCGAGATCTCTGTAATGGTAGTTTAATACTCTGACGATGTCAGCAGATGGCTGAAAAAAGCTTAGTAAAATAAAAATTTTAATTCTTTTAAAATTTTAAGTTCCGGAGTTCGCAGTATGTCTGCTTCTTTTTTTACTAATATACCTGGAACTCGTATTTTTAGAATAGTTTATATATATACAGTAAATCAAGATGGCAACGACAGTAGCATGACTAATACAAACAAAGCCTGCAAACTTGCAATCGCACAGTTGTGGTTGTCATCTAGAAAACCAGATTTATTCTGCAGACGCTCCTGGTTTAAAACATGTGACTACTAGCACAGTAATCAACAGGTTCTCCTAATCTGATCGAATTCACCACATAAAAACTATTACTCAGAAGGCAAGTATGATTAGGTTTTCTTCAGAAGTTCCCACTTCTTTTGTTATCTTTCTGACAAACGTTGGAATATTCGGGATCCATTTCAACAACAATAATCAGTGCGATCATCTAATGAAAGAACACTTCATGCCCATTTTCTCTAGTACGTCATCTGCACGAAGGAAAGAATATGGAGAAGCAGGAGGAGGAGGAGGAGGAGGAGGAGAAGGAGAAGGAGAAGGAGAAGGAGAAGGAGAAGGAGAAGGAGAAGGAAAGAATATGGAGAAGCAGGAGGAGAAGGAGAAGGAGAAGGAGAAGGAGAAGGAGAAGGAGAAGGAAAGAAGATGGAGAAGCAGGAGGAGGAGAAGGAGAAGGAGAAGGAGAAGGAGAAGGAGAAGGAGAAGGAAAGAATATGGAGAAGCAGGAGGAGGAGGAGGAGGAGAAGGAGAAGGAGAAGGAGAAGGAGAAGGAAAGAATATGGAGAAGCAGGAGGAGGAGGAGAAGGAGAAGGAGAAGGAGAAGGAGAAGGAGAAGGAGAAGGAGAAGGAGAAGGAGGAGAAGAAGGAGAAGGAAAGAATATGGAGAAGCAGGAGGAGGAGGAGAAGGAGAAGGAGAAGGAGAAGGAGAAGGAAAGAATATGGAGAAGCAGGAGGAGGAGGAGAAGGAGAAGGAGAAGGAGAAGGAGAAGGAGAAGGAGGAGAAGAAGGAGAAGGAAAGAATATGGAGAAGCAGGAGGAGGAGGAGGAGGAGAAGGAGAAGGAGAAGGAGAAGGAGAAGGAAAGAAGATGGAGAAGGAGGAGGAGGAGGAGAAGGGGAAGGAGAAGGAGAAGGAGAAGGAGAAGGAGAAGGAGAAGGAGAAGGAGAAGGAGAAGGAGAAGGAGAAGGAGAAGGAGGACTGTGGGTCCTTGGTCTTCTCTAAGCTTGATGGTTTTCTTGTAGACATCTCATTATTCAACTAGGCTGTGAAGGTTCAAACAGATGCCCTAATTAAATCATGAATGCTTTTGCAAGTTGACATAGGTGACATCATCAGTGGTGATGATGGTACCTAGTTGGACACTGATGACGTTACCTAGTTGGATCATGAAACAACTGCAAGAAAACCACCCAGCTGAGAGCACCAATATCCCCCACAGTCCAACCCTGAGCCATAGAGATTCTCTTCTATTGGAGCCACACAGGGGCATCAGATGCTTCCGAAAGCATGGAAATGGGAGAAATTTGCACGCAGGCAAGCCTCCGCCCACTATTCTTTCTGCAGAAATGCCTATAAACAGAGAGCTAACCCCCACCCCCACCCCCACAGTCCCTTCCAGCACTTGCTGATGTTGCCTCATCAGGTCCCAAAACATCTGCAAGCCAGCCACCAAACTCAGAGAGCCCCAAGGATTCTGAAGTTCAACCCTGAGCTTCGGATATCCCCTTCCATTAGAAAACCAGTTCCCTTAACTCAGGGGTCCCCAAGCTTGGGAACTTTAAGACTTGTGGACTTCAACTCCCAGAATTCTCTGGGAGTTGAAGAATTCTGGGAGTTGAAGTCCACAAGTCTTAAAGCTGCCAAGTTTGAAGACCTCTGCAACTTAGCTAAACATCCTTGGATGTAAGAAACATTCCTGGGCTTTGCATTCCCCACCCCCACCCCACTTCCCTGTTCTGGATTTCCTGCCCAAGGAAGCCAACACTTGAATAGCTCTTAAATTTACATTTTGTTACATTTGGAGAAGAGAACCTAAACAGTCAAAGGGGAAGACGAGGGATGGACATTTTTCCCTCCTCCTTCTGAAACCGGTCCTTCCTGGAATGAATGGAGAAGGGAGGGGAGGCTAAGCCAAGTCTGCCACTCAAACCCTTCCACTTACTTTAAAAAAAGAAAAGAAAAGATGTCAATAGCTGAAGAAGAGACCAAAACATAAGTAAATGGAGCCTGAGTGGCGTAGGAGGCCTCCTACTAAGGCAGTAGTTAACATCCAGCTGCCTGCAATTACTGCGAGTTCAATCCTAGCCAGGCTCAATGTTGACTCAGCCTTCCATCCTTTCTAAGGTGGGTAAATTGAGGACCCAGTTTGTGGGGGCAATAAGCTGACTTTGTATAAATATACAAAAGTATGAAGGCTATTGCTTAACGCACTGTCAGCCGCCCTGACTCTCCGGAGAACGGCGGCATATAAATCAAATTAAAAAATAAATAAATAAAATAACAAAATAAATCCAGCATTGCCTTTTTAACTGGGCATGTCTAGTTTAATGACAAAAAGGACTAAGGGAGACGTGATAGCAGTGTTCCAATATCTCAGGGGCTGCCGCAAAGAAGAGGAAGTCAAGTTTATAACATGATCCCCTTTTTCTGACCTTATGACCAGCAAGGTCAATGGGGACACTAAATTCACTTAACCACCAGATTAGCTAATTTAACAAATGCCATGATTCACTTAACAACTGTGGCAAGAAAAGTTGTAAAAGGGGGGCAACTTAGCAAATGTTAACAGTGAGCAACATAAATTTTGGGCTCCTATCATCACCCCAAGGTCTACTTGAGTTGAAATATGGATTCAGTTCCAATCATATCATGAGGGCAGCTGTTACTGATAGCGCTTCTCTGCTCTATGACTGTGCTAGATGGAAACTAATCGAGGAGAGAAGCACCCTGGAACTAAGGAGGAATTTCCTGCTAGTGAAGTGACCTTGGAAGGGACCTGGGAGGTCTTATAGTCCAACCCCGTTTAGGCAGGAAACCCTACACCACTTCAGACAAATGGTTATCCAATCTCTTCTTAAAAACTTCCAGTGTTGGAGCATTCACAACTTCTGGAGGCAAGTTGCTCCACTGATTCATTGTTCTAACAGTCAGGAAGTTTCTCCTTAGTTCTAAGTTGCTTCTCTCCTTGTTCAGTTTCCACCCATTGCTTCTTGTCCTACCCTCAGGGGCTTTGGAGGATAGCTTGACTCCCTCTTCTTTGGGGCAGCCCCTGAGATATTGGAACCCTGCTATTATGACACCCCTAGTCCTTCTTTACGTAAGACTAGAGATACCCAGTTCCAGCAACTGTTCTTCATATGTTTTAGCCTCCGATCCCCTAATTATCTTTGTTGCTCTTCTCTGCACTCTTTCCAGAGTCTCAACATCTTTTTTACATCATGACGACCAAAACTGAACGCCATATTCCAAGTGTGGCCTTACCAAGGCCTTATAAAGTGGTATTAACACTTCATGTGATCTTGATTTTTTTCCCCTGTTTATGCAGCCTAGAACTGCGTTGGCTTTTTTTTGGCAGCTGCAGCACACGGCTGGCTCGTATTTAAATGATTAGCAAGGTTACCAACGATGATCAAATGATCCCAGGATGGTTCAACAGTCCTAAATACATGCCAGTTGCCAAGCATCCAAATTTTGGTCATAAGTGCAATGGTCATAAGTATGAAAAATGGTCGTAGGTCACTTTTTTCAGTGCCTTTGTAACTTGGAACGGTCACTGAACAAGAATCCCAGCCATTCTCTGCATGTTTAAAACCAGCTCAACTGAGGACGGAAGGAGGCATGGCTGCCGTTTCTCAAGCCGGCCAGTTGGAAGCCAGGAAGCGGATCGATGCCAAGATTTGAGGGAAAAAGAGGCTTCTGGTTGCTCTTTCAGCCAAACCACGAAGGATCCAGCTGCTTTGTTTACACCGGGCCACAGAACAGCAGGAGGAAGAAATGTTTACTTCTAAAGGTGCTTAATATTTCAAACAAATCTGACAATTGCAGCCCACTAATGCAGGGTACCACTGCTTAGCCACTTGGGGATCCCAGTAAAGGCTTGGGACGCGGTGGCTCAGCGGCTAAGATGCTAAGCTTGTCGATCAAAAGGTCGGCAGTTCAGCGGTTCAAATCCCTAGCACCGCGTAACGGGGGGAGCTCCCGTGACTTGTCCCAGCTTCTGCCAACCTAGCAGTTCGGAAACATGTAAAAAATGCAAGTAGAAAAATAGGAACCCCTTTTGGTGGGAAGGGAACAGCGTTCCATGGGCCCTTGGTGTTGAGTCATGCCGGCCACCATGACCATGGAGACGTCTTCAACAGTGCTGGCACTTTGGCTTTGAAATGGAGATGAGCACCGCCCCCTAGAGTTGGGAACAACTAGCACATGAGGAAGCTTTACCTTTAATGCAGGGTACCACTGCTTAGCCACTTGGGGATCCAGTAAAAGCTTAGCAGGGTGAAGCCTAGTTGGTACGTAGAGGAGAGACCACTGAGAAATCACAGGATTGCAGATTAGTCCATAGAGCGGGGAGAGGAATCCCAAACAACTTTCTCAGGAAAATAAAATAAAAATAAAAACCAAAGTGGGCAAACCCACTTCCATATTTTTCCAGAAGAAAATTTATCAGATAGAGGAGACAATTTGTTCCCAGATGCTATCTGATGTGAATCCACAAAGCCGCAGGAGGCTGCAGGAGTGGCAACGTTTTGCGACAAGAAGCAACAAGATTCTGCATTGGGGAAATTTCCAGGCAGCGCCAGCCGCTAGGCAGGCTGCCACTTCGTTTCCTCCAAGTATTCTGGGATGACAAATACTTCCAAAAAGGAAATTAAAGGGCGGGGGGACCAGCTGCCCAGAAAGCTCTCCCCACCCAATAAGAAAGACAGGCAGGCAGCAAGGGTCTTGTCAGGCTCTGAGGTTGGCTGGTGCTGTGCTGTTTTGGGTGCAGATATTGGTGTGACAGCAACTCCCTTGGACAGAGGTCTTCAAACTTGGCAGCTTTAAGACTTGTGGATTTCAACTCTCAGAATTCTCCAGCCAGCATAGCTGGCTGGAGAATTCTGAGAGTTGAAGTCCACAAGTCTTAAAGCTGCCAAGTTTGAAGACCTCTACCCTCGGGCAGTGATGGCTAACCTTTTTGCCATTGCATACCCACACCCATAATTCTATTGCCCCGCCCCCTGAACATGCGCACATAACCCCCCCCTCATGCTCCCCCCACTTTTGGCACGTGATGGTACGGTGGTCCACCGGACTTCTGGTGGAACAGGA
The DNA here is from genome assembly GCA_038048745.1 of Coluber constrictor foxii. Lineage (NCBI taxonomy): Eukaryota > Metazoa > Chordata > Lepidosauria > Squamata > Colubridae > Coluber > Coluber constrictor. Next base: position 5,522,589 of record CM075970.1, read on the forward strand.
AGTCAGGAAACAGGCTGTTCCCAGCCTCCAGAGGGCCTCCAGGAGGATAAGGAAAGCCGTTTTCGCCCTCCCCAGGCTCCTAGAAAGACTCTGGAGCAAAAAACAGGCCTTCCAGTCCTACCGGAGAGCCTCCGGAGGCCAGTAACAGTGTGTTTCCTGACTTCTAGTGGGTCCGGAAGGCCTGAAAATCAGCTGGCAGCACCGGAGCTCAGCTCGCATGCTCACCAATATGGCTCTGCGTGCCAGCAGGTTCACAGCTCTAGGATGTTACAGGTAGTCCTCAACTTATGATCACAATTGAGCCCAAAATTTCCATTGCTAAGCGAGACATTTCTCAAGTGAGTTTTGCCCCGTTTTACGACCTTTCTTGGCACCGTGGTTAAGCGAATCTCTGCAGATGTTACGTTAGTCACCCGGTTGTTAAGCGGATCTGGCTTTCCTGTTGACTTTGCTTATCAGAAGGTCACAAAAGTGGGGGGGAGGGGTTGGGACACTGCAACCGTCATAAATATGAATCAGTTGCCAAGTGTCCCCATCGCGTGACACTGGGGATGCTGCAATGGTCGTAAGTGTGAAAAAGGATCACAAGCCACTGTTTTCTGTACCGTTGTCACTTCAAATGATCACTAAGAGAACTGCTGTAAAACAGGGATTACCCGTATTTCTTAAGCTTGGCAAGATGAAGTTGTGGGGTCTTCAGTTCTCAGGATCTCCCAGCCAGCAGGCTTTCAGATGCATAGAACTACACCTCCCAGAATCCCCAGCCAGCCAGCTTTGCAATATGTGGACCTCAACTCCCAGAATTCCCTCAGCCAACTTGCTTTAAGAGCCATGGATTTCAATTCCTAGAATTCCCCAGTCTACACATTTTAAGTTGGCAAAGTTGAGAAACAGCGTCCTAATATCTGGAATCAAGTGATCGGAGAACCAAGCAAGGCACGATTCAGGGTGCTGCCTGTTTCACACCCCAATTCTAGCGTCTGAACATGTGCAAAGTGGAAGCAAGAGAAACATCCCCTTGCCTTAGTTCAGTGCTTCCATATGATGCTCCAAGTGGCTGAAGAAAACAGCCAGGAATTATGTCACCCAGAGAAGTTGACTTATTGAGATGCAATTTCTTTCTTTCTTTCTTTCTTTCTTTCTTTCTTTCTTTCTTTCTTTCTTTCTTTCTTTCTTTCTTTCTTTCTTTTTCTTTTTCTTTTTTTCTTTTTCTTTCTTTCTTTCCTTTCTTTCTTTCTCTCTCTCTCTTTCCTTCTTTCCTTCTTTCTCTCTCTTTCCTTCCTTCCTTTCTTTCCTTTCTTTCTTTCTCTCTCTCTCTCTTTCCTTCTTTCTTTCTCTCTCTCTCTCTTTTTTCTTTCTTTCTTTCTTTCTTTCTCTCTGTTTGTCTATTAGCATTAAGAACTTCAGCAATCCTCCCAGCTCATTTGGCCTGTCAGAGGAAGAGCAGGCTTGCCTGCCATTTTTTATTTTATGTAACAAAACTGCTGCTTCTGGCTGGATCATGTTTCTCTAGAGATTAACAGATTAACAGAGTTGGAAGGGGCCTTGTAGGTCATCTAGTCCAACCCCACGCCCAAGCAGAAGACCCTACACCATTTCTGACAGATGGCAGTCCATCTGCCATCTTCTTGAAAGCTTCCAGTGATGGAGCTCCCACAACTTCCGAAGGCAACTTCTGTTCCATGGTTTGATTGCTCTCATTGTCAGAAAAGTTCTCCTTATTTTCATACTGAATCTCTCCTGGATCAGTTTCCATTCATTATTCCTTGTTTGGCCTTCAGGTGCTTTGGAAAATAGCTTGAGCCCCATCTCTCTGTGGCAACCCCTCAAATATTGGAAGACTGCTACCCTGTCTCCCTTAGTCCTTCTCTTAGACTAGCCATGCCCTAGTAAATGTAATTATTATATGTGAGGTCCATCCCAGGCACCGTAATATCCATCTGATATTCTCTTAAACTTCTTGATTCTTCCCATCACTGCCTGCCCAAGTTATTTGTATACACAATTAAAGGAGCTGAAGACAGACACGGACTTCAGAGGATCATTAGAACGGCAGAAAAAACAATTACTACCAACCTGCCTTCCATTGAGGATTTGTATACGGCACAAGTCAAAAAGAGGGCTGGGAAAATATCTACAGACGCCTCGCATCCTGGACATAAACTGTTTCAACTCCTACCCTCAAAACGACGCTGCAGAGCACTGCACACCAGAACAACTAGACACAAGGACAGTTATTTCCCCAACGCCATCACTCTGCTAAACAAATAATTCCCTCAACACTGTCAAACTAGTTACTAAGTCTGCATTATTATTAATCTTCTCATCGTTCCTATCAGCCATCGCCTCCCACTTATGACTGTATGACTGTAACTTTGTTGCTGGTATCCTATAGATTTATATTGACTGTTTCCCTATGACTATCATTAAGCGTTGTACTTTATGATTCTTGATGAACGTATCTTTTCTTTTATGAACACTTAGAGCGTATGCACCGAAGACAAATTCCTTGTGTGTCCAATCACACTTGGCCAATCAAGAATTCTAATCTAATCTATTCCATTTGCCCACAAGGGTCATTGAGACATTTTGCGAGGGGCTTTTGAGTCCATCGTGAACGCTGGCAAATGCCCAGAGAAGTCCCTGCAGTTTTCCTGGCAAAGTTCCTCAGATGTGGCTTGCCATTGCCTCTTTCCTTAGGGCTGAGACAGAGCGACTGGCCCAAAATCACCCAGCTGGCTTTGTGCCTAGGCAGGACTAAAACTCACCACCTCCCAGTTTCTAGCGGATGCCTTTCCCCACGACACAAACTGCCTCTACTACTAGTGCGTAGCGTTCAACACAATTTTAGAGAAAGCGGAGGCTTCTCCTTTTCCCTACTGCCTGTGGGCCTAATTACATGAATGATAACAGAGAAATCCAGGAAGAATTTGGAAAGTAAGGGTTGCAATCGGTGGTGAAAGAAAGTGAAACTTAATGGATTGACTTTTATGCTCTGTAGGTAAACAATTTAAATTGAAACTGGGATTATTCTGTTGGGGGACAACGACAAGCTTTACATAAGAGAAGAGAGGAGATTAATCTACTCTTGCCTGGCCAGTTCCTACTTTCAGGTGTTGTATTAAAAAAAAAAAGTCATCAGGTTAGACCAGGGGGTCTCCAACCTTGGCAACTTTAAGACTTGTGGACTTAAAAGAGAACTCTGGGAGTTGAAGTCCACAAGTCTTAAAAAGTTGCCAAGGTTGGAGACCCCCTGGGTTAGACTGCCTTCCTAGTTTGCTGCTTGCTAAACAAACCCAAGCCACCAAATCGGGTCAGCCAAAGCCTAAAGGGCTGCATTCTCACGACCCCTGACTAGTTCTGATGGATATTTTAACCCGCTGCGCGAACCTAGCCCGTAGGAACACTTTCTGGTTCGACGCACGTGTGAACCCCGTTCCTATCCGGGTCCAGCAGGCTGTGTGCGGACGCCAATGAGCTAACCCGGGTTTGAGTTCCAGCGCCTCGCTTCCCACGGCTTCTCCCCGACGGCTGCTGGTTTGGGGGACACAAACACCCCCCCCCCTCTCAAAGCCCATCCACCCCCAAATCCAGCCTCACCTGCCACCGCCGGGATGGGCCACTCGCAAGCGACCGTCAGCGCCAGCAGCGCCAGCAGGCTCCGCGCGGCATCCGGCATGGTCCCGCCGCCGAGAGCGGGGCGTCCTCGGGGCACCCCGAGGGCACCCCGACGGGTCACGGTCGCCTTGAGCCGATGCTGCGTCCGGGCTTCCCGCTCGGATCTGCTTCTGTCCGCTTGCTCCGCCGCTGCTCTTTGCTGGCAGCGGCGCAGGTTGGAAATTCCGCGCGGCTCCAGGCTGGGTTTTCTGCGCTGGCGTCACGGGGAGGCCCCCTCCGCCCCACTCCTTCCAGGGATCCAAAACGGGGGTTGGAAGGACTCCAGGTAGGGCGGGATGGCCGGAGCACCGATGTGGAGCGACTGGACTAGGGCGACGGGAAGGAAGGCGGAGAAAACTTTGCAAGCCGGTGTCCCAAAGCTGATTTCTTTCCAGAGCTGAAGAAGGGGGTTGGACTAGAAGACCTCCAGAGTCCCTCCCAACTCTTGTTATTCTGTTATTTCCACAGTCATGTGTTCAAACGTCAGCCACTTGGCAACCGGGCATGCATTTAGGATGGCGCGGGGCAGTGGTGGGGGTTTCAAATTTTTTTACTACCTGTTGTGTGGGTGTGGCTTGGTGGGCGTGGCAGGAGAAGGATACTGTAAGATCTCCATTCCCACCCCACTCCAGGGGAAGGATACTGCAAAATTCCCATTTCCTCCCGATCAGCTGGGATTCGGGAAGAGAGAACAGAGGAGCCTGGTGGAGCAGTGGACTAAAGCGCTGTTAAATAGCACTTAGCTGCCAGCTGCCTGCAATTACTGCAGGTTTGAATCTCACTAGGCGCAAGGTTGACTCAGCCTTCCATCCTTCCGAGGTAGGTAAAACCAGGACCCGGATTGTGGGGGCAATAAGCTGACTTTGTATAAAAAAAGAACACCGCTTAGGGGGGGCTGAAAGTCCTACTAAGCAGGTATATTCAAAAGTATGAAGGCTATTGCCTAACGCATTGTAAGCCTCCCTGAGTCTCCGGAGAAGGGCAGCATATAAATCGAACCAATAAATAAACAATAATAAATAAATAAATACCTCCAGAAATTGTGGGTGCTCCATCACTGGTGGTTTTCAAGAGGAGACTGGAGGGCCATTTGTCCATAATGTGATAGGGTCTCTGGCTTGAGCAGAGAGTTGGACTAAAAGTCCTACATGGTCCTTTTACAACTCTGTTAGTCCAATGTTCTGTGTTCACAGGCATCCATTCCTAACCATGACGACACCATCATCATGAAACAGGCCTTTGTGATGTCATCGTGCAAAGCTCTGCCATTTGGTGCAGTGTCACAGACGCGTATGTAAAGAGCGCAATTTGCATCACAATGCACCCTGACCTCCATTCATCCCTCTACCTTGACCGCTTCATAGTCCAATATGTGCAATAACAGCACAGCTGGGTGGCGCAGCAGCTTAAGTAGTGCTGAAGTGACACCAGCTGCTGCGAGTTTGAATGTCACCAGGCTCAAGGTTGACTCAGCCTTCCATCCTTCTGAGGTAGGTAAAATGAGGACCTGGATTGTGGGGGCAATAAGCTGATTTTGTATAAAAAAGAACACCGCTTGGGGGAGGGGCGAAAGCCCTACTGAGCAGGTATATATACAAAAATACGAAGGTTATTGCTTAACACATTGTAAGCCACCCTGAATCTCCGGAGAAGGGTGGCATATAAATCAAACCAATAAACAATAAACAGATACGGGCATGGCCAGTCAGAATTTTTACTACCGGTTCTCTGAACTACTCAAAATTTCTGCTACCGGTTCTCCAGAACTGGTCAGAACCTCTGGTGCAGCGTTTTGGGATCCTGTGAGTGTGATCCCCATTTGCAAGTGTCCCAGCAAGTTTCCCAGCTGAGAAGCAGAATCAAGAGGGGTGACCGGATTTATTTAACAACTACCTGATTGTCAACTGTCCAGTTGGTGAATCCCGAAAAAGACATTCCCGAGACATTAACCTGTAGAGATTCTCAGTCATCTAGGTCATCCAAGAAGCTCCTTCAGCTCTGACAGGAGAGTGGGGAATGGAAGAGTGGAAATCTCATCAGAGCTGAAGAAGCTTCTTGGGTGAGAAGCAAAACATCTTCAAAGAAAAAACAAGAAAGTCCAGTTGTCTCCTGAAAAAGCACCTCTGGGACATTATTTTACCAAGAGTATTACTGAATAAATCACAGTGGCACAGAAGAAGCAAAACCGGCTCTGGATTTCCCAGTGCAAAAGCAAGCATAGTCAATTCCCTCTTTCCCTTCGGGTCACCCATAGTCCATTACATCCACCAATCACTTCTGCTCATTTTGTTATGGGAACCAGCCAGCCACACTGGGACACCTGCTCAGTGTGTCCTTGAAATGGAAGCAATGTCTCATGGGAACCGACAGATATTTCTCCTTATTTCAAGGTTGGACCTTTCCTTGATAAATTTCCATTCGTTGCTTCTTGTTCTGCTTTCAGGTGCTCTGAAGAAGAATAGGGCAGGGTAGGGTAGGGTAGGGTAGGGTAGGGTAGGGTAGGGTAGGGTAGGGTAGGGTAGGGCAGGGCAGGGCAGGAGAGGAGAGGAGAGGAGAGGAGGAGAGAGAATGGAATGGAACGGAACGGAACAGAACAGAATAGAATGAGGAGAGGAGAGGAGAGGAGGAGAGGAGAGGAGAGGAGAGGAGAGGAGAGGAGAGGAGAGGAGAGGAGAGGAGAGGAGAGGAGAGGAGAGAGGAGAGGAGAGGAGAGGAGAGAGAGAATGGAATGGAATGGAATGGAATGGAATGGAATGGAATGAGGAGAGGAGAGGAGAGGAGAGGAGAGGAGAGGAGAGGAGAGGAGAGGAGAGGAGAGGAGAGGAGAGGAGAGGAGAGAATAGGGGAGGAGAGGAGAAGGGAAGGGAAGGGAAGGGAAGGGAAGGGAAGGGAAGGGAAGGGAAGGGAAGGGAAGGGAAGGGAAGGGAAGGGAAGGGAAGGGAATAAGACTAGACTAGACTAGAACTAGACTAGACTAGACTAGACTAGACTAGACTAGACTAGACTAGACTAGACTAGAATAGAATAGAATAGAATAGAATAGAATAGAATAGAATAGAATAGAATAGAATAGAATATAGAATATAGAATATAGAATATAGAATATAGAATATAGAATATAGAATAATAACTGAACGTACACCAATCGGCATACATTAAAATGAAATTTTGTTGCATGCAGCTCTCCCAAGGGTCACCACCTCCAATATACACTACATAACCATGACAAAGTAAATAAATACAAAACTATGTATATTCCCACATATATTATATGACACAGAGAAACATCACAGTCCAGTCCGGATATATACATGTACAATAGGTTGACTTCCTCTTTGTGGCAAATATTGTCACCCCTAGTCCTTCTTTTTCCTGGATAGTCTGTTGTTGGGGGTATTTTGTTTTAGATTCTTTCAAGATTGGAGCAGGTTATCAGCAGGCAAAAAGCAAGCCTTCATGAAGCATTCAGGCATCAGTTACAGAAATTATGTTTTTATGTCTGTTAAACATAACTTTAAAATAGTCTTAATCTGGACTCAGGATTTCTGATAGAGAGAAATCCTGTCTATACCCCTGTTCCATTCTGAAATGTTATTAGAGACATTAGGCAGCTGTTACATATAAATTGGGTGGACAAAATCAGAAATGAGGAGGCGATAAGCCACCTGGGAAAGCCAAGGGAAATCATCAAAACCCTAAAAAAGCAAAAGTTAGAATATTTTGGACATGGGATGCGACACCCAGAAAAATACGGCATCCTTCACTTAACCCGCCAGGAAAAGATTGAAGGCAAACGAGATCCAGGCAGAAGAACAACATCATGGCTTCTAAATCTAAGGGACCAGTTTGGACAAAACTCAGCAGCCCTTTTTCATACGGCTGTTGACAAAAATAGGATTGCCAACATGATCGCCAACGTCCAATGACAGATATGGCACAAAGAAGATTAAAGACATCCAAAAGATTTGCATTTATAACAGTCTTATCTTTTTTTCCTACGGTGTTTACCCTAGTGGAGTCCTTAATCATCAGTTGACAATACAAGGAACTTTCTTCCTGGAAGCTTTTACTGTAAACCAACGTCAAATGTGCAAAATGTTTTGCAATAACATGTTACAGAGGACCCACCTTTCTTAACAAGTCTGCTTCTGTTCAGCCATTCAAACCATTCAGATTTCCTCTGGAATCTGAGAAATAGCAATCAAGAACAAAGAAAGACCTTTTTCACAAAACCTCTTGCAAAAATTTAGATGTCCACCACTCATCCATTGTCTTCAACAAGGCGAAACATGCACAACTCTAATTCTGTAGAGTTGTGCATGTTAGGATTTCTCCAAATACTTTTTTTAAAAAATTCCCAAGCAAGCCAGTTGGGTAGAGAAAAGAATTAAAGAAGCATTTATGATTAAAAATGAAAATGAGAGCAGTCTACCAGCATCTGGGGGAGATGGGGATAATTTCATGGGGAAAATATGTAGAAACGTGGCACGGGGCAGCAAAAAATGAAAGGATGGCTTTATGGTTTAATAAAATCCATATCACTTTTTTTCCCCAAACACATTGATCCATCCTAATTCAGAGAAACAAAAAGTGAAATTTAATCACCGATGCAGGATGTTTAAGAGAAATTCCTTCAAATCCAAGGGAGCAAAAAAGAGCCATCAATTTGAGGTCAATGACAGCCAATCAACAAAATGACAGGCAAAAAAACTAGGCTCTGCCTTAAATCAAGCTGTCAGTCTCTCTTACCATGTCTGTCAATCCTGGAGAAAGAGATTTTGTTAAGGTGGGGCGGGGGGTGTTTCGGTGCCCTGAAATTCTCACACAGGCTCAAGGAATTCTGGGAGCTGAATTCCACAGAATTGCAAAGAGCTAGACTCCATTGAGGTTCCTGAGGAGAATTCAGAGGCTGAATTAAAAAATTCTTTGCATAAAAAGAATGGGAAGTACACAACGTATCACCAAAACAGGGATCAGAAATTTCATTGCTAAAGCAAAGTGGTTATTGAACGAGTCATGCCCCATTTTATGACCCATTGAGCCAACGGTTGTACAACATCTCACTGCAGTTGTTAAGTGAATCATGCAATTGTTAAACAGATCCAGCTTTCCCCATTGACTGTTTGTAGGAAGCCAGCTGGGAAGGTTGCAAATGGAATCATATGACTCCAACATTCTGCATGTGCGTGAATTTTGATGATATGACCATGCAATGGTCATAAGTACAAGGACCGGTCGTAAGCCATCTTTTTTTTTACTGCCATTGTAATTTTGAACAGTCACTAAATGCATGGTTGTAAGTCAAGGACTGCCTATACAGATACCCATTTTATTTCTGCTATTCCACTTTGGAGTCTTTTCTACACAGGACTGAAATTCATTTTTTTTGTGCCACAGATACCTGGAAAAAAGAAATACCTGGCTCTGATAATATCAAATGTGGAAGCCTCAGCACCTAGCTTCATCTCACAACGTCATTCAATCCCCATCCCTGCCTGCTCTGGATTTTTCTTCAAAATGCAGATTTATTAAAATTACAAATCAAAGAATGGGGAACTAGCATCTTGCAAAGCCAGCCATGCCAACTCCCTCTTGGCTGTTGACAAGAATGTTTATCTGTTGCAGTTGGGTTTTCCCGGGCATTTAAAATAATGGCCAGTGTCTTGCAGTCCAAGGTTCTGCTTTTTTTGTTTCCTTGTTTGCTCTGTTCGTTAAAAATGGTGTGATTCTGGGCCAAAGATTGGCACTCGGCACTTAAGAAGTAACCCAAACCCAAGATATGAAAGAACAAGCTGAAGAGGACAATTAAAATGAGCAAGAGGGAAAGGAGCCAAGTCTTGTTCACTTTTTCTAGAAGCAATCAATATTGTGACCTCTTGTGTATTCAGGGGAGATGGTTCCAGAAAGAGAACTTGTCCCAAGAAGGGACTTGTGTCCAAACTAAGAGGCCTCTGTGCCCAGATGAAGATTAGGCAGGCTAATGTAGAAAACAAACTAGGAATCAGAGGAGGCAGCCAAAGCCTCATTGACTCACCATGCTCATTGTGAGATCCATTTTGTTAAATTTGCCTTCCGTTCCAAAAAAGTTTGGGGTCCTCTTTCTTTTTCTTTCTTTCTTTCTTTCTTTCTTTCTTTCTTTCTTTCTTTCTTTCTTTCTTTCTTTCTTTCTTTCTTTCTTTCTTTCTTCCTTCCTTCCTTCCTTCCTTCCTTCCTTCCTTTCCTTTCCTTTCCTTTCCTTTCCTTTCCTTTGCTTTCTTCCTTTCTCCCATTCTCTCCCTTTCTTTTTTTCTCCTTCCCTTCCTCTTTCTTTCTTTCTTTCTTTCTTTCTTTCTTCCTTCCTTCCTTCCTTCCTTCCTTCCTTTCTCCCTCCTTTTCTTTCTATCCTTCTTTCTTTCTTTCTCCCTCCTTTTCTTTCTCTCCCTCCCTCTCTTTCTGTCTTTCTTTCTTTCTTTCCTTCTTTTCTTTTTCCTTCCTTCCTTTTTTCTTTTCTTCCTTTCTTTCCTTCCTTTCTTCCTTTCTTCCATTCTCTCTCCCTTTCTTTCTTTTTCTTTCTCCTTCCTTCCCTCTTTCTTTCCTTCTTCCTTCCTTCCTTTCTCTCTCCCTCCTTTTCTTTCTATCCCTCTTTCTTCCTTTCTTTTTCTTTCTTCCTTTCTCCTTCCCTCTCCCTCTTTCTTTCCTTTCTCCCACTTTCTTTCTTTCTTTTTTCTCTATCCCTCCTTTTCTTTCTCTCCCTCCCTCCCTCTCTTTCTTTTTTTCTTCCCTCCCTCCCTCCCTTCCTTTGCCTAAACTTTTCCAAATATATGCTGACTCTCCTAGTAAGATCAAGGGTTATATGTAAAACTTGAGAACAAGGAAAGGGACAAACCGATCTGCATACATTTCACAAAGTTGAGGAAATCCCATCCTGAATTGCCTGGCCTGGCTCTAGGCTGAGCAGAAGGATCTGGTCATAATCTCCTTCCACAAGCTTCAAAGGCTTACATTCCCACAGCTGCAGGTAGAAATATCGACTAAAGAAAATATTGGATTGTGCAGAGATGTGCAAGTTAACATATGAGATTAATGATGAGGAAAATTCAGCCTTCTATTCTGTCTGGGAAAGATGGTACAGATGGATAAATGAGAAAATGAAAAAAGGAATTTAAAGGTGGTGATATGATAAGAGATTAGCAATTAAGAGATGCCTATGTGACAAATGTAAATATGTATAAACGCTGCTCCTTTGATGTAAACAGCATGGACAAATTTTATATATTTTGTTTAAAACCAATAAAGTTTATTTTAAAAAAAATATCGACTAAAGCAAAATTCCCATCCCGGATTTCCAGCGAATACAGTGAGGTCTCTTGGGACAATCTCATCTTAATGAAAATTGGATTGAGAAATCTAAAGACCTTGGGAAGCCTTGACAGTCAATCAAAACCCATTCAGCAGCTTATTGTCCAAAGACCCACCTTACATTTCCAAGGAAGCAAGCAAAAATATCTTCACTTAATCTGGCTATACATACTGCTAGCCAAGAATAATGTAAACAATTTTACTGGCAAGGAAACATGATTTTTTTAAAAAAAATTATTATCGTGCAATCATAATAGGGAAGGACATCGTCTGCTAACCAAGGCTTTGAGGAAAAGGTGAGTTGGTAAATCTGCAAGGAAATAGATGCCCAGCCCTTCCACAGAATCTGCAAAAGGGCAGAAGTTTCTGAGGACACCTAGTGAAAAATTTGATCACAGATTTGAAGTTCTTTCTTTTTTAAAAAAAAATCTTGTTGGGTCAGAGCCAGGATCTTTCAAGCCTTGGTAAAAATTGAGAAAATCTTTGGTGCTAGGTAATATCACCAATGCCAGAAGAGAGTGGGGCTGGTTTTCTTCCAGACATTTCATTACTCAAGCTAAGTAACACCATCTTGTTTGGGACACAAAACATCTGCAAGAAAAACACCAAGCTCAGAGAGCACCAAGGAGCCCTCAGTTCAACCCCAGCTACAAAAATTTTCCTTTATTGGTAAAAGAGAGTTAACATGTTAACTGGTGGCTCAGCAGACTAAAGCATTGTGATTAACACCAGCTGCCTGCAATCACTGTAAATTCAAATCTTCCCAGGCTCAAGGTCGATTTAGCCTTCCATCCTTTCTAAGGTAGGTCAATTGAGGACCCAGTATGTGGGGGCAATAAGCTGACTTTGTATAAAATATACAAAAGTAGGAAGGCTATTGCTTCATGCATTGTAAGCCGCCCTGAGTCTCCGGAGAAGGGCGGCATATAAATCTAATTTTTTTTAAAAAAGTCAGAAATCTCTTTTCTCCAGCTAAGGCAATGTTTCTCAACCTTGGTAGCTTGAAGATGGGTTGACTTCAACTCTCAGAATCCCCCAGCCAGCAGCGCTGGCTGGGGGATTCTGGGAGTTGAAGTCCACCCATCTTCAAGCTACCAAGGTTGAGAAACACTGAGCTAAGGGCTCTCAGAAGGAGCCCAAAGGAAGTCTTCATTATGACTGGGAAAATGTGCTCTCTCTCTCTCTTTTTTTTTTTGTTCCACCTCGGTTTTGCAAATTTCTTAAGCTCAGTTTGCAAATCTATGAGGGCCTGGTGGCTCAGCAGACTAATGCATTGTGATTAACTAATGCATTGTGATTAACTCCAGCTGTCTGCAATCACTGTAAATTCGAATCTCTCCAGGCTCAAGGTTGACTCAGCCTTCCATCCTTTCTAAAATAGGTAAATTGAGGACCCAGTTTGTGGGGGCAATAAGCTGACTTTGTATAAAATATACAAAAGTATGAAGGCTATTGCTTCATGCATTGTAAGCCGCCCTGAGTCTCCGGAGAAGGGCGGCATATTAATCAATTTTTTTAAAAAAAACACAACATTTCATGTTTCATTTCATCCAAAGGGGAGTTGGAGAGGGGCAGGGAGCTCAAAAAAAGGCAAGATGGCATCTTTGTCCCTATAATCCAAGCCCCGCCCCCTTTATGAAGTTATAACAATAAATAATAAAGTTTAAATAATAATAACAATAAAGTTGTTGTTGTTGTTGTTGTTATTAATGTGGTTTGTGGGGTTCCCAGGTTTTGAACTGCAACTTTTAAGAGGTTCTGATCTATGGATTTTCAGCAAGGACTTTATATCAAACTGCAGTCAAAATTCCTGAAACAGGTCTCGTCATAAACTGAAGCAGCATGAAAGAGGCAGGGAAGCTGGTTTCATTCAATGCTCTAACGACAGGTCTCCAACCTTGGCAGCTTTAAGCCTGGTGGACTTCAACTCCCTCCACTCCTCTGCTCGCAATAAAATACCTTATGCCACCTTGAAATTTTGGCCTTAGACAACTTAGAACTATGCCGCCTTCGTTCTGATCTAAACGTAGTACATAAAATTATCTGCTACAATGTCCTTCCTGTCAATGACTACTTCAGCTTCAGTCACAACAATACACGAGCACACAATAGATACAAACTTAACGTGAACCGCTCCAAACTCCATTGCAGAAAATACGACTTCAGCAACAGAGTGATCAATGCCTGGAGTGCACTACCTGACTCTGTGGTTTCATCCCCAAACCCCCAAAACTTTAACCTTAAATTGTCCACCTTTAACCTCACCTCACCCCATTCCTAAAAGGCATGCGTAAGCGCACCAACTTGCCTACTATCCCTGTCCTAATGTTCCCTTCAATTATATTCATTTTATCTATTCAATTCATGCTTATACGTATATATATTATCTAATACGTACTCGACTAGATAGATAGATAGATAGATAGATAGATAGATAGATAGATAGATAGATAGATAGATAGATAGATAGATAGATAGATAGATAGATAGAAAGAATTCCCTGGAGGAGTTAAAGTCCTCCAGGCTTAAAGTTGCCAAGGTTGGAGACCCCTGCTCTAAACCCAGCTACAGCAGTGATGAAATCCAAATTGTTTTACTACCGGTTCTGTGGGTGTGGGTTGGTGGGCGTAGTGTGGGTTGGTGGGCATGGCAAGGGAAGGATACTTCAAAATCCCCATTCCCTCCCCGCTCCTGGGAGAAGGATATTGCAAAATCTCCATTCCCACCCCACTGTGGGGCCAGCCAGAGGTGGTATTTGCCGGTTCTCTGAACTACTCAAAATTTCCGCTACCAGTTCTCCGGAACCTGTCAGAACCTGCTGGATTTCACCCCTGAGCTACAGGTAGCTGAATGGTCAAATGGTCAACTTACAACCATTCGCTGACTGACTGTTCAGAGATACAGCAGCGCTGCAGAAAGTGATTTGCAACCAGCCCACACGCTGACAACCACCACAGCATCCCCACAGTCATGTGATCAAAAATTGGGCCTTTGGCAACTACCATATCTTGACGGACGGCTGAAGCATCCTGGGGCCACGTGATCCTCTTTTGCAACCTTCCAGCGTGTGGCATCCCACATGCAAAGTCAATGACTTCCAAAGACTGTGTGATTCGTTTAACAACCATGGCAGGAAAGGTTGAAACATCAGGTGCGATTTACTGAATGACCATTTGCTCAGCAACGGGGAAGAGGGAGAGAGAGAGGGCAGAGAAGAGCCACAAAGATGACCAGCTCTTATATTAAGTTTTGCTTCAAAAGACACATTCGGGCTTATTTTCTGGTTAGGTCTTATTTTGTGGAAAATACGGTACTAAACGGTACCAGGCATCCATCTGGTTGACAGTCTTAACTGGGGCTTATTTTGGGAGTAGGGCTTATATTTAAAGCATCCTGAAAAATCATGGTAGGACTTATTTTCTGGTTAGGCCTTATTTTGGGGGAATACGAGATCCTGAAAAATCATGCTAGGACTTCCTTTCCAGTCTTATTTTCGGGGAAACAGGGTAGGGGGCTGGAGGCTAAAACATATGAAGAACGGTTGCAGGAATTGGGTGTGTCTAATCTAATGAAAAGAAGGACTGGGGAGATGGATGGACATGATTTCAGTTTTTGAAGGGCTGCCAGAAAGAAGAGGGGGTCAAACTATTTTCCAAAGCCCCAGAAGGCAAGAAAAGAAACAATGGATGGAATTAACCAAGGAGAGAAGCAACCTGGAATTAAGGAGAAACTTCCTAATGGTGAGAGCAATCAGCCAATGGAATAGCTTGTCTTCAGAAGCAACTAAGATAATTAAGGGCCTGGAGACTAAAACATATGAAGTCCGGTTGAAGGAATTGCGTATAGCCCGTCTAGAGAAAAGAAGGACTAGGTGGGACATGATAACAGTCTTCCATATTTGAGGGACTGCCACAAAGAAGAGGGAGTCAAATTTACTCTCCAAAGCACTAGAAGGCAAGACAAGAAACAATGGATGGGAACTAATCAAGGAGAGAAGAACCTGGAACTAAGGAGAAACTTCCAAATAGTGAGGACAATGAACCAGGGGAACAGCTGGCCTCCAGAAGTTGTGGGTGTTGCGTCACAGAAGGCTTTTAAGAAGAGACTGGACAGCCACTTGTCTCAAATGGTCTAGGGTCTCCTTTTTGAGCAGGTGGTTGGACCAGAAGACCTCTGAGGTCCCTTCCATAGACTCCCTTTAAGTCTATGTTCTACGATTGGTTGAAAGTAGATTAGTAGTTGCACCAGGTAGTGGAGACAACCTCCACCAATTGGCCTCTGTGGTCAGAGTGGGGAAGTTAGGATTTTGGGACTCTACCTGGGCCTTGCCTATTTCTCCTTCTTATGCAATTTGGGCATTTCCTTTTGGTGCAAGCAGGTTGAAGAGTCTGATTAAAGTGTCAAATGTAAGAACAAATGCAACCACAAACACACCTTTCTACTCTTTGGGGACTTTTTGTACCAAACAAGGGAAAAAAAGGAAATTGTGATATATGGGTGTGGGGTTAGGACTAGAACAAATAGTAGATGATAGAAAAAAAGGAAAGGTGTGTTGCAATCACAGTGGAGCAGTTTAATTTAAATTGATACCTTGTAAAAGAAAGTCTGAAGTTATTTCTTTATATTTCTTTTCCCCCTGCACTTTTGTCTTTCTTCCTGTCTTCCTGTCTTTCTGTCTTTCTTTCTCTCTCTCTCTCTCTCTTTCTTTCTTTCTTTCTTTCTTCTTCCTCTTCTTTTCCTTTCTTTCCTCTTTCTTCCTCTTTCTTTTTTCTTCTTTCTTCTTCCTCTCTTCCTTTTCTTTTCCTTTCTTTCCTCTTTCTTTCTTCCTTCCTTCCTTCCTTTCTTCCTTTCTCTTTTTCATTCTTTCTCCCCTCCCCTCCTCTCTCCTCCCCTCTCTCCTCTCCTTCTTTCCTTTCCTTTCCCCTGCCCTCCTGCCTTATTTCCCTTCCTCCTTCTCACCTTCCCTCCCTCCATCCCTCCCTTCCTTTACCTTAAATATTTAGCTTTCTTGCTTAAAATGCTAATCAAGCTTGCACAAACAAACACCCTTCTGTTTCCCACATAAAAAATTAACCTCCTTCTTGAGCGGTTTCAAGAATGAGGTGTGTGGGTGGGGGGTGAGCAGTTGTGACAAGCCTAGAAAGAATTCAGTAAATAAGATAAAACTCAAATCCAAGGGCAAAGGCAAAGAAGGAAGGAGTTTCCTGGAACAAGCATGGCTGAAGAACGGTGGGGTTGGTGGGTGGGTGGCAGTGGTGGGTTGCCCCCGTTTTGGACCGGTTCTCAAGAACCAGTAGTAAAACCAGCGGGAGGCCCCGCCCACCGCCCCCCCGGATGTCATCATCAGCAATTTGCACATGCGCGAAAGCTTCACGTTGCGAACCGGTAGTAAAGTTAAGTAGACCCACCCCTGATGGGTGGGTGGGGAATGTACCTCCCAACACCCCAGAATCCCCCTCCTCTTCCCCCTCCTCCAAGAACTCACCTGAAGACAACACACTCTTACCTACTTGCAAACCCCCCTCCGCAGCCCTTTCAAAGTCACATCCTCGGCTCACAAAATCCCCAGAATTTGCATTCTGACCTGTCACAGAATCTATTCTGTCACTGCCTGCTAAATCTTGATTACAGGTAGTCCTTGACTTACAACAGTTCATTTAGTGATGATTTCAGTCTTCTGGAACTTCCGGGAGGCCCCTTTCTTGCCCTCCCAGAGCCTCCACACAGGCTCTGCACTTACCTGGTATTCAAGACAGGCCGCATGGAGACTCCTGGGAGGGGCAGGGGGTGGGCGGAGCCAGCCAGTCCTTGCAACTACCGGTTCGGCGAACCAGATCTAAAATTAGCATCCAATTCGCCCGAACTGGTCTGAACCAGCTGAATCCTAATCCTGGCTAGGTTGGTCCTGGCTTCTGCGAATGTAGCCATTCTGGTTTACAAAACACACACTAGATTGGTTTACATACATGCACACTAGATTATAACCTATGGTTTACAAAACATAGGTTATAATCTAGTGTGCATGTATACAGGTAGTCCTGGATTTACAACTATTCATTTAGTGACCGTTCAAAGTTACAATGACACTGAAAAAAGTGACATGACCGTTTTTCACACTTAACAGCCATTGCAGTATCCCCATGGTTACGTGATCAAAATTAAGACTCAGATTTATGACCGTTGCCGTGTCCCGAGGGGTGGGGTCATGTGATCCCCTTTTGTGACCTTTTGACAAGCAAAATCAAAGGGAAAGCCAGATTCACTTTACAACCGTGTTACTAACTCAACAACTAAGTGATTCGCTTAACAACTAGGCGAGAAAAATTGCAAAATGGGCAAAACTCACTTAATGAATGTGTCGCTTAGGAAAAAAAATTGGGGGCTCAATTCTGGTCGTAAGTTGAAGACTACCTGTCGTTTTTATTGTGCTTAGTTTTTTCTAGAGGGTAACAGGTTGTTGTGGCTGGGTTCCAACAACGCACTAAATATTAAACCTAAGAAAACAACACAACAATATCATGGGACTTTCCAAAGCGATACATGTCAGTGCTTGGCAAACATATGAATAAGTCCTTGGCTTACAACAATTCATTGAGCTGCCTTTGGTGAATTATGCTTTTGATTGGTTCATAATATAAAATACAAGAATACAAAAACAAATAATAGGAAAAATAGGGGAGGGAAAAGTGTAGAAAAGAAGAGGAAAAGAAAGACAAGGCATTGACTCCTGACTCCCTTTAATGCAGTAGAATAAGATAGTAATATCAAACCTCAACGTTATATTTTACATAATAGCCATACCAATAGCACTTAGACTTATATACCGCTTCACAGTGCTTTCCAGCCCTCTCTAAGTGGTTTTACAGAGTCAGCCTTTTGCCCACAACAATCTGGGTCCTCATTTTCCCAACCTCGGAAGGATGGAAGGCTGACTTGAGCCAGTCAGGATCGAACTGTTGGCATTGGGTAGCCTTCAATACTGCATTCCAACCCCTGTGTCACCAAGGAAAGGAGGAAGGGAGGGAGGGAGGAACGAAAGAAGGGCAATAGCAATAGCACTTAGACTTATATATTGCTTCACAGTGCTTTCCAGCCCTCTCTAAGTGGTTTACAGAGTCAGCCTCTTGCCCCCAACAATCTGGCTCCTCATTTTGCTGACCTCAGAAGAGTCAACTCTGAGCCGGTCAGGATTGAACTGCTGGCAGCGGGCAGAGCCAGCCTGCAATAATATATTCTAACCACTGCACATCATGGATGGATCGATGGATGAATGGATGAATGGATGGATGGATGGAAGGAAGGAAAGGCAATAGCCCCCTCTAAGCGGTTTACAGAGTCAGTCTGTTGCCCCCAACAATCTGGGTCCTCGTTTTTCTGACCTCGGAAGGATGGAAGGCTGAGTTAACCTTGAGCCGGTTAGAATCAAACTCCTGGCAGTGGGCAGAGTTAGCCTGCAATACTGCATTCTAACCACTGCGCATCATGGATGGATGGATGGGCAATAGGACTTATATACTGCTTCACAGTGCTTTCCAGCCCTCTCTAAGCAGTTTACAGAGTCAGCCGCTTGCCCCCAACAATCTGGCTCCTCATTTTACCCACCTCGGAAGGACGGGAGGCTGAGTCAACCTTGAGCAGGTTAGAATTGAATTCCTGGAGTAATAATAGTTGATAACAGTATCCACTAGCCATTTCTATAACAACAGATCTATCAAATCCATAAAACTCAAAAACAAAGTTACATTTTTTCCCCCACCTCAAGCACAAAGTCCAAAAGAGGTTTCCAAAGCAGAAACAAAAGTTAATTGTGGTTTGTTTGTTTTGCGTTTTATCAAAGCAGTCCATTTAGCCGGCTCTGCTAAATTCCATCAGCTTTTGCAACCGTTTATCCATTGCGGGGATTGAAGCCTCCTTCCATTTTGTGCAGAAAGTAATTTTGCTGCCGTCAACATATATAACACGTTTAGCAACATTTGGAAGTTACACCAGCAGTGGGGAAAAAAAATGGCTAACAACTAAACCTCACCCAGAAGATGTTGCAGCATTTCAGGTTCACTTTGATCAAAATTCAGGTGTTGGCAACTGGCGTGTAATTTATAACCGTTGCGGCATCTCGAAGTCATGTGATTGTCATTTGCGGCTTTCCGTGCCGACGTTCCAGAAGCAAAGTCAATGGGGGAAGTTGGAATTTGCTTAAAGACTGTGTGATTCGCTTAACAACCATGGCAAAAGTCCTAAAATGGGGTGTGGCTCGTTTAAACAATCACCTTGCTTAGCAATGGAAAATCTGGGCCCAATTGTGATTGTAAGCTGAGTTCTATATATAACTCACTAATAGATGTTTTTTTTCCAGATGTTAAACCATAAATGGTCCTATCTCAGAATAGAGTACTAGAGTTGGAAGGGACCTTGGAGGTCTTCTAGTCCAACCCCCTCCTCAGGCAGGAAACCTTTATACCATTTCAGACAACTGGCTGTCCAGTCTCTTCTCAAAAAACGTCCAGTTTAGGAGCAACCACAACTTCTGAAGTTAAATAAATAAACAAATCTCATTTCAGTCCAGTCTAACGTGTTACTAGGGTTCGAATCCCTAGCGCCGCGTTAGCGGGCTGAGCTCCCGTTACTTGTCCCAGCTTCTGCCAACCTAGCAATTCAAAAGCCGGTAAAAAATGCAAGTAGAAAAATAAGGACCACTATTTTTGGTGGGAAGGTAACAGCGTTCCATGCGCCTTTGGCGTTTAGTCCAGAGGTGGGATTTCAGCAGGTTCTGACCAGTTCTGGAGAACCCGTAGCAGAAATTTTGAATAGTTTGGAGAACCAGTAGTAAAAATACTGACTGGCCCCACCCACATCTATTCTCTGCCTCCCGAGTCCCAGCTGATCGGTAGGAAATGGGGAGTTTGCAGTAACCTTCCCCTGGAGTGGGGAGGGAAGGGAGATTTTACATGATCCTTCCCCTGCCATGGCCACCAAGCCACGCCCGCCATGCCCACAGAACGCCCACAGGGGGGAGTTCCAGAAGTCTGGAAATGGGTCCGTTTCCAACCTCTGGAGGGCCTCCAGAGCCTGGGGGAGGCCTTTTTCAGGAGGCCGAGTAGACCCCAGCCACCCAGGAACCAAGCAGAGAAACGGTTGTTCAATTTTTTGAATCCCACCACTGAACCTAGCGCATTGTGATGTAACAGAACAGAGGACTAGACTAGACTCCTGTCTCTGTTGATCTCTGAGAGACGCCAGAAACTTTGTGCCTGTCCAGGCAAGTCAACTCAATTATTCCCGGCCTTGCAGTGACCCAAATTTTTGTGCTTGTTCATTTTAGTTGCATGGCCATAAACAATGCAGGGAACCTGCCAAATTGGGTTGCCAGCTCTGAGGGGGTTTTTTTTTTGGGCCTGGCATCTTTTCCCCAGCATTCAAGAGATCCCTGGGACAGCAATCATCTTGTCCAAGAAAACAAATCATTTCTGCACATTTGTAAAAGGAGAACAGTTTGAAAGAACTGGTTTGTGCAACTTGGATTCTAAAACTTCCCAAAGGTGCATTTTTTTTCAAGAGGCAACTGGACTTCCCTGTTTTTGATTTTGAAGATGTTTCGCTTCTCATCCAAGAAGCTTCTTCAGCTCTGATTGGATGGTGGGGAATGGAAGGATTTATATCCCTTGCAGACAGCTGGTCATTTGCATCCTTTTAGAGCAGTGTTTCTCAACCTTGGAAGCTTGAAGATGGGTGGACTTCAACTCCCAGAATCCCCCAGCCAGCAGCGCTGGCTGGGGGATTCTGGGAGTTGAAGTCCACCCATCTTCAAGCTACCAAGGTTGAGAAACACTGTTTCAGAGAGTCCCTGAGGCCACTTGGGAAGTTTGTCTGTGTCCTCAGGGTCACCTGAGTGGTGCAAATGGGTGTGGAGCCTTCTTGGAATTCCTGAAAGGACTCTGTTGTAGAGTGGAGATAGATGATGTCGTATCCCTCCCCATCTGTGGAGGGAGGGCTGTTCAGTTTGGACACAGATGGCCCCTTTGAGGCCTGTTTCAATCCAGCGGTCCTCTCTGTCCAAAATGTGGACTTTATTATCTTCAAAGGAGTGGCCTGTGTCTTTCAAATGCAGATCAACTGCTGAATCCTAGTCCTGTTGGGTTTGTTCTCCTATGTTGTGCCATGTGCTTGGGAAGTGGTTGTTTTGTTTCCCCAGTGTACAGATCAGCACATGGCTCTCTGCATTGTACTGCATATACCACACACCATATATTTGGTTCTAAAGCTAAAGCAAGGCGGAGCTGATGTGGCCACCTCTCCTGCAGCCTGAGGCATCTCAGATGCTTTTCATATTTGAAAGCAAACTTCAAATGGATTTAGTGCAGGGATCTCCAACTTGCACTGTAAGACCTGTGGATTTCAGCTCTCAGAATTCCCCAGCCAGCCACTTCAACTCCCAGTCAATTCTGGGAGTTGAAGTCCACAAGTCTTAAAGTGATCAAGGTTGGAAACTTAGTGCAAAGTGAATTACAATGGAGGCAGAGGTAGTATTCAGCAGGTTCTGACCAGTTCTGGAGAACCAGTAGCGGAAATTTTGAGTAGTTTGGAGAACCGGTAAATACCACATCTGACTGGCCCCGCCCCCATCTATCCTCTGCCTCCCGAGTCTCAGCTGATCGGGAGGAAATGGGGATTTTGCAGTATCCTTCCCCTGGAGTGGGGAGAGAATGGAGATTTTACAGTATCCTTCCCTTGCCACACCCACCAAGCCACGCCCACCAAGTCATGCCACATCCACAAAGCCATGACATGCCCACCAAGATATGCCATGCCATGCCATGCCACACCCACCAAACCATGCCCATAGAACTGGTAGTAAAAACTCCACCACTGAGTGGAGGCAGGGAATTTCAAAGACCACCATTGAACCAGAACATGAAAAGCTTGTTGTAAACTAATCAAATACAGGTAGTCCTTGACTTATGACCAGTTAGGATCAGAATATCTTAAGCAAGGCAGTGAGTTATGTCTGATTTTGCTACAGCTGTTAAGTCAATTACTGCTGTTAAGTGAATCGTCACTAAATCTGGCTTCCCCCATTGTCTTTGCTTGATGGAAGCTGTCTGAGAAGGTCATAAATAGTGATCACATGACCTCAGGATAGTGCCACTGTCATAAATCCATGGCAGTTATTAAGCACCCAGATCACGTGACGCAGTGGTGAAATTCAATTTTTTTTACTATCAATTCTATGGGTGTGGCTTGGTGGGCATGGCAGGGGAAGGATACTGCACAATCTCCATTCCCACCCCACTCCAAAGGAAGGATACTGCAAAATCCCCATTCCCTCCTCACTCTGGGGCCAGCCAGAGATGGTATTTACTGGTTCTCCGAACTACTCAAAATTTCCACTACTGGTTCTCCAGAACCTGTCAGGACCTGCTTGGTGAAATCCAAATTTTTTTACTACCGATTCTGTAGGCGTGGCTTGGTGGGCGTGGTGAGGCTTGGGGGGTGTGGCAGGGGAAGGATACTGCAAAATCCCCATTCCCACCCCAGTCCTGGGGGAAGGATACTACAAAATCCTCATTCCCACCCCACTCTGCGGCCAGCCAGAGATGGTATTTGCCTGTTTTCCGAACTGCTCAAAATTTCCGCTACCGGTTCTCCAGAACCTGTCAGAACCTGCTGGATTTCCCCCCCTGACGTGACCATGGGGACACTGCAATGGTTGTACATGCAAAAAACGGTCGTAAGACATCTTTTCCAGTGCCACTGTAGCAGTGCATTTGAAACTTTAACAGTCTTTAAATGAATGACTGTAAGTTGAGGTCTAGCTGCATACCATATTTCTCAGTCTTGGTAATTTTAAGACATGTGGACAATTCAGTTTTTTCATATTATGTTCACTATTTTTTTTCACAAATAGTGAACAAAACAACGTCGCCATTTCATCATAAAGCTTTTGAATAAAAAAAATGTCCACTATTTTTTTTCACAAAATAGTGGACATTTTTTTTATTCAAAAGCTTTATGATGAAATGGTACGTAATCTAAAGCTGTACAGTCTAAGAGAATAAGGATAGGAGAATCGCGTTTTTTTTTTCATAAGTTAGAATGAGACAAAGATCAAATATCCATTGAACACTAAGGTGTTTCAATCTAATTGATCGCAATAATCCTCCAACTTTAGAAGAAATGATGAACTTCTGGTTATTATCACCATGGAGAGAAGAACTTCCACCCAACACTCTCTTCGATGAAATTTCTGCCTTAGAAGAAGTTTATGTTCATCTGCAGGGCGATTCATCCCTTGATAAGTGGACGTACTTTTTCAAGGAAGAGCCAGCTCCGAGTTTACTGAAACTGTTCCAGTATTGTGCATCAATTGCGGTATCAAATGCAAACGTTGAACGAATTTTCAGCGTCATGGGAAATTTGTGGACTGACAAAGGAAACCGACTGCTTGTACCATCAGTTCGAAGTGAACTTTGTATATTTTTTAATATTTCTCAACGTTGTACTGAAATTAAAGAATTATTCCTTAAACACAAAGAATTGATCAAAGCTGAGCAGTCAAATAAAAAATACACACGACAGCAAAGTAAAATGTAATTTAATATTTTACATGTTATTATAATATATTTGATGTTTTGAATTTTAAGTAAAGTTTTG
The DNA here is from genome assembly GCA_038048745.1 of Coluber constrictor foxii. Lineage (NCBI taxonomy): Eukaryota > Metazoa > Chordata > Lepidosauria > Squamata > Colubridae > Coluber > Coluber constrictor. Next base: position 5,546,232 of record CM075970.1, read on the forward strand.
AAGTGATTATTTTAATATGTGTTAAAATGTTTGTAAGAAAATATATAATTTAATTGTAAACATTTTTTTTTATTTTTTTACTACTTAACCCTACACACACACCCCCACCCCCACTTGTCCGCTATTTTTTGGAAGCAAACCTGGCAACCCTATCAGTCAGATGTGAAACAGTTTAGCCAGGCTTTCCCTGATCAAATGCCCTCCAAATGTGTCAGTTCTCATAATCAGAACAGAGCTGGAAGGGACCTTGGAGGTCTTCTAGTCCAGCCCCCTGCCTAAGCAGGAGAACCTATACTATTTCAGATAAGTGTCTGTCCTATCTCTTCTTAAAAACCTCCAGCGATGGAGCATCAGGGGTGGGTTCTATTTACTTTACTACCGGTGAGTAATAGGGCTGTGCGCACGGAAGCGTAGAAGCTTCTGCGCATGCACAGAAGCATTTTGATGATGTCAGGGTTGATGGGCGGAGCCTCCTGCTGGTTTTACTACTGGTTCTATAGAACCGGTGGGAACCGGAGACAACCCACCACTGTGGAGCATCCACGATTTCTGGAGGCCAGCTGTTCCACTGGTTAATTGTCCTCACTTTTAGGAAGTTTCTCCTTAATTGCAGGCTGCTTCTCTCCTTGATTAGTTTCCAACAATTGTTTCTTGTCTTTCCTTCTGGTGCTTTGGAGAATAATTTGACCCCCTCTTCTTTGTGGCAGCTCCTCAAATACTGGAATACTGCTATCATGTCACCCCTAATTCTTCTTTTCTTTAGACTAGCCAAACCAGTGGTGAAATGTAAAATTTGTTACTACCGGTTCTGTGGGCATGGCTTGGTGGGGGGGGTGGGGAGATAATGTGACTGGGTAAATGAGAAAATGAAAAAGGGAATTTAAAAGGTGTGATATGATAAGAGATTGTAACTAGTGACGCCTAAGTGATTACTGTAAATATGTATAAACGCTGCTCCTTTGATGTAAACAGCATGGACAAAATTTGATACATTTTTTTTTTGTTTGAAATCAATAAAGTTTATTTTTTAAAAAATGTGACTGGGTGGGTGTGGCCACCTTTTTTTTTTTTTACTTTTAAGCACATTTTTTCTACAACCTCTTTACTGAAGGCTTTTAAAAGGCTCTGAAAATCCCAGATGAGTTGCCTGATCGTCAGAGGCTTTTTTTTTTTTTTGCTTTTAAAAGAAAAAAAAGCCTCTGACGATCAGGCAACTCAGCTGGGATCTTCGGCTGAAGAGGTTGTAGAAAAAATGCTTTTAAAAGTAAAAAAAAAAGCCTCTGATGGTCACACGGCTCAGCTGGGCATGGGGGCGGGCAGGGATTTCTGCTACCGGTTCTCTGAACCACCCACCGCCATCGCTACTGGATCGGGCGATCTGGTCCAAACCGGGAGCATTTCACCCCTGAGCCAAACCCAAATCCTGCAGCCATTCTTCATACGGTTTAGTCTCCAGGCCTTTCATCATCTTGGTTCTTAGCTCTTCTCTTCTCTGAACTTTTTTCAAAGTCTCAACAAGATTCTTGATTGCCAAGAACAAAAACAATGTATGAAACATTACCCACAACCTTGAGGTAGTAGTATAATTATATTGCTTAAGCCAGGAACATCTGATAAAGATATGTTTTCCCTGATAAAGAATATAGCATGGGTAGATTATTTTATTGAGTTGCTTGTGATTTTTTTTTAAATTTCATTAACAGAGTTGGAAGGGATTTTATTTATTGTTTATTGATTTATTAGTTTGATTTATATATGCCGCCCTTCTCCGGAGACTCAGGGCGGCTTACAATGCATTAAGCAATAGCCTTCATACTTTTGTATATACCTGCTTAGTAGGGCTTTTGCCCCCCCTAAGCGGTGTTCTTTTTTATACAGTCAGCTTATTGCCCCCACAATCCGGGTCCTCATTTCACCCACCTCGGAAGGATGGAAGGCTGAGTCAACCTTGAGCCTGGTGAGATTTGAACTCTCAATAATTGCAGGCAGCTGGCAACTAAGTGCTATTTAACAACGCTTTAGTCCGCTGCTCCACCAAGGCTCAGTGATGGTGAATCTTTCTTTTTATGTCAGTGATGGTGAATCTTTTCGGCACCGAGTGCCAAAAAGATCGCACAGAAACAGCACACGTGCGCTCATAGGGCTGCGCTCCAGAAAAGCTTCTGGGTTCTGGCACACATACGTGCCCAGCAATCAGCTGGACAGCGCACATGCCCAGGCCAGTTTTCGGGACCGCCGCACGTGCAAAGGGATCGCACTCCGGAAAAGCCAAACTTCCGGGTGCTGGCACGCATGCGCACCTGACAATCAGCTGACTGGCACGCATGTGCACGCCGGTTTTCAGCACTGCCGCAGACGCAAAGGACAGATGATCGTCGTGCGCGCATGTGTGCCAGAAACCCAGAAGACAAACAGGCAAGGCCACGTGTGCCAGGCGACATGGCTTCATGTGCCATTTTGGGCATGCGTGCCATAGATTCGCCATCACGGTTATAGGTCATCTAGTCCAACACCAACACCACCCGCTTAAGCAGGAGACCTAACACCGTTTCTGACAAACAGCAATCCAATCCTTTCTTGAAAGTCTCAAATGATGAAGCTCCCACAAATTCTGATGGCAACTTCTGTTCCATTGGTTGATTGTTCTCACTGTCAGAAAAGTCCTCCTTATTTCTCTCCTTGGTCAATTTCCATCCATTATTCCTTGTCTGGCCTTCGGGTGCCTTGGAAAATAGCTTGACCCCTTCCTCTCTGGGGAAGCCCCTCCAATATTGGAAGACTGCTATCATGTCTCCCCTGGTCCTTCCCTTCACTAGACTAGCCAGGCCCAGTTCCTGCAATTATTCATCATATGTTTTAGCCTCCGATCCCCACATCATCCTAGTTGCTCTTCTCTGCACTTTTTCCTGAGTCTCAACATCTTTTTTATAGTGTGGTGACCAAAACTGGATGCAGTACTCTAGGTGTGGCCTTACTAAGGCTTTATAGGGTGGTATTAGTACCTCACTTGATCTTGATTGCATCCCTCTGTTAATGCTACTTAGGAATGTGTTGGCTTGCTTGGCTGCCGCTGCACACTGCTAGCTCATATTTATCTGGTTTCCCACTAAATCTCCAAGATCCCTCTCACAGTCACTTCTATTAAGCCTGGTTTCACCCAGTTTACATGTGTACTTTTGGGTTTTTTTTAAAAAAAAAATATTTTTATTAAACAGTTTTTTTAAAAAACAAACAAAAACAGATATTTACATCTTCTTCTTTTCAGCATCTTCCCATCAGCAATCCATATTTATACATTTCCCCTTTCTTATCTTTATATCTTTTATACTTATATTTCTAGTATATCATGTATATACCGCTTTAATATGAGCCGAGGTGGCGCAGTGGTTAGAGTGCTGTGCTGCAGCTACTTCAGCTGACTGCTAGTTCAGCAGATCAGCGGATCAAATCTCACCGGCTCAAGGTTGACTCAGCCTTCCATCCTTCCGAGGTGGGTAAAATGAGGACCCAGATTGTTGGGGGCAATATGCTATTTAGTATACTGTTGATTGTTGTAAGCCGCCCAGAGTCCTCGGAGAGTGGGCGGCATAGTAATAATAATAGTAATAATACTATGTATGTGTATATATATATATATATATATATATATATATATATATATATATATATATATATATATACACACACACACACACACACACACACATATATATATATATATATATATTAATATTTTTGCTGATAATTTTATAAATAAAGCAAATTATCAGCAAAAATATTAAAAAAAACATAGAAAATAGCTTGTCGGCTATATTATACTGTCTGGACGGCCCATGAGATTGGGCTGAAAGGCAAAAATTGGAGATTTGTGATATCTTCTCCATTCGTGGTAATCCAGGATGACTCAACACAAAAAAAAAAACCATACATATATATATATATATATTTCTAATTATTTTATTTACATTTGACATAAACATTTCCTTTCCACAATTTTTATATCTTCCCATTTATTTCTATATTTCTCCACCTAATTTAACTATTATTTAGTCTTCCTTTGTACTTTTGGTTTTTCTTAAGTGTAGGACTTTACTTTTCTCTACACTGAATTTCATTTTGTTAGATAGGGCCCAGTGTTTAAGTTTGTCAAGATCCATCTGGATGTTGAGCCTATCTTCTAGAGTGTTAGCTATTCCTGTCAGCTTAGTATCATCTGCAAATTTGGTGCGTTCCCCTTCTATTCCCTCATCTAAGTCATTTATGAAGATATTGAAGAGTACCAGGACTAAGACAGAACCCCAATGCTTACTTCTCTCCATGTAGACGTAGACCCACTAAGGACTACTTGTTGAGTACGGTTTGTCAGCCAGTTGCGAATCCATCTGGTGGTGATGCTGTCTACCCCATTTTTTTCAAGTGAAGGATAATTTAATTGGTTTGTTTTGGATTCGTGCATGAGGTAAACCTTGCCATTGTGGTTTGTTTGTGCTGACGCAAGCCATGAATTAGCCTTAGCCTAGCAATCGACTCTTCAATTGTTGCAGCTCTCTTCTCTCAAGCAGCCCTGAAGAAAATGCATTGAGCAGTGGTTTACCCATCTATAATTCAAACGCCACCCCGGAAGATACTATAAATGACTCTTCCCCTCCCCTCTCTCTCTCCCTCTCCCTCTCTCTCTTTCTCTCTCTCTCTCCTCCCCCCGCCTCCATGTGCCAAAAACTTGCATGCCACCAAATCTCAAAAGACCTTGGGAATTTTACTTGCTGTTTAGTGAGTTTGGGAACTCTTTCTCAAACTCTCAGAAGAGTTCAGGGTGAAGTCCCCATGGTCTCACAACATGTTATAAGCTCACAAGTTTCTCATTATATCCCTATCTTTAAAAAAAAAAACGAATATGTACAGAGTGTACCAATGTCAGACCCCATATGCCAATCGCAATGAATTTGATTAATTATATGAATTAATTTTTTTTCTGAGAAAAACCGCACAGGAATGTTCAAAAGTCATGGGTCAAACAAACAAGGAAGGGTTGAGAAGGATTCACAATTGGCTGAACAACCACTCTGTCAGGTTTCGAAGTCGTCTCGAATCAATTGCATTTCAAACAAAGTCTTTGATGAAAAAAAACTCTTATTTATTAAGCACGAACATTCTAACTCCGACTCATTGCAGCCAACTCTGGCTTCCTCAGCCAAGACCCTCCTTTTCCTCTCCCCACTCCTCTGCACTCATTGGCCATCTTCTCTGTCACTCTGCCCCTAATCTACTGCTTCCACTCAAAGGAATTTCCCCCCTCCCATCCCATCTCCTAGGTGATATTCTCTCCAGGGAAAATAAGTAGGTGAAGAGTCAAACGTCCATTTCCAGATTCCTCTGCTTCTCCTTCTTATGTCAGCATTAGAGTAAGTGCAGCGTGAAATGCTGACACACACAAGAACCCACAGAGGGTTGCCCTCAATGGAACTACATCTAGATCAGTTCTAACGCTGGAAGGGACCTTAGAGGTCTTCTAGTCCAACAAATGAGACCCTATCCAATTCCGGACAAATGGCTGTCCAGTCCCTTTTTAAAAACCTCCAGTGATGCAACACCCACAACTTCTTGTGGCAAGCTGTTCCACTGATTAATTGTCCTCCCTGTTAAGAAGTGTCTCCTTCATTCCAGGTTGTTTCTTTCTTTGATCAGTTTCCAACCATTGTTTTTTGTCCTGCCTTCTGGTGCTTTGGAGAATAAATTGACCCCCTCTTCTTTGGGGCAGCCCCTCAAAACTAGAAAACTGCTATCATGTCACCCCTAGTCCTCCTTTTCGCTAGACTAGCCAGACCCAAATCCTCCAGCCATTCTTCATATGTTTTAGTCTCCAGGCCTTTAATCAGCCTTAGATAGCTCAACAGGAACTTCAGATAGCTCAACAGGCTAAGTAGCCTGTTATTAACATTCAGCTGTCTGCAATTATTGCAAGTTTGAGGCTCAAGGTTGACTCAGCCTTCCATCCTTTCTAAGGTAGGTAAATTGAGGACCCAGTTTGTGGGGGCAATAAGCTGACTTTGTATAAATATACAAAAGTATGAAGGCTATTGCTTAAGGCATTGTAAGCCGCCCTGAGTCTCCGGAGAAGGGCGACATATAAATCTAATTTTTAAAAAAATCATCCTAGTTGCTCTTCTTTGCACATTTCCAAATGGAAGGAAGCAGAGGTGGGTTCTACTTACCTTTACTTCAAACCAGCGGTCCACTTTGTCCAAAATGTGGACTTTGCTGTCTTCAAAAGAATGGCCTTTGTTTTTCAAATGCAGATGAACCGCTGAATCTAGTCCCGATGGGTTTGTTTTCCTATGTTGCACCATGCATTTGTGAAGTGGTTGTTTTGTTTCCCCAATGTACAGATCTGCATAGACATCTTCTATGGAGATTCTCAGTCATCCAGGTCACGATTGCCCCAAAGATGCTTTTTCAAGAGGTAACTGGACTTTCTGGTTTTTCTTTGAAGACGTTTCGCTTCTCATCCAAGAAGCTTCTTCATCTCTGACTGGATTTCCATTCTTCCATTCCCCGCGATTCACTCAGAGCTGAAGAAGCTTCTTGGATGAGAAGCGAAACATCTTCAATGAAAAACAACGAAGTGCAGTTGCCTCTTGAAAAAAAAGCACTTTTGGAATTGCAATTCAGAAGTTTTATTGCTCATGAGAATCTATGGGTAATCCTGGATTTACAACAGTTCATTTAATGACTGTTCAAAGTTACAACAGCACTGAAAATAGTGACTGGTGATCATTTTTCACATAACCGTTGCAGCATTCCCATGGATCAAAATTCAGGCCCTTGGCAACCGACTCATCTTTATGACGGCTGCAGTGTCATGGGTTCCCTTTTTGCGAGCTTCTGGCAAGCAAAGTCAATAGGGAAACCTGATTCACTTAACAACCGGGCTACTAACTTATCAATTGCAGTGATGGCAAGGAAGGTCATAAAGCAGGGCAAAACTCACTTAACAAACAAACAACAGAAATTTTGGCCCCAGTTGTGGTCGTAAGTTGAAGACCACCTCTTGATGAAGTTGATGAAGTTGATGAATAAATTGGCACCAACTAAGGGTCAATGGAATTCAAGAGGGATTGGAGTTGGACCTAAAAACATTTGTGGGATTGTGACGATTCTAAGCTAATAGTGCACTTAATTCTGCCCATCAGTTCTGCCTGCTCTTCTAATCCAAACAGAGGTGACCAAGGCATGAGTAACCATGAGCAAGGGCTCTCAGTCCAGGAAAGTGCATCGTTGCACACTAGACCAATCTGTGCAAAACAACCCCAGCCACAGTTTCCACCTACTCCTTGAGCAGAAGCTATGAGTCTAGGAGAACCCCTCAATTCTCTACCAGCCCAATCCGGAGAAAAGTTTCCCAGTCTAGGCTACAAACCAGTTTGACTTCAGTAATCCAAAATTACGTAATCTTGAATGGCTCCTACCATTAGGGAGTTTCCTGTGGGACATCTGCTTTCTTAGAATTTAAGACCACTATCTAGGACCCCAAAGATGACCAGAAACAGGTTCTAGTATAAACAAGCTGTTATGTCCTTATAAGGACATCCGCCTGGGATTGGCTGAAGATCCTTTCGGCGGGAGTTTTGAATCCCTGTCAGTGGGCGGTGCGTCTGCCGGAGCAAATATAAGGAGAGCTCCGGCAGCGCACAGCCAGTTCAGTTCTCGTTGAATAAACGCTTGTTCTTGAACTCAGCTGGTCACTCTTCTTTCCTGCGCCGATCTAACACTGGCGACGAAGGACTAGAGAAGAATTCCGCGTGGCACGATCGCCTTAACGAGCTGAAGTCACTCGACGCGGCCTAAAGTATGGCAACGCCGCAAGCGCCGTTCGCCTCGCTGGCTCCTTTCAACCCCAGCCGGGAGAAATGGAGCTCCTATATGATCCGTTTCCGCCAATTCCTCCGGGGAAACGGCTACACCAACATCGACGACGAGAGGAAGAGGGCTCTTTTCCTCGCCAACTGCGGCACCGATGTGCTGGAGCTCGCCGTCAACCTCGTCGCACCCAGAGACATTGAAGTCATGTCCTGGGTGGATCTACAGGCTGCCCTGCAAGACCATTATGCACCAACGGGCACCCCCATTTCCAACCGCTTCACTTTCCGCCAAAGGAACCAGATGGAAGGCGAATCCCTCAAAGACTTTGTTGCGGCATTGCGACAAATCGCAGCTAACTGCGAATTTGAAAATGTTGACAATGCCTTACGAGACGGGATCGTCTTCGGAATGAGAGATGCCAACCTCCAGAAAAAGTTCCTGAGTAGGAAGCGCCTGTCCCTGAAGGACGTCCTCGAAGAGGCCACGGCTGCAGAGACCTCTGAGACCGCCGCCACTGCGATGCGCCAGTCCCGTGGGATCCATAAGATCCACAAGCCGGCGTCGGAGTCGTCCGATGAATCTGCCACACCAACCGATTCCGAGGGAGAATCGACCGTTTTGAAAGTTTCCCGCCCATCTAGGCGGGAAATTCAAAAAGATGGCCGCCGCGCAGCCCAATGCGGCAGTTGCAAGGGACTCCATCCACGCCAATCTTGCCGCTGGCGCGATGCAACCTGCAGACGCTGCCTCAAGAAGGGGCACATCGCCAAGGCATGCAGAGCCTCTGATCCGGTTCCGGACTCGATTAAGCCCCGCACTCAAGAAAATCGCCGCGATACCCAGAGGTCATCCAAACGGTCCTCGAACCAGCAAAACCGCGACGAACGCAATGACTCCCAGGGCGGCGCTGTACACCAAACTACCATCGGACTCACCAGTAACTCCAATGCCACAAAATTCCATGTGACACTGTTGGCAGAAGGGTTGCCGTGCACGATGGAAGTCGACTCAGGCTCCGTCTACTCTATTATCGACTGGCACCAGATTAAGAAGCTGAAGCCGGCACTTCGCAAGCGCCACCTTCAACCCCTTCACTCTCAGCTGGTGGATTTTGGCGGGAATCCCATCGGCGTTCTCGGAAGAACCAACCTCCACATCGCCTTCAAGCTATTCCAAGGCCAGCTTCCAATAACAGTCGTGGAGCACAGCCGTCCGACCCTGCTGGGCGTGGAGTGGTTCGAGCCGTTGGGGCTTTCTATTGGAGGCATCCACCAGATTAGCTCAGGGGAACTCGACGCACTCATCGGAGAGTTCCAAGAAGTCTTCGATGGTAAGTTAGGGACCTTTACAGGGAAACCCATTTCTTTCAATCTGGACAAGGGGGTTACCCCTATTCGGCTTAAGCCCCGCCGGGTTCCATTTGCCTTGAGGGCTAAGGTAGATGCTCAGCTAGATAAGCTGATAGCCCAAGGCATACTGGAACCCATCGATCATGCTTCATGGGAGACTCCCATTGTGACCCCCATGAAGCAGGATGGATCTGTGCGCATCTGCGCCGACTACAAAGTGACCATCAATAAAGCGTTACCGCAGAGCGCATACCCTGTGCCGGTGGTGCAACACTTGCTGCACTCACTCGGCAAGGGCCAAATTTTTGCCAAACTGGACCTGGCCCAGGCTTACCAGCAACTGCCAGTTGATCGGGAAACGGCGGAGGCTCAGACAATTGTCACCCATAGAGGCGCGTTTAAGTGCAACCGCCTCCAGTTTGGGGTCAGTGCAGCCCCAGGCATTTTCCAATCTATGATGGAACGCCTTCTCCAAGGCGTTCCAGGGGTGGTGCCTTACTTCGATGATGTACTGATCTCTGGTGAATCTAAGGCCCAACTCTTTGACCGACTGAGACTCGTTTTACGACGGTTTCAGGAGAAGGGCCTGAGGGTCAGGAGGGACAAGTGCATCATCGGGGTACAGGAAGTCGAGTTCCTGGGCTATCTCATTGATAGTTCTGGCATCCGCCCCACTAAATCAAAAGTTAAAGCTATCCATGAAGCTCCCAGCCCCAAAAACAAAGCGGAGCTTCAGGCTTTCCTTGGATTGCTTAACTTTTACGCAATTTTCCTCCAGCAGAAAGCCACAGTTGCTGAGCCGCTCCACCGCTTGCTGGCAAAGGCGGCTCCCTGGAGGTGGGGACGCGAGGAAGAAACTGCTTTTCGAGCCGTGAAGGATCTGCTGACCTCCGACAGCGTGCTCATTCAATATAATGAGACGTTGCCCATCAGACTGACCTGTGATGCTTCACCCTACGGCGTGGGCGCTGTCCTCAGCCACGAACTGCCTACCGGCTGTACAGCCCCCATTGCCTACTTTTCTAAGACTATGTCCACTACAGAACGCAACTATAGCCAACTGGACAAAGAGGCATTGGCTATTGTTGCGGGGGTGAAGCGCTTCCACGAATACCTCTATGGCCGGTGTTTCACCATCGTCACCGATCACAAGCCGCTGTTGGGCCTTCTCGCCGGAGACAAGCAAACACCAGCCTTCATGTCCCCACGCATGACGCGTTGGGCCATTTTCCTCGCCGGCTACTCCTACAGCCTCGTCCATCAACCCGGTAAAGCCATCGCGAACGCCGACGCACTCAGCCGATGCCCATCCGCCGAGGCCGTGGAGGATCCCGCTCCCACAATCGAACTGCTGCACATTGACAATGACAGCAACTGTCCAGTAACATCTGCCGACGTCGCAACGCACACGCGGGCTGACCCCATCCTTCGCCAAGTCCAGGCTTGGGTCTTAAGAGGCTGGCCAACCCAAAATGTCAGCAGCGACTTCCTGCCATTCAGCCGAAAGCGAGAGGAGCTGTCCACCATGCGCGGCTGTTTGCTATGGGGAGACAGGGTGCTGATTCCCGGCTCGTTACAAAAACGGACTCTGGCCGCTTTACATAAAGGACACCCGGGCATTGTCCGGATGAAAGCACTGGCACGGAGCTACGTCTGGTGGCCAACCTTGGACAAAGACATTGAACAATGGGTCGCCAGGTGTACTCCGTGCCAAGAAGTCAGACCTGCACCCCCTCAATCCGACCCGACGCCATGGGAAACCCCCAGCTCTCCCTGGTCGCGCATTCACATTGACTTTGCTGGCCCCATTCATGGGCACCATCTCCTCATCGTAGTGGATGCCTACTCCAAATGGCTGGAAGTCGTCCCCATGGCATCGACCACAACGGAAGCCACGATCCGAGCCCTCCGACGTCTGTTTGCCACCCATGGACTCCCTGACGTCTTAGTCTCGGACAACGGACCTCAACTTACGTCCGTGCCCATGGAGACCTTTCTCGCAGGTCTGGGCATCCGCCATGCCCTCTCTGCCCCTTACAGACCGGCTGGCAATGGACAGGCTGAAAGGATGGTGAGGCTCACAAAGGAGTCTCTCGCCAAGATGGGACCTGGGGATTGGCAGGAGCGCATTGACACCTTCCTGCTGACACAACACATCACACCCCACTCTGCCACCCGGAAATGCCCCGCCGAACTGTTGATGGGCAGGCGACTCCGGTCACCCCTGGACAGACTGCACCCGCAATACACTTCGGAGGTTCCCGCATCTGCCAGCCGTCAACTTCGCCAATTTTCTATCGGCGACGCCGTGTTCGCTTTAAACTTCCACGGCTCGCCTAAATGGCTTAAAGCTACAGTACACAGCACAACCGGTCCCAAATCCTACCGAGTTGAGCTGCAAGACGGACAGATCGTAAGACGTCATCTCGACCAGCTCCGCAAAAGGTGGAGGGAAGTGGGTGAAAACCAGCCGGACGAGGTAGGCCTAAACCACCCTGACGAGGTAGGCCTAAACCACCCCGACGAGGTAGGCCTAAACCACCCCGACGAGGTAGGCCTAACACACCCCGACGAGGTAGGCCTAAACCAACCTTGTGAGGTAGGCCCCGACCTCCCCGACGGAGCAGGCCAACACCGCCCTGGCGAAGTAGGACGACCCCACCCAGACGAGGGAGGCCGCCAACAGACAAGAAAGACAAGCACCTTGGCGCCAAATTCAACTGCAGATGCAGACAGCCAAGTAGACCGGGGACAACCCAGCAGGGGAAGCCAACAGCAGCCCCGCGAAGTGGTAACCCGACAGCCCGGAGACGGGGACCTCCAGCCAACTCATCAGAAGACCCCGCAACAACCCACCGACCGCACAGAAGACCAACCCTGCGAGGAAGGCCACCACCACCCCAGCAGGGTAGGCCAACACCAACCCGGCATGGCCGAACAACCCGGCGTCCCGCCAACAACGAAATCACCTCCAGCCAACCAGCCGTACCGAGAGGGCTTACACCACCCCTGCAAGGTAGGCCTACGCCACCCCGACAGGGTCGAACCGCCACCCGGGTCATCCACCAACCACCCCGGGAGTAAGCCGGACTCAACCAGGGGACCCCCAGGGTTAGCCCAGCCACCTCCGCCGAACTCGCACCCAGACCCAGACCGACGCGACTCGAGCCCAGCAGGGAACCGAGGGAAACCCAGGGACCTACCGAGGCTCAGGAGTTCCGGACCGGTCCACCGCAGAGAGCCACAACGGCGATCTCAGGATCCGTGCAGGAACGAGGGAGACCAGCATCCACAGCAGGCAGAGGTCCGAGACCCGGCCGGAGGTTCGGAAACTGAGCCCGCGTCCTCTACGGCCAGATCCAGCCCGGCACCGGAGCTGGAGCCCAGAGCAGAGCGGACACCTCCCGTCCATGTCAGTGCCCATCCGAACTGTGAACTGCGCAGGTCTACGCGGGCACGTAGACGTCCTGTTTATCTTAGCGATTACCTCCCTGATGGACTGACTAAGAACTAGGGGGGAGGAGTGTTATGTCCTTATAAGGACATCCGCCTGGGATTGGCTGAAGATCCTTTCGGCGGGAGTTTTGAATCCCTGTCAGTGGGCGGTGCGTCTGCCGGAGCAAATATAAGGAGAGCTCCGGCAGCGCACAGCCAGTTCAGTTCTCGTTGAATAAACGCTTGTTCTTGAACTCAGCTGGTCACTCTTCTTTCCTGCGCCGATCTAACACAAGCCACTCTTAATTCTTGGGTTTAAATGCGCTTAAGGAAGGAGAGCCTGCCATTTCTGATGGTCCTTGCTTCCATTGTTGAATTGTTGCTAGGACAGTTTTCCTTGCACTCGGCCAAAATCTGCCCTCCTGGAACTTAAGACCATTCATCTGAATCCAGGGCGCCCTTCTTTCCCAAGAAGATTCGTACTTTACATGAAGCAGAAAATCACAATGCTGCTATTTGGGCTGGGCTAAAATTTTGCAGCTAGCATTGCCCTCCTGTGGCAATTTCATTATTGCTTCTGCTTTCAGACTAACGTAGGCAATAGTGTTCCCAGGGCATTCTCTGGAAGTGAAAGTTTTGTTTTTATTTATTTATTTATTTATTGTATTTATTTTAATTTTTATACCGCCCTTCTCCCAGAGGACTCAGGGCGCTGCACAGCCAACAATAAAACACACCTATACACAGCATTTAAAAAACAATTTAAAAACATATTAAATAATTTGACCCCAATATCATTAAAAAAATAAAACAACCATTAAAATTCATGTTTAGGCCAGCCCAGCTTGTTGGAACAATAACGTCTTGAGGGCACGGCGAAAGGTGCGTAGGTCAGGGATCATCCGTATCTCTGGGGGCAATTCGTTCCAGAGGGCAGGAGCCCCCATAGAGGAGGCTCTCCCCTTGGGGGCCGCCAGTCGACATTGTTTGACCAACGGCACCCTGAGGAGTCCCACTCTGTGGGAGCGTATTGGTCGGTAGCAGAAGGCGATGTCGTAAGTACCCAGGTCCTAAGCCATGGAGCTCTTTAAAGATGGTCACCAACACTTTGAATCGTACCCGGAAGACCATCAGGAGCCAGTGCAGCTCTCGCAGGAGAGGTGTTACATGGGTGCACCGTGTCGCTCCCATAATCACCCGTGCGGCCGCATTCTGGACTAGTTGGAGCCTCGGAGTGCTCTTCAGGGGGAGCCCCATGTAGAGAGCATTACAGTAGTCCAGCCGAGATTATATCATACAAAATTTAATGTTTACATAAACAGTGTGTTGTCTGGGTACAAATCATTTTTAAGAAGTAGTAATGACAATAATAACAATAATATTCATAGCATAAATAATAACCAGATGATAATAATAATAATACCGTATTTCCCCCAAAATAAGACCCTGTCTTATATTTTTTTTTTGAACCCTGAAATAAGCACTTGGCCTTATTTTCGGGGTGGTCTTATTATTTTGGGGCTCGTGGAGCAAGACAGAGCTCCTCTTGCCGTCTTACCTGATTTCCAGCTCTGCGTTTAAATATTTTCGGGGAGGGCTTATTTTCGGGGAAACAGGGTAGTATGTGCTTGTCCATTTTAATGTAATTAAATTGTAATTAATTGTGAATTAAATTAATGTAATTCATAAGTAATGAATCTTACTTATATAATTACCTCTTATGCTTTTAAATTTCTAGCTTCTGTTTCTATTAGTTAGCCATTGATAAAACAAATCCCATGTTAAAAACTATTCGGTTTCATCTTTCTCCTTGATTTTAAGTGTTAATCTATCCATTTCTGCACTTTCTAATATTTTTTTATTACATTTTCATCTGGTGGGATTTCTTTTTCTTTCCAATGTTGTGCAAACACAATTCTAGCCACTGTTAACACATGCAAAATTAAATATGTATTTCCTTTATTATATTTTTCTGATAAAATACCCGACAGGAATATTTCTGGTTTTAAATCTATGTGTTGCTTTACCATTTTTTCTAACCATGTGTGTATTTTTCCCCAATATTATTTTTGCCTTTGGGCATGTCCACCACATATGATAATACGAACCCAGTGTCTGATTACATTTCCAACATTTATTGGACATGTTCTTAAACATTTTTGCCAATCTTGCTGGTGGAAACTGCCATCTATAAAACATTTTATATAAGTTTTCCTTATATGCAGTTGACATTGTTAGTTTATAGTTCCTATCCCACAATTTCTGCCATTTATCTAACACAATAGTATAACAAAAAAAATTTAGCCCATACTATCATTGTTTCCTTCGCTTGTTCTTTTTCCATTTAATTTTTTTTTAAATTTGATTTATATGCCGCCCTTCTCCGGAGACTCAGGGCAGCTTACAATGCATTAAGCAATAGTCTTCATACTTTTGTATATAACTGCTTAGTAGGGCTTTTGCCCCCCCCCCCCCAAGCAGTGTTCTTTTTTATACAAAGTCAGCTTATTGCCCCAACAATCTGGGTCCTCATTTGACTACCTTAGAAAGGATGGAAGGCTGAGTCAACCTTGAGCCTGGTGAGATTTGAACTTGCAGTAATTGCAGGCAGCTGAATGTTAATTACAGTGCTTTAGTGTGCCGCGCCACCAGGCTCCTCTCAAGAGATGCTCAAGAGACTACTATAGGTTTTTTTTAAATTAGTTTTTCATCTGTCCCTATTACTATCTGATCTAGTTCTGTTGGCTCGTTATAAAACATACATTTTAGCATCTTTCTCATATCTTGCTTGTATTTGCAAACACGGACACCGTGCTAAACCAATCCCCTGATTTTGCAATTCTCGGTTAGTTTTAAGTTCCTTTTCGTTCAAAATGTCCTTGAATTTTGTGATTTCTTTCCCCCCATGTTTACAAGTGGGATTTTGAAGACACAGATAGAAAGAGTAGCGATATTATTTTCAGAAAAACAGCAAAGCAACCTAAAGATCCCTGGGGTGCTTTCTCAAAAGGCCACTGGGCTTTCTTGGTTTTATTCCTTGAAAACGTTTCACTTCTCATCCATGGAGCTTCCTCGGTTCTTCTTGGACGGGAAGCAAAAATATTTTCAGGGGAAAAAAACCAACCAACCAGGAACTAAATCTAGTTGCGTTTTGGGATGAACATGAGAAGGATGATTGAGAATCTCCACAGACTTAATGATTCAGGATGATGCCAAAGTAATCACTCAAGAGACACAAATGGCGAGGTTCAAATGGTTGGCTGCCACAATATTTTTTTTAAAAAAAAAAATTCTGTCAGCTTTTCATTTAGTGACTTCTGTCAGAAATGGTGTAGGCAGGGTCTCCTATTTGGGCAGAGAGTGGGGTTGGACTAGATGACCTCCAAGGTCCTTTCCAAGTCTCTTATTCTGCTCTGGTCTATATGCGTTTGGTGTTTGGTGGCTTTTATGCGATTCCCCTTATTTTTGTTCGTTTGTTGCAAAGTCAAGATGTCAGATCAGGCTGGATTTGGCATTTTTATTTATCCATGGACTCCTTCCAAAGGGTCTGGGATAGACAGATGCTGTTGCTTGATACAGAATAACAGAGTTGGAAGGGACCTTGGAGGTCATCTAGTCCAACCCCCCACCCAAGCAGGAGACCTTACACCAGGAGCCCCCAAACTTGGCAACTTTAAGACTTGTGGACTTCAACTCCCAGAATTCTCCAGCCAGCATAGCTGGCTGGAGAATTCTGGGAGTTGAAGTCCACAAATCTTAAAGCTGCCAAGTTTGGGGACCCCTGCATTAGATTCATGTTGGCTCAGGAATTCTGGGAGTTGAAGTCCACAAGTCTTAAAGCTGCCAAGTTGGAAGACCTCTCTGCCTTACACCATCTTCCAGGGCCTCGAACTTTCCTCTCCTTTTTTTTAATGGGCGTCTTTGCAGGATCGAAAGGAATCGCAGCGTATTAAAATCCAGATGGACGCTAAGACCCAGCGGACACCCGCCGATTCCCTTCCCCTGCCGCCGCGAACCCATGGCCTCCGATAGAAGAACCCAGCGGGAGCAATATCAATAGCGGGCCACCTGTGCGCTCAACGGCGCCTGCGCAAAGAAAAAAAAAGCCTTCCTCGGAAAAAAAAAGAGACGTCAGCAGCCTGTTTTGCAAATTTTGTACGCAGAAAGAGAACGGATTGGCCAAGCAGTCAGGATGGCCGAGCGGTCTAAGGCGCTGCGTTCAGGTCGCAGTCTCCCCTGGAGGCGTGGGTTCGAATCCCACTTCTGACAAAGGCTTAATTTTTTTTTTCCCACCCCGTTTTATTTTTGCAGAATTAATTTTTCCTTTACCAGCCGCAGATCTCAGCAGGCGAGGGAAAAGAAATAATACTGCTAACTGCAACCGATCCAGGCTTGGGAAGCAGAGCCTGTGTTTACTCCGGATTAACAGCAGCCCCGTGTAAACGCTTCCATCTGAAGAGGATTAAACCTTGGTCTGGATTAAAAAATTCCTGATATTAAGGGCCCAAAAGTTTGGTCAAGGCTATAAGTTCCTCCCCCTGCCTGGAAGGAGTTGCTGAAATGACAGAAGGTGTTTTTATCTGTAAAAGTGCAGACTTGACCCAGACAGATGCATCCTGTTGCTCACTTCTGCCTTCCACCCAAAATGTCATGTATCACATATGATAGTGCAGGCAAAGCCATACAATATATTCCTGGGACTCCCTTTTTCTCTCTTATCTTACCAAATGTCTGGAATAGGCGTCTTTCTTTCTTTCTTTCTTTCTTTCTTTCTTTCTTTCTTTCTTTCTTTCTTTCTCTCTCTCTCTCTCTCTCTCTCTCTCTCTCTCTCTCTCTCTCTCTCTCTCTCTCTCTCTCTCTCTCTTTCTTTCTTTCTTTCTTTCTTTCTTTCTTTCTTTCTCTCCTTATACCATATATGTCTAAATGTACCACCCAGACCACGTACACGTCATGTAAGGTATAAAAGTATAAAAGCTTTTGTAAACCCTTCGGGGTTCAAACGATTGGCGGTGTTATTGCTGTTTGAACCTGCGCATAATAAAACCTTCCCTGCATTGAAGAGCTTGGCCGAGTCCTGTCTTTTCTACAACACATCCGAATCCGGATAGACGAGGCTTAAACCCAGAACACCGGAATGCAGAGTCCGGGGTCCTTCGTCTTCTACCGCTTCTCGGTTACTCCTCTTGATTGCAACTTTCCCAAGCAACTATAGACACAGACATTTGCAATAATATATTGTATTGTATTGTATTGTATTGTATTGTATTGTATTGTATTGTATTGTATTGTATTGTATTGTATTGTATTGTATTGTATTGTATTGTATTGTATTGTATTGTATTGTATATTGTATTACATTACATTACATTACATTACATTACATTACATTACATTACATTATATTATATTATATTATATATTATATTATATTATATATTATATTATAATTTTACATTACATTACATTATATTATATTATTATTTTACATTATATTACATCACATCACATCACATCACATCGTATTATATTATATTATATTATATTATATTACATTACATTACATTACATTACATTACATTACAATATTATATTTATTATATTATATTTATTATATTATAATTTTACATTACATTAAATTACATTACATTATATTATATTATATTATTTTACATTATACTACATCACATCACATCACATCACATCACATCGTATTATATTATATATTATATTATATTATATTATATTATTATATTATATTATCATATATCCACAGACACAGACATACACATATGAAGTACTATATGTGTATACAGTATATATACGTATAAATATACATATATAAGTATATATGCAATGGCATTATACGGCAGATTTCTGTGCTTTCTTCCCCCCCCAAAGACTCTTTCAGTTCCAGCCTTTTTTCTTTCCAAGGAAAAGCTAATAGAAAAGATCTCGGATTCTTTTTTAAAAAAAATTAGTTTGTTCATTTATTTATTTTCATTAGTTTGTGGGGGATACTGTACTGCCTGAAGGAGCCTTTCCCCAAAGTGCTTATTATAACTATCCAGGAACCCCAAATGTCCATTTTTGAGAGACCAAAAGTTGCCAGAGGTGAAACGAAATATTTTTTAAAACCCAAACTATAAAATAACTCCTAATGAAAACAATTGGCTTCTGTTGATAAAATCTAATGCTTTCTTTAATTGTTCATACACACAGAGTTCATACACGTGTGGGACACACAACCAATTAGAGAGAAGAAATACAGATTAAATAATTGGAGGGAGGGAGGGAGGGATTTGTGGGTGAGAAGGAGAGATAGATGATAGATAGATAGATAGATAGATAGATAGATAGATAGATAGATAGATAGATAGATAGATAGATAGATAGATGGATGATAGGATAGATAGGATAGATAAGATAGACAGACAGACAGACAGATAGATTAAAGATAAATGATAGAGCAGAATAGATAGATTTAGGCATAAGTACACATATACAGTTGCAAGAAAAAGTATGTGAATCCCTTGGGATTACGTGGAGTTTTGCATGAATTGGTCATAAAATGTGCTGTGAACTTCATCTTAGTCACAACAATAGAAAAACACAGTCTGCTTAAAATAATACTACACAAACATTAGATGTTGCCATGGTTTAATTGAACATAACATATACACATTCACAATGCAGGGAGGAAAAAGTATGTGAGCCCCTAGCCTAATGACTTCTCCAAGAGCTAATTGGAGCCAGGAGTGAGCCAACCTTGACTCCAGTCAGTGAGATGATATTGGATGTGTTGCTGACAGCTGTCCTGCCCTTTAAAAACACACACCTGTTTTGGGTGTACTGGTTTCAAGAAGCACTGTCTGATGTGAACCATGCCTCGCAGAAAAGAGCTCTCAGAAGGCCTACAATCAAGAATTGTTGACTTGCATGAAGCTGGAAAGGGTTACAAAAGTATCTCCAAAAGCCTTGATGTTCATGAGTCCACGGTAAGACAGATGGTCTACAAATGGAGAAAGTTTAGCACTGTTGCTACGCTCCCTAGGCGTGGTCGTCCTGTAAAAATGACTGCAAGAGCACAACGCAGAATGCTTCATGAGGTAAAGAAGAATCCTAGAGTGTCAGCTAAAGATCTACAGAAATCTCTGGCACATGCTAACATTTTTGTTGACACATCTACAATAAGGAAAACATTAAACAAGAATGGAGTACATGGGAGGACACCACGGAGGAAGCCATTGCTGTCCAAAAAAAATATTGCAGCACATTTGAAGTTTGCAAAAGAGCATCTGGATGTTCCACAGCACTACTGGCAAAATATACTGTATACTGGACAGATGAAACCAAAATTGAGTTTGGGAAGAACACACAACACTATGTGTGGAGAAAAAAAGGCACAGCACACCAACATCAAAATTTCATCCCTACTGTAAAACATGGCGGAGGGAGCATCATGGTTTGGGGCTGCTTTGCTGCCTTAGGGCCTGGACGGATTGTTGTCATTGATGGGAAAATGAATTCCAGAGTTTATCAAGACATTTTGCAGGAAAACGTGCAACCATCTGTCCGCCAACTGAAGCTCCGCAGAGGATGGGTGATGCAACAGGACAATGACCCAAAGCATACAAGTAATTCAACAAAAAAATGGCTTCAACAGCACAGAATACGCCTTCTGGAGTGGCCCAGTCAGAGTCCTGACCTCAACCCGATTGAAATGCTGTGGCATGACCTTAAGAGAGCAATTCACACCAGACATCCCAAGAATATTGCTACACTGAAACAGTTTTGTGAAGAGGAGTGGTCCAAAATTACTCCATATCGTTGTGCAGGTCTGATCTGGAATTACAGGAAATGTTTGGTTGAGGTTATTGCTGCCAAAGGAGGGTCAACCAGTTATTAAGTCCAAAGGTTCACATACTTTTTCCTCCCTGCACTGTGAATGTTTACATGTTATGTTCAATTAAACCATGGCAACATCTAAGGTTTGTGTAGTATTATTTTAAGCAGACTGTGTTTTTCTATTGTTGTGACTTAGATGAAGTTCAGAGCACATTTTATGACCAATTCATGCAAAACTCCATGTAATCCCAAAGGGTTCACATACGTTTTCTTGCAACTGTATATATATATACACCGTCAGAAAAATAGAGATAGAAGAAAGATATAGATAGATAGATAGATAGATAGATAGATAGATAGATAGATAGATAGACATAGATAGATAGATAGATAGATAGATAGATAGATAGATAGATAGATAGATAGATAGATGATAGATAGATAGATAGATAGATAGATAGATAGATAGATAGATAGATAGATAGATAGATAGATAGATAGATAGATAGATAGATACAGACAGACAGATAGGGATGGATGGATAGAAGATAGATAGATAGATAGATAGATAGATAGATAGATAGATAGATAGATAGATAGATAGATTGATTGATTGATTGATTAAAGGAAAATTCAAGAGCAAAATGAAGAAAATAATTGAAATGAATATATCTAAAGGAGAAGGATAGGGAGATCATGGCTATATTTTGAGAATTAAGGACCTATTTACTGATTATAACTCAGTCCCAGGCTTCCTTTGCTTCTCAAAGCTGAGCTTAAGGCTCCCTTCAGCACTGAGTGGCAGAAAGTAAGAGAAAGGTAACTCTGGAGACGGCTGTGTTAAACAGGGACATTTCGGGGGTCCCTTCCCTTGCTCCAGGACCACAGACTAAGCGAAATTGCAGTGCAATCCTTCAGGGATGGCTTGACACCAGTGAGTCGCAACTGAACCCAAACTGGCCCTGGAGACCAACCCCCTCACCCAGTCTGGACCTCCCTTGAATCTTAACTGCATGGAAAGAAGGTGGATCAGAGTCCCTTTTAATTCTCTAGAGACACACGCCCCCCCCCCCCAACTGGGAGGTATCCTTCTTGGGGTTTACCTCCAAGTCGCCCTTTTTGATTGAGGAGGAGGAGGAGGAGGAGGAGGAGGAGGAGGAGGAGGAGGAGGAGGAGGAGGAGGAGGAGGAATGTGGGGTACTGGATGCTCTCTGAGCTTGCAGACATCTCATTGTCTAACTATGTAACATAATCAGTGCTGAAAGGAAGTGGGGTTTCCAGGGAGGAGGAGGAGGAGGAGGAAAGTGGGGTTCATTCCTAGAGGAATGAAATATTTTTAGGAAATATTAAAAAAGGCAGAATACTGTATTTCCCTGGATGAGAAATGGAGAAGCATGTTTTGAAGCAGCTCCCATCTTCCTGCCCCTACCTTTTGTCAATGGGCCATTAAGGCCTGGGCCAGTCTATTCCACATAACAAAGATCTACCTCCTTCAGGCAGAGCCATAGTAGGAATTGCCAAAGATCCAACAAAGATAGGATTAGCCCTCTACACAATAGCAGCAGAAACTCACCACATGTGACCTGGGTTGCACATGTGACCATCAGCCAGCAAGGCTAGCTAAGGCCCCCACCCCTTGGGAGTCTGACAACCAATCAGGATACTCTTTTGGGGCCCCAGGAAGTTCAAAGCCAGAGAGAGCATAAAACCCGAAAACTCCCTGTATTTCCCCTTCCTTTTCTGTTCAGGAACTCAAGCTGTGTGATCCTGTCCACCATTAAACCATCTTTCCAAGCAGTCTCCATGTTTCCAGTGTCTTTTTCCCCACCTGCAGCAGAACCCAGAAGGATGTTTCTTCCAACAAAACCTCTGCAAGAAAACCACCAAACTCAGAAAGTTCTCAGAAAGGAACTTCACCTTTCAAATTTGGTCCATAACTGCTGGCTAATGTTATATTCTGGGTTTCAACCCCCTACCAATATGAAGGCTGGGTCCCAAGCACTGCCTTCCCTCAATTTACTGAACCTGACCACTTAAAGAGATACTCATTTTAATCACAGTTCTCCTTCTCCTTCTCCTTCTCCTTCTCCTTCTCCTTCTCCTTCCTTCTCCTTCTTCTTTTTGTTTAACCTGCTGAGTGACTCCCTTGGGTTACTGTACTGGTGCAACAGATTGTAACCAAGGTAACTCCAACATCTGCGGATTAAGCTCCAGTCGGGGGAGTTCACCTATTCCAGGAAGATAAAAATCATCATTTAAAAGACCCAACGGTTGGAATCATGCAGGAGGAGATGCCAACATTCAACCCAAGGCCCCTTTTTAGCAATTAAGCTGGCTGTGACTTTACTGGGACCTGTTGCATTTATGCCTCCATCCTTTGGGGGGGGGGGAGCAGCTGCCTGCCACATACCTTGGGGCTAGTTATTGCTTTGGTGAGTTAAGAGAACCAGTAAAAGCATGAGTAACAGACTTGGAAGGGATCTTGGAGGTCTTCTAGTCCAACCCCCTGCTTAGGCAGGAAACCCTACACCACTTCAGACCAAGAGTTGTCCAATCTCTTCTTTAAAACTTCCAGTGTTGGAGCATTCACAACTTCTGGAATCAACACTCAGTGGCTAATGGTTCTCACTTTTAGGAAGTTTCTCCTTAATTCCAGGTTGCTTCTCTCCTTGATTCATTTCCATCCATTATTTTCTTCTCGTGCCTTCTGGTGCGTTGGAGAATAATTTGACAAAAACCCCTCCTCCTTCTTTGTGGCAGCCCCTCAAATACTGGAATGCTGCTATGGTGTCACCGCTGGCCCTTCTTTCCATTAAACCAGACATCCCCCAATTCCAGCATCTGTTCTTTATATATTTTAGCCTGCAGCCCCTTAATCATCTTGGTATCTCTTCTCTTGCACCTCTTTCTAGAACAGGGGGTCTCCAACCTTGGCAACTATTATCATTATCATTATCATTATTATTATATTTATATTTATATGCCGCCCTTCTCCGAAGACTCAGGGCGGCTTACAATGCGTCAAGCAACAGCCTTCATACTTTTGTATATTTATACAAAGTCAGCTTATTGCCCCCACAAACTGGGTCCTCAACTCCCCGAATTCCCCAGCCAGCAAAGCTTGAAATCCGCCAGGCTTAAAGTTGCCAAGGTTGGAGACCCCTGCTCTAGAAGATGTTGAGCCCTGGACGCGCAGTCAGCCGGCGCCCTTCCTGGAAGCGCTGGATGTCACGGTGGTCGTGTGAACGCGGCCAGGGAGAGAGGGGGCAAACACGTGTAGAAGGGCCCTCACTTCTGGGGCTCCCGCCGCGGGTCCTCCGCCTAAGGTGGGGCCAGCAGGTTTCAGGGCAGGGCTGCGGGGGACGCGGCTCCACCGCCCGGCTCGTCCCTCCTCCGCCTCCCGGCGCTGCCAACCAGCAACCGGAGCGCCCCTCCGGCCGCGCCCCAGGCAACCACCCCACCCCAAGCCGCAGCCCCAGCGCCTCCCCCGGGTGGCACCAACGCTCCAGCTCGGCCGGCTGCGCTCCGGAGCCGCGTCCCGTTCTGCGCTCCTCGCCCTCTCGGCCCTCTCGCCCTTTGCAGCTTCCCCCGGGCGCAACGCGTCTCCTCCGGGCCGGGGGCGCCCAGCCGGCGGGATGACTGAATTCCCGGCCAAAGTCAGCACCCGCACCAGCACCCCCGCCGGGGAGCCGGCTTTCCACGCGCCCTCCTTGGATCTGGACTTCGTCAAGTCTCCCTTCGGCATCCTGATGGTCGTGGAAATCGTGAGTAGCAGCCGCACCGAGCGTGCCTCTGAGCTCGTGCAGAGGGCCCCCTCCCCCAAGTCCGGAAAAACAAGCGGGCCGCCTTTTCTGCCGCTGTCCAGCGGATCTAGGGTGGACGGGATCCTCTTGTTTGCGCCCAGGCAACGGTTCGTTTGCACGTTCGTTTGCACGGGGCGGCTCCTTCCCAGGTTGAGCTGAAGGGTGGTACAGGTTTCCTTCCAAGGCAGGAGGGAAACCCTGAATCCTGGCTTGTGAAACCTCGATCGTCTGGGCTTCATCGTACCAACTGTTAACCCAGATGCGAAGAAAACACCTGCAGCTTTGGTGCGCTTGGTTTCTGTCTTTATTGCGCCCAGGAGAAAGGATGGTGGGTGGGAGACCACGAGGTGTTTCTTTCTCCTGCAATGATCTCCTTGCTAGGGAGGCTGGTCTAAACGAGAGGGACGGGTCTAAAGTCCCCAGGGAATGTTTGTGGGCCAGAGTAAGATTCGAATCTGAGTCTCACCCAAGCTCTGCTCCAACACTTCCCCACTGCCCCTAGGAACTTGGTATTGACTTTCTTCTATCAGCCTAGAACAGTCCTCCTATCCCATAAAACCCAGTTTTATACAATAACCATTAATATGGATAAACAATTAGTTTCATGCTTATTTTATAGTAATAATTCTTTTCAGTTCTTTATGGTTAATACCCCAGATTTTTAAAAAATCTTGCAGGGTAATTCTGTTTATATGGTACCTCCTTCTAAGCTAATATTTGCTTCCTTTTTAGAAATTTAGAGATACATTTTATCTAAGAATTTTAGTTCTAATAATGTACATTCGTCTGGCATTTGTTTTATTACATCATGTTAGCACACTTGATCTTATCATATCTTTCCCTTTTCTCTTCTACCTTTGCTTCTCCTTTTCCTTCTCCCTTCCCTCCCTTCTCCCTCCCTTCTCTTCCCTTCCCTATTCTCTCTTCCCATCTCCCTTTCCTTCCCTCCTTCCCTCCCCTCCCCTTCCTTGCTTTTTTCCTTGCTCCTTTCTTCTTCCTTGTTCCCTCCCCTCCCCTTCCCTTCCTTGCTCCTTTCCCCTTCCCTCCCTTCCCTTCTCTTCCTTACTCTTTTCCTCTTCCCTTCCCTTCCTTGCTTTTTCCTTGCTCCTTTCCTCTTCCCTTCTCTTCCCTTCCTTCCACCCCATTCCAGGGGAAGGATATTGCAAAATCCCCATTTCCTCCCCACTCCTGGGGGAAGGATACTGCAAAATCCCCCTTCCCTCCCCACTCCTGGGGGAAGGATACTGCAAAATCCCCATTCCCTCCCCACTCCTGGGGGAAGGATATTGCAAAATCTCCATTCCCACCCCACTCTGGGGCCAGCCAGAGGTGAAATTTGCCGGTTCTCCAAACTGCTCAAAATTTCTGCTACCGGTTCTCCAGAACCTTTCAAAACCTGCTGGATTTCACCCCTGGGTGGGGGACCCCCAGAAAGTGGTGGTTGAGCACCATATTTTCCACCTTGGTTCCCTGGAGTAGAAGCTTCTAGGATTTCTGCCTTTAAATAACTCGACAATGTAAAATCGCGATGGGTGGAGTAACCTTCAGTGCAGGCAAAGAATCTGTTCAGGGTTTGTGGTGTAAATATAAACATCCACAACTTCCTGTGAGTGGAATAATAATAGTACTGCATGGAGTAGTGTATTTCCAATACTAATCCAGCTGAGAATGGTGATTCCTGTTGTCTTTTTAATGCTTACAGAGTAAGTTGAAGTCCACAAGTCGTAAAGTTGCCAAGGTTGGAGACCCCTCATCTAAGAGACCAGAATCAGGGCCATATAGAGACGAGACCATTTTATACAAATTGTGATGCTCAGCTCAGTAGTATGAGCTTTGTAGCACCACCCACTTGGAGGCCACCGACATGGGGAAAGGGGGAAGGGGATTCTTTTTCAAAGGCTGGGATGTTTGGGGTGC
The DNA here is from genome assembly GCA_038048745.1 of Coluber constrictor foxii. NCBI lineage: Eukaryota > Metazoa > Chordata > Lepidosauria > Squamata > Colubridae > Coluber > Coluber constrictor. Next base: position 5,572,441 of record CM075970.1, read on the forward strand.
AAGGATGTAGGTGTGCAAGGAACAGGGGTAGATCACGTTATCTTTTGGATGCAAAACTCATAGATTGTCATGAGGAGTGGGAGATGGAGGGGGGATTTGAGGGGTGATAGAGCCAATAAAGCCAGTTCGGTCTAGTAGTTAAGGCTAGAAACAAGGAGATGGTGAGTTCTAGTTCCACCTTGAGCATGAAAGCCAGTTGGGTGACTTTGGGCCACTCACCAGGAGACGGTGAATTCTAGTTCAGCCTTAGGCAAGAAAACTGGCTGGGCGATTTTGGATCAATCACCAGGAGATGGACAGTTCTAGACCTGCCTTAGCCATGAAAACTGGCTAAGTGACTTTGAGCCAATCGCTAGGAGATGGTGAGTTCTAGTCCTGGCTTAGCCATGAAAGCGGGCTGGGTGACTTTGAGCCAATCACTAGGAGATGGTGAGTTCTAGTCCTGGCTTAGCCATGAAAGCTGGCTGGGTGACTTGGGCCAGTCCCTCTCTCCTAGCCAAACCCTCTTCAAAAGATTGTTATTGTGGGTAAAAGAGGAGAAAGGCCTAGGTTTCCTGAGTAACATAAATTAATAGAGGCGGGGTCACTAATGCATAAACAATACGTCAACGGCAAATACCAACTCCTGCCTTTGCTAAAACCAGAAATAAAGGATGATAATCCGGAGCAGAGATGTAGCCACCATGTCAAAAGGGGGAAGGGGGCAGATAATGTTAAGAAATCTCCATGCTATTTCTCATGACCCCCTCCCCAATTCTTGCCTTGATCCCCTTCCCATAAAAAAATGTATACAATTTGGCTCCTGCTTTGAAAGGGTCAAAAGGTCCTCCCACGGGTTCGGAGAGGACAATGAACACACCACAAAATAGTTCACGGTGGCAGAATGCGTCATAAAACCCTGGGGTTGTTTTCAGCAAACCGAGTCCTGATGGCGGCTAAACAGACGGCCAATCTTCCCACAAACCTGAGCCACAGTACAGATATTTGTTTGTTTGTTTGTTTGTTTGTTCACTTTATGAGAATCATTTATTGTTTATATTCCAGCTAAGGAAATGCACAGTGGTTGCATCTGTGTCACCGGTTCCTCTGGGTGGAGGTTTTGCAACAGGCAAGCGGTGTTCATTTGTGGTAGCCAAAAGCACCAGGAAAAGCATATATGACTTCTTGTAAAATTTGTTTGTTGGAAAATGTGCTGGCAAGCTCCTTCCGGTTTTATATTACTTTGGGAATCATATTGTGCGTTGGTTTAATCCAGTGATGAAATCCAATTGTTTTTACTACCGGTTCTGTGGGCGTGGCTTGGTGGGCGTGGCAGGGGAAGGATACTGTAAAATCTCCATTCCCTCCCCACTCCAGGGGAAGGTTACTGCAAAATCCCCATTTCCTCCCAATCAACTGGGACTCGGGAGGCAGGGAATAGATGGGGCGGGGCCAGCCAGAGGTGGTATTTGCCGGTTCTCCGAATTACTCAAAATTTCCGCTACCGGTTCTTTAGAACTGGTCAATACCTGCTGAAACCCACCTCTGGGTGGTGTGGCTTGGTGGGTGTGGCAGGGGAAGGATACTGCAAAATCTCCATTCCCTCCCTACTCCTGGGGGGAAGGATATTGCAAAATCCCCATTCCCACCCCACTCTGAGGCCAGCCAGAGGTGGTGCTTTTGCTGGTTCTCCGAACTCCTCAAAATTTCCTCTATCAGTTCTCCAGAACTGGTCAGAACCTGCTGAAACCTAGTTCTGGTGGTGTGGCTTGGTGGACATGGCTTGGTGGGCATGGCAGGGGAAGGATACTGCAAAATCCCTATTCCCTCCCCACTCTGGGCCCAGCCAGAGGTGGTATTTGCCGGTTCTCCGAACTGCTTAAAATTTCTGCTACCGGTTCTCCAGAACCCATCAGAACCTGCTGGATTTCACCCCTGGTTTAATCCTTCCCCCTCGGTTAGTTGAGGGTGCGGTACGCAGAGGTAGAAAATGTTTCCAAACCAAACTCTACCTGAATTACTGACTAGCTAAAATGAATCCCATGTTAAAAAATAATCTGTTTCTTCCTTCTCCTTAATTTCAAGTGTGATCTATCCATTTCTGCACATTCTAATATTACACTTCCTTCTGTAGGGATCCCTTCATTGTTCCACTCTTGTGCAAACACAATTCTCGCCCCTGTTAACCCATGTAAAATTAAATACGTATTCCCCTTTTTTGTACTTTTCCGCTAAAATACCCAACAAAAAAATATTTCTGGTTTTAGGTCTATATATGTTGCTTTACCATTTTTTCCTAACCATGTATGTATTTTTGCCCAGTGACTAAGTAACAGAAAGAGAAGTTAGAATTTTAAAAGCATAAGAGAATGGTTAATTATATCAGGAAGGTTTATTGAAATGGATAAGCAAATATTATGATGTGATTATTCTCAATGTTGTTGAATATTGTTGTTGTTGTTGTTATTATTACTATTTCTCAAAATTAACTGTACTCATGAATTACTGACTAACGAGTCAGTTTCAGGGGGCAATTGCCTCCCCAGAGTCTTGACATGGAAGCGGGTGCTTCAAAGGTGCCACCTCCCTCAATTTCAGTCAGAGTAGAGCTGGAAGGGACATTGGAGGCAGTGGTGAAATCCTTCGCGGATTGCCACTGGTTAACTGCCCGTGCATGCATGATGCGGGCCAAAAGCATGCTGCATGCATTGCACAGTGCACACCAAATGTGTGCTTTGCACTGAAAAAGGTAAGTAGAACAGCGAGGAGGGAGGTACAGCTGTGCCGTGCGATTTAGATTTGCTAGAAATTTATTATTTATTTATTAAATTGGGTGTTTTAATTTTGGGTTTTAATTCCGAGCCAAAATTGTTTACTACTTTTAATTGGTTTTTTTAAAATTAATGTATGTATACATATATATATATTTTCTGAGGTTTTCGCGGGTGTTTGTATGTAGGTCTTTGGTTATTCGGGTCTTCTCCCGCGTAGAATTGGAAGTATCTTGGCGACGTTTCGACGAAGTCTCATTCGTCATCTTCAGGCTGGTGTTCTCGGCTTCGATGAAGCCGAGAACACCAGCCTGAAGATGACGAATGAGACTTCGTCGAAACGTCGCCAAGATACTTCCAATTCTACGCGGGAGAAGACCCGAATAACCAAAGACCTACATATACATACATACATACATACATACATACATACATACATACATACATACATATATAGTGTTTTAATTGGCTGTACACTGCCCTGAATCCTTCAGGAGAAAGGCGGTATAGAAATTAAATTATAAATAAAATGAATAAATAAATAAAATAAAAATTTATTGGTTCTCCAGAGACTCAGGGCGGCTTACAATGCGTTAAGCCATAGCCTTCATACTTTTGTATATACCTGCTTAGTAGGGCTTTTGGCCCCCCCTAAGCAGTATTCTTTTTTATACAAAGTCACCTTATTGCCCCTACAATCTGGGTCCTCATTTTACCTACCTCGGAAGGATGGAAAGCTGAGTCAATCTTGAGCCTGGTGAGATTCGAACTTGCAGTATTGCAGGCAGCTGGCAGTTAAGTGCTATTTAGCAGCGATGTCCTGCTTTCTAGCAAATATAAATTGCGCAGCATAGCTGATCATTGGAAATACCAGTTCAGACAAATCTATAGCTTTTTTTTTTACTACCGGTTCTCCCGAACAGATGCAAACTGGTAGCATTTCACCACTGCTTGGAGGTTTTCAAGTCCAACCCCCTGCTCAAAGAGGAGACCCTAGACCATAGGTCTTCAAACTTGGCAGCTTTATGTTCTGGCCCCCCCTCAGACAATCAGAGTCTAATGAACTGGCAAGCAACCAAGTAAGCTGATAACGAAGTTTGGCAGCAATCCGCAGCTGCTTGCCAACGTCTTTATTAATAAGTCAGTCAAATACACACCACCAAAATGTTCAGAGCTGAGACGCAGGGCCGATTCAAAACCGGGATCCATGAATCTTTGTTTTGTTCGTCACAAAGATATAGGCTGCAATCCCTCTCTTATATAGCCTGTGAGGCGTGGTCCACCAGCTAATCACGACCACGCCTTTTCCTCTGCTGGGCTCTCCTGTCTCTCCGACGCTGGCGAGGATCCAACCAAAACTCACTCCCCTCATCAATGTCCTCCTGTGGCTGCGGGGACGAGCTTGGCTCTGGGCCTATCTCCTGCTCTTCGGTGTCCTCCGGAGGCATTACCAGAGAGGAGAATCCTGGAGAAAGAGGTCTTGCCAACTCCTCTCCCTCACTCTCAGAGTCTTCCCCTGCTCATGACGCAGGCTCAGGCAATGGAGCCACAACACTTTAAGACTTGTGGACTTCAACTCCCAGAATTCTCCAGCCAGCTATGCTTCAACTGAAGTCCAGCCAGCTATGGACTTCAATTCTGGGAGTTGAAGTCCACAAGTCTTAAAGCTGCCAAGTTTGAAGACCTCTGCCCTGGAGTATTTCAATCAATCAACTCCCTGCCATCCATCTGCTAAAGGTTTTGAGCTGGGTGGGGGGTAGGCTGAGCTGTTTTCTTTTCCTTTGTTTCATGGTAAGAATGCTTTCAGAGCAACTGTGGACCAAACTTCCTCTGATGATCAAGATGATGATGATGATGATGATTTGCTCTGGGAAATAAAAGTTGGAACACTCTTTTTTCCCTCCTCGTCCGACTGGCTGAAGATGGGTGGGTGGGTGGGTGGGTGGATGGGTGGGTGGGTGGGGGAATCAGGCTAGAAAAGTTTTCAGCACTGCCCAGATTGAAACGGGGCAGGTGCCACAGCTACACAACTTTTAAAAAATTATTTCATAGATTTTTTTTAAAAATCCTGCTTTTATTACTTTATAAGGACTTCAAAAGTGGTGAATGTTCATAAAACTCCTTGCTCCTCCACTTTTCCCCCCACAACAACTCTGTGAGGCGGGTTGAGCTGAAAGAGAGTGATTGGACCAAAGTGGTTGGGCCAGTTTTTCGTGCCTAAGAGGGGACTAGAACTCACCCTCTCCTAGTGATTGGCCCAAAGCCACCCAGCCGGCTTTCATGCCTAAGGCAGGATTAGAACTCACTCCTGGGGGAAGGATATTGCAAAACCTCCATTCCCACCCCACTCTGGGGTCACCCAGAGGTGGTATTTGCCAGTTCTCCAAATTTCTGCTACCAGTTCTCCTGAACATGTCAGAACCTGCTGGATTTCACCCCTGGTTGACTCTCTAGAGTTTCATTTGGGTGAAGGTCTGGGCTATTCCCAGGCTATTCCAACAATGGAATAGGATTATCTTGAAACTCAAAGAAAAATAAGTGGTGTTATTAGCCATCAAACCTCAAAAATATACTTTTCCCAAAAGGTTTCCACAATTTTGGCCACGACTGTAGCTCTATTCCGCCAACATTTATTTATTAGGTACCTGTTTCCGGTTTAGCGAGTTCTAAACTGCAATATTTTTTTTAAAAAAATTGATTTATATGCTGCCCTTCTCCGAAGACTCAGGGTGGCTTACAATGCGTTAAGCAATTAATGGAGGTGCAGCAATTGTGAAATGTAAAATTTGTTACTATCTGTGGGCGTGGCTTGGTGGGGAGTAATGTGACTGGGTGGGCGTGGTCTACTTTCTTAAAAAAAAATCTTTTAAAACCATTTTTTTTCTACAACCTCTTCGGCTTTTAAAAGCCTCTGATGATCCCAGCTGAGCTGTGGGATCATCAGAGGCTTTTTTTTGTTGTTGTTGTTACTTTTAAAAGCATTTTTTCAGCGGAAGGGGTTGTAGAAAAAATGCTTTTAAAAATAAAAAAAAAAGAGTCTCTGATGATTGCCCGGCTCACCTGGGCATGGGGAGGGCCAGGGATTTTTGCTACCAGTTCTCCGAACCACCCGCCGACATCGCTACCGGATCGGGCGATCCAGTCTGAACCGGGAGCATTTCACCCCTGAAGTGTGGTCATTTTTCTAGGCCATTATCATCAGGGTTGAGTTTACACCCCTTTCTCTGAAGCTTCCACCTTTGTTGGGAAGGACAAAGGAGGCTGGTTTTAACTTTCTGTTCTCGGCCACAAAAGGAAAAGGAGATTTCTTAGCCTTGTGTTCCGACTTTGGCCAATAGACTTGTTCAAACATGCAGGGAAGTTGGCCATGGCCAAACAGTTTTTTAGATTTGGTATTGGTGCTGGTGAAAAGACTGGCTATTTGACCAAACTGGAAAGTGATGAAAAATAAGAGTCGTCCTTCCTGACCCAGGAAAGAGAAAAATCCCATTTGTGAGCTTTCAAAACTTAGACCTGTGTTTCTCAACCTTGGTCGCTTGAAGATGGGCGGACTTCAACTCCCAGAATTCCCCAGCCAGCTGGCTGGGGAATTCTGGGAGTTGAAGTCCGCCCATCTTCAAGCGACCAAGGTTGAGAAACACTGACTCAAACCAAGAAAGGGCAGTCTGAGATGGAGTGATAGTAAACTATATCGTGGTGGCATTGCAGTTTCCAAATTCCAGGAATTGATCATCTCTCTCTCTTCTGAGTAGGCCAAACCACATTCAAGGAAGATTCAGAGAAATCAGAATCCCCTTGACAATAGGAGTGGTTAGAACTTGGAAATGAAACCATACAAAGAGAGGCATGGGCTAGATTTGACTCAAAAAGATTTTGTGTGTGTGTGTGTAGAACTAGAATAACACTCTCAAAAAACTTGAAAACACCTGTATAAATCTGACATGGGGGTGTCTACAAGGTATGGACCACATTGCGGTCACCATCTTGATGGCTTTGACTGTGATTTGTGGACATTCCTGAATCTGTCTTATTTTTCCAGTGATTAGAGATGGGTTGTGGTCAAGCTAGAGATGTCCTCCAAAAAACTTCATGTACAAAAGATTAATAGTAGATGCAGGGTTTGGATGCTTGCATGAACCGTTGGGAGATACGGCATGTGAATGAAGCTGTGTGTGCGCACTAAACAAACTGTGGTTTGTAGAATTGCAGCGTATGAAGGTCTGTGGGTAGCTTGATAGCCCAGCCAGGAATGTGAGCAGTCCCCCTTACCGCCGCCCCCCCCCACACTCCATGGTAGGATGTCAAACAAAAGGAGTACCAAAGGAGTACCAATAGGAGTACCAATAGGAGAAGTCACAGGCCGAGGAAGAAGAAGGCCAGGCAAAGTTGTTTCTGGCTAAGGAAACTCCCATGGAAGACTGACTCAAAGGTGTGCGCACAGAAACAGACTATCAATTGCAATCAAAGTCTTGATTTAATTTATGGAGCTCAGAACGGTGGACTTCCCACAAACCAGGTTAAATTGGGAATTCAGCCTGCCACACGATGAGGTCATTACATGCAAGTGGTTCAGAGGACGCATTAAGGACACAGTTGTGCGAGTGACCCAGATGACACCACTTGTATCAGTTGCTGCCAGCTGTGTGATGACATCGTTACACAAATGGTGCTTCGGTTGGGTCATGACGTCATCCTAGAAATTGGCCTCATTTACATTGCTGTAATAATATCCTTTTCAGTTTATCAGACTTTGGAACATAACCAGGTGTGTCTACAGTCTCTTCTTGAAAAAGTGACCAGGCTACCAGTCCTGATTTTAACCTTGCTCATGAAAGAACCATGCTGATGAATTTTCTGAGGGTGATGTCGGGCTCCAAGTAATGCACCTATCACAAATCTAACTCTGAGCCATTGCTTTTCCTCAAAGAACAAATTTATTTAGATACATCATCTTGGTGGCACTGGTGAAAAGCCAGTACTAAAGTTTCCGGGCTTTTCACCCCAAAATAAGTTTCAGTTTTTTCAAGTTCTCAAAACAAACTGTCACATTGTCCAACCAAGATGGGCAACTACTCTCCCCTTCCTCCGGTCAACCAGCCGTTGGAATGGGTTTGACTCATTGGCTAGGAATGATGTTGTGACTGAAGGCTCTGTCCCCCTTCAGCTTCCAACTCTGTCAAACTGAATTCATGACAGAATACCCAAGGATGCAAACAATGCCACACTCCAATCAAATTCAGGCTTGAAAAGCAATTTAATAATCGAAGATATTGGAATGGGAGCTTCAGTTTTAAAAGACTGGACATATGTATAGGATGATGATGGTTTGGTTCTGCAACCCAACAAGAAAGACAGAGACTTCAGAGGATAATTAGAACTGCGGAAAAAACAATGGCTGCCTTCCATTGAGGACCTGTATAAAAAGAGGGCTGTGAAAATATCTGTAGACCCCTTGCATCCTGGACATAAACTGTTTCAACTCCTACCCTCAAAACGACGCTATAGAGCACTGCACACCAGAACAACTAGACACAAGGACAGGTTTTTCCCGAATGCCATCCCTCTGCTAAACAAATAATTTCCTCAACACTGTCAAACTATTCACTAAGTCTGCACTACTATTAATCTTCTCATTGTTCCTACCACCCATCTCCTCCCACTTATGACTGTATGACTGTAACTTTGTTGCTGGTATCCTTACGATTTATATTGATACTGTTTCCTGATTGCTTATTTGTACCCTATGACTATCATTAAGTGCTGTACCTTATGATTCTTTTCTTTTATGTATACTGAGAGCACATGCACCAGGACAAATTCCTTGTGTGTCCAATCATACTTGGCCAATAAAAAATTCTATTCTATGACGTCTTTCAGTGAAGCAGACCCATTGAGCAATGTCCGGCTCATTCTTTTTCTTTTTTTAAATTATTTTATTCAAAAGATTAATATCCAAAATCCAGAAAGATTTGGATTTGTGGAATGCCTTCTTCTCACCTCCTAGAAAAATTTGGAAAAACTGCCCCTCCAGTTTCTCCACTTGCTGACGGAGCAGAGAACTTCAGAAAGCCAGTTATGTTTCTAGCAATGTATGAATAGTTCTCAGCTTATCATTGCAATTGGAACAGAAAATCTACCATATTTTTCGGAGTATAAGACACACCTTTTTTCCCCCTAAAAGAGGGTGAACATTTAGGTGCATCTTATACACTGAACGTAGCCCCGCCCACCCACTGGCCCCCACCCGTTGGCCTCTGCCTCATAGCAGCTACCTCCTTGCAAGCAAACAGCAAGAAAAAACAGCTCCTTTCAGCTTCAGCACAGCCTAATTAGCACAAGTTGATTGGATCAGCCTCCCGACTCTCAGCTGATTTGCTTTTGGCTGTTTTGGGCAGGGCTCTGCTGTGGCTGCAAAGAGATAAATTGCTGGAGCAGATTTTTTTTCCCCTTGTGCTAATCAAGCTATGCTAAAAACGAAAATGAAAGTAAAGCAGGCTGTTTGCTGTGTGCTGCAAGGAGGCAAAATTGCTCAGAGGCAGAAGGAGATTTCTTTTCCTTCTTTTCCTCACCAAAAAAGGTAGGTACGTCTTATACTCCGAAAAATACGGTAGTTGTTATTATGCTTGTAAATTCGAGGAGACCACCTGACCAGAAGTGATTTTACAACCTTGTTGGCAGCAGTTTTTGGATGAATGTGGCAGTCATTAAATGAACACGGTGGTCATAAATATGAATCTGTTCATTCAGATGGGCATTTCTTCTTGCCAGAAACCAGCCCAAACATTGCAAATTGTACTCCCGTGACTGCAAAATGCTGCAACCAGTCATAAAAGCGACATGTTCACATATGTTGACATGTGGTCGTATTTATTTATTTATTTATTACATGTATTTATATGCCGCCCTTCTCCCGAACGACTCAGGGTGGCGAACACAAGTTAAGAAACACGTACAATAAAATTGCACTTTAAATCAAATAACTAATGAATGATAAATAATAAACCCAGAATCAGAGTCAGCCTATTTGCTTGAACAGCCAAGTCTTCAGCTCCCGACAGAAGGAGCGGAGATCAGGAACCATCCGGAGCTTGATAGGCAACTCATTCCAGAGGATGGGAGCACCCACAGAGAACGCCCTACCCCTGGGCACTGCTAGATGACATTGGCTCGCCGTCGGGACCCTGAGACGAGCGGCCCTATGTGAGCAAACAGGACGGTGGGAGGCAGGCAGGAGAAGGTCCTGTAAATATCCCAGACCTAAGTCATGTAGGGCCTTATAGGTGAGAACTAGTACCTTGAAGCGGACCCGGAGAGCCCCTGGTAACCAGTGCAGCTGACATATGACCATGGAAGTGACACAGCAATTTATGATGCCTGGACAGTCCTTTAAGGACTGTAAATTTGTTCTGCTTTACGGAATGTAAAGCACAGTTTCCTACAAATGCAAATGCCCTTTAAGTGATGGTCATAAGTGGAGCAATACCTGCATATTTATTTTCTATCTATTTATTTGGTATCCTTAAGGTTTATATTGACTGTTTCCCTGTAACAGTGATGGCTAACCTTTTTGCCATCGCGTGCCAAAAGCAGGAAAAAACAGGGGGGGTGTCACGCGCATGTGTGCCCATACCCATAATTCAATCCCCCCCATGTCCCGCCCATGCTCCCCTTGCTTTTGGCACACAACAGCAAAAAGGTTGCCGGCGGGCCCACTTTTTTGCCCTCCCCAGGCTCCAGAGGCTTTCTTGGAGCCTGCAGAGTGTGAAAACGGCCATCCCCACCACCACCCTGAGGTCCTCTGGAGGCCAGAACGGTCTCCCCCACCCATCCCGAGGCTGGAAGGGGCCCATTTCCTGACTTCCGGTGGGCTCAAAAATCATCTGGTTGGCATGTGTACGGACTCTGGAGTTGAGTTAGGGCAATGCTTGCGTGCCCACAGATATGGCTCCGCATGCCACCTGTGGCACCCGTCCCATAGGTTTGCCACCACGGCCCTATGACTACCATTAAGTGTTTGTATCTTATGATTCTTGACGAATGTATCTTGTCTTTTTATGTACACTGAGAGCGTACAGTATGTTCCAAGACAAATTCCTTGTGTGCCCAATCACACTTGGCCAATAAGGAATTCTATTCTATTATTCTATTCTATTCTTGTATTCTGAAACCTCTTTCAGAGTGCTATTTGATCTGGGCTTGCCTGATATTTCCTAACCTGTATTTCCCACCGAAGAACAATTTGGCTTTCTCGTTTCATAATCCACGGAGGAAACAAAAGCTGCAAGACAAAAGAAAAAGGAAGGACAAAGAACTAAATCGGAAAGCAAGCAGGCCAGGAGGAGAGCTGCAGCTTTCAAGCAAAACTGGAGGATTAGCCGTTAAATGAAGCATGAATGGGAAAGGAGTTTTGTCTCCACTTGCTCTCACCAAGCTGAAAGTCAATTTATTCTCCAAAGTGTGTGAGATGCAGGACAAGAAGCAATGGGTGGAATATCATTAAAGAGAGATCCTATCTAGAACTAAGGAGAAAACAGTGAGAACAATTAAGCAGCGGAACGACTTGCCACCAGAAGTTGTGAGTGCTCCATGACTCCATGCTTTTAAGAAGAGATTGGACAGCCATTTGTCTGAAATGGTATAGGGCTATGATGGCGAACCTTTTCCGGACTGAGTGCCCAAAGCGTGCATGCATGCCTGAACCCCCCCAAATGCATGTGTGGCACATGTGCCCCGCCACCCACGTATGCGTGTGTGCCCCCTCGCACATGTCCCACCCACCGTACATGCGCGCGTGGCCATCCATGCACGTACGGCCAAGACCCGCCGACCAGCTTGCTGGTGGGAGGCGTGTACCAGTGGTGGGTTCCTCCCAGTTGGGCCTGGTTTGGCTGAGCCGGTAGCGATGACAATGTGACGTCACGGAACCGGTTCTCTTTGTTCAGGAGCTGGGTCCTCCCACCAGCCCGCCCCCGTGTTATTCTTACCTTTTATTTGGCCCCACCCCCAATCCATTGCTGCCTCCCAAGTCCCAGCTGATCGGCTGGAAGGAAAAAAACTGTTTAAACTCTTGCCGCAGGGCTTCAAAGGGCCGCCCTACAGCTGATCAGTGTTAAAAGGCAGTGTGGTGGTACACCGGGGCTTCCAAAAACAAATGAGTAGACCGGGGCCTTCAAAAATAAATGAGTAGATTGGTGCCTCCAAAAACAAATGAGTAGACCGGTGCCTCCAAAAACAAATTGGTAGACTGGTGCCTCCAGAAACAAATGAGTAGACCGGGGCCTCCAAAAACAAATGAGTAGACTGGTGCCTCCAAAAACAAATCAGTAGACCGGGGTCTCCAAAAACAAATGAGTAGACTGGTGCCTCCAAAAACAAATCAGTAGACCGGGGCCTCCAAAAACAAATGAGTAGACTGGTGCCTCCAAAAACAAATGAGTAGACCGGGGCCTCCAAAAACAAATGAGTAGACTGGTGCCTCCAAAAACAAATCAGTAGACCGGGGTCTCCAAAAACAAATGGGTAGACTGGTACAGTTCTGCAAGCAGTTAAAAGCCTGGTAGACCAGTACTTCTGCTAAATCCTAAAGAATTGTCACATGACCATCAAGCCACACCCACAAAATAAGCCACACCCACAGAACTGGTAGTAAAAAAATTTAGAACCCACCCCTGGCACGTACACATGCATGATGGAGATGAACTGGGGCGACCGCTCGCACGCCCACAGAGAGGGCTCCGCGTGCCATAGGTTCGCCATCACAGGTATAGAGTTTCCTACTTGTGTAAAGGGTTGGACTAGAAGACCTCCAAGGCCCCTTCCACCCCTGTTCTTCTGTGTTTTATGGTCTACGAATGTTTGCTCATTCGAATAAAGTTTCCTAACTCTGAATCACTTTTGCTCTGTTAACGTTTTTATCTGCTGTAGTGTTTTGTTTTTTCTAATGAAGGGTGAGTTTAATGTGTTTTAATGTTGTAATGTTGTTAGCTGCCCAGCGATTCATTGGATATGAGATGGCTTGCAAATAAATGTTATGAACAAACAAACAAACAAACAGCTGTTTTTTAATTTATTTTTTTCCAAAAAGTTTTTATTATTTTTTTAAAACAAAAACAACATAAAAACATCATCCTTCCAAACAATTACAGACAGTGTTTCGATCGGTTAAAATCATTTCGTGCTCTCAAAATTTACAAAATCTCAATATATGACAAATGTTCTTTCCTCTAACAAAAGATAAGCGTTTACACATTTTATCAAAATTTCATTTCATATATAATATTTCATCTCCATACTTTATTGTCTATCCATTGATAAAATAGCTCCCGTATCAAATAATATTGTTTATCTTCCTGTTCTCTTATTTCAAATGTCAATCTACTCATTTCAGCACAATCCAACATTTTCTTATTTATTTATTTCTTATTTATTTATTAATTCAATTTGTATGCCGCCCCTCTCTGAAGACTCAGGGCGGCTCACAATGCATTTAAAATCATTATAAAAAACATTTAAGAATTAAAAACATTAAAAACATTAAAACTCATTGACACCATTCATGGCCGGATCTCGCTGGATTGCAAGAGTGACATCGACGGCCCCAGGCCTGCCGGAAAAGCCAGGTCTTCACCGCTTTTCAGAAGGCCAATAGGGTGTGGGTGGTCCGGACCTCAGGAGGTAACTGGTTCCAGAGAGCCGGGGCAGCCACAGAGAAGGCCCTCCCACGCAGGCCCACCAGCTGGCATTGTTTAGCTGACGGGACTCGGAGGAGACCAACTCTGTGGGATCTCACCGGTCATTGGGAGTTATGCGGTAGAAGGCGTTCTCGAAGATACCCTGGCCCTGAGCCATGTAGGGCTTTAAAGGTAATAACCAACACCTTGAATTGTGTCCGGAGACCAATAGGGAGCCAGTGCAGCTCACGGAGAATTGGTGTAATGTGGATGTATCTAGGTGCACCCATGACAGTTCGTGCGGCTGCGTTCTGGACCAACTGTACTCTCTGAACACTTTTCAAGGGTTAGAGCATGTTGCAATAATCTAACCGTGAGGTGATAAGCGCATGAGTGACTATGTGGAGAGCTTCCCGATCCAAGTAGGGTCGCAATTGGTGCACCAGGTGAACCTGTGCATAGGTACCCCTAGCCACAGCTGTCAGATGTTGCTCTAATCTTAGCTGTGAGTCTAGGAGGATGCCCAAATTGTGAGCCCATTCTGAGGAGGACAGTTTCTCCTCCCCCCTCCTCCAGAACCAAGGATGGACAGTCAACATAGTCTTCAGGAGGGAATACCCACAGCCATTTGGTCTTGTCTGGGTTATGTTCTGTCCCCGTCTCACACACACACACAGATAAACAGCCGGGGGTTAAATAAACTGGCAGACAACCAATTCTTCTGGTAAGACGCTTGGCAGCCACCCAGTAGCTGCTTGCCAAAAACTTTTATCAACAAACAAATACTTCCGATAAGTAATAGTCCCGTTTGTAAGAATAAAAAGCCAAGACGAAATTGCTGTTTCCAGAGATGCAATGTGACTCAAAAGGAGTTAGTTTTGTCCGTCACAGAGTCTGAAAGGCTAACTCACCCCCTTTTATACCCTGTGGGGTGTGGTCCAGTGACTCAGCCTAATCTCTGGCACGCCTTTTCTTCTGTTGCACGCGCTTGTCCTTGCGATGCTGCTGAGGATCCAGCCAAGACTCATTACCCTCATCACTATCCACCTGTGGCTGCGAGGACATGCTAGGCTCTGGGCCTATCTCTTGCCCTTCGGTGTCCTCCGGAGGCATTGCCAGAGAGGAGGTTCCTGGAGTGGGAGGCCTTGCCAATTCCTCCCCCTCATTCTCAGAGTCTGTCTCTGCCGATGACACAGGCTCAGGCAACGGAGCCACAACAGGTTAAGTCTGAGCCTGTTGACTCCCATCAGTAATTATCTTCTCTCCTTTCCAATTTTTTGCAAATACAATTCTACCTGCTGTTAGAATATTCACAATTAAATATTGCAATTCTTTATTAAATGTCTCTGGTAAAGATCCCTAATAAAAATATCTCTGGTTTAAGGTCAATATGTCTCTTTGTCATTTTTTCCAACCACATGTGTATCTTAGTCCAAAATCTCCTTGCTTCTATGCATGTCCACCACATATGGTAATAAGATCCTGGGGTCTGATGACACTTCTAGCACTTCTCCGATTCGTTCTTGAACATTCTGTCTATCCTCGTCGAGGGTAAATGCCACCTGTAAAACATCTTATACAAATTCTCCTTATATGCCGTAGACATTGTCATTTTATAATTATGTGACCACAGTTTTTGCCATTTCTCTAAATCAATACCATAACCAAAATTTTTCCCCATAACTGGTGTTTGATTTTTTTTTAGACCTCCAAGTTTGTCAGCCTGATATGAGCCTTGCTGAAGGCCTTGGAGAAAACTCTCCATCCTGCTTTCGGTGGCCCTTTGGGTTGGAAAGATTTTTTTAAACATAATTTTTGATTAAGATTATAAAAACCAAGAGCCTTGGTGGTGCAGCAGCTTAAAGTAGTGTTAAAGTGACACCAGCTGCCTGCAATTACTGCAAGTTCGAATCTCACCAGGCTCAAGGTTGACTCAGCCTTCCAGCCTTCCGAGGTAGGTAAAATGAGGACCCGGATTGTGAGGGCAATAAGTTGACTTTGTATAAAAAAGAACACCGCTTGTGGGGGGGGGGGGCGAAAGCCATATTAAGCAGGTATATACAAAAGTATGAAGGCTATTGCTTAACGCATTGTAAGCCGCCCTGAGTCTCCGGAGAAGGGCGGCATATACATTAATTTTTTTAAAAAAAAAGTACAATGCAAATGCAAATCAAGGTAATAGGTTGTGGGAAGCCCCCCTCTCCTAGAAGAATGAAATATTTTTAGAAATATTAAAAAGGCAGAATGTTATATTTCCCTAAATGAGAAATGGAGAAACGTGGGGGGTTTTTTTTAGAGGCAAGAGGCAGCTTTTAGAAATGTAGATTTGGTAATTCATTCAAGACACGATTAAAACCCCAAGGAAGCCAGCATCTAGGATTAAATTATATTTGTTAAACAAGATTAAAAATCCGAGTAAGGAGCAATTTAGACTCATTGCCGGCCTTTGCGAGACAAACTAATTAAAACCGAATAACAAACTGCACAAAACCAAGCCTCTAAATTCAAAATGCTGTAGGGAAAAAAAAAATACAGTATAAAAATCCATGTACTCATCAAACCAGTTGGTCAGCTGACCCAGGACTGCTGTTGATTCTGCTTCATCAATAAACCCTCTTTCCCATCAGCCTCCGTGTTTCCAGTCTCTTTCTCCCAGCTTGGAACTGAAGCAGAACCAGATGGATATTTCTTCCAATAAGGGAAATGGGAAGGGGAACAAAAAAGGAGGAGGAGAAGTGAGGGATGAAGGAAAAAGAAAAACAAATGAACAATTGGCTTCCAACTTGTTTTCAGCACAGTAAAATATGAAAGAGAATTACTGCCTCGATTTCTTTACTTTTACATACCATATTTTTCGGAGTATAAGACGCACCTTAGTTTTGGGGGAGGAAAATAAGAAAACAGCTGATTGGCGGGTGGATCAGCCTCCCGGAATACCCCCCAATCAGCTGTTTCCAGAGGTGAATTTTAGCAACAGGTTCCTTGGTTGTGAGTTCTGTGCCTTGCTTTTTTTTTGGCTTTTTTTGGGGGGGGGGCTTTTTTTCCCTGCCTCTAAAACTTCTGAAATTCCATTTCAGAAAAAACTTTTTTTCTTGCCTCTGAAAGCCTCCAAAACAGAGCTTCAGAAAAAAAAAAGCCTCTGAAACTCTGTTTGGGGGCTTTTTTTCTGAAGCTCTGTTTGGGGGCTTCGTTTCTGATGCTTTTTTCAGCCTCTGAAACCTCCGGTTGAGATGCTGGGCGGGGCTACATTTGGAGTATAAGATGCATCCAGATTTTTACTCTCTTTCTTGGGGGAAAAAGGTGCATCTTATATTCTGAAAAATACTGTACTCTGTCGGGTATGCTTCCTTCAGTATCCAGGAAAGGAAAACCCAGACTTCATCATAGATTAAAGTATGGTACTTTTACTAGATATGAAATGAACGCAACCATGGAAAGCAGGATTCTGAGGCAAAAAGCGCGAGTTACATATAGAAAGCATCCCCTCCCACTGTCCACCATAAATCATCCAATCCAAAGGTCTCCCAGAGGTCAGGTGGGAGCAGACGTCTGGCCGTGTCAGCATCCAGGAATGCAGTGTCCGTTGGCCTGATAACAGCTTAGGAATTGGTTTCGTTTCTTAGATTCATCCATAGGCCAGCTACCTAAACCCCCCTTCCCTCCATTACTATGACAGCCAAAGCAGGGAAAGGCGGAGGCTGACATACTCAGAGATTAGTTTCGGGCAGGGGGGTACCTGTGGGGAAGGAAGGAGAGATAAAAAAAATAGGTCCAGATTATGACTGCAATCGCAGGACCGAAATCCTGCCCTATTGTGCATGTATCCTTGTGATGTGCTGCTATCCATAGAATAGCTGGGCAGCTCAGTTGTGTAGTAAGGACCCACATCTTGTCTAGACACACCAAAGGCATGACCTGCTAATAAACACAGAGCTGAAAGTGAATATAGTCTAAACCAGGGCTGTCCAACTTTGATAACTTTTAAGACTTGTGGAATTCAACTCCCAGAAGTCTACACTGGCTGGGGAATTGTGAAGTCCACAAGTCTTAAAAATTGCCAAGGTTGGACAGCCTTGGTCTAGAGGCCATGTTTAATATCACAGGCTTGTTTTCCACCAAGGTCTCAAGACAGACCATGATTGGGAGCCCAGAGAATAAGGGTTAACAACCCAGATAAGTTATTTTCTTTAGTTTCCTTGTTTGGCCTCCATCCGATCATTGTTCTTCCACGGAAAAGTCCCAGCTGGATTCCTAGCCAACACCCCCACGTTGGGCATTGATTTGATTTCTTCCCCAGAGCAGTGGAGAAGAATTTCCATCCCGCTTCGTGGAACTGGGATATCAAGGGATCAGGGCATCAGACCCCTGACCCTGCTTTTCTTGGCAGCCTCCCATCCCCACAGCTCCTCTGTCAAACTATAATTTCATGGCTTGGTTTGTAGAATAGCAGTGCAAAATGGAAGGGGATTTTGGGTGACTTTCCTAAGCAGCTAAATCGTGGCAGTCGTGTGAATAATTCAGAGACCACAAATCAATAGAAGAGAATCTGTGTAACTTGGGGGTCCCTGCTCTGCAGGAAAACAAGAGAGCATCAAGGACCCCACAGTTGTTTTCCTCCTCTCCTCCTCCTCCTCCTCCTCCTCCTCCTCCCCCTCCCTCCTCCTCCTCCTCCTCCTCCTCCTCCTCCTCCTCCTCCTCCTCCTCCTCCTCCTCCTCTTCTTCTTCTTCTTCTTCTTCTTCTTCTTCTTCTTCTTCTTCTTCTTCTTCTTCTTCTCCTCCTCCTCCTCCTCCTCCTCCTCCTCCTCCTCCTCCTCCTCCTCCTCCCCCCCCCTCCTCCTCCTCCTCCTCCTCTTCTTCTTCTTCTTCCTCTTCTTCTTCCTCCTCCTCCTCCTCCTCTTCTCCTCCTCCTCCTCCTCCTCCTCCTCCTCCTCCTCCTCCTCCTCCTCCTCCTCCTCTTCTTCTTCTTCTTCTTCTTCTTCTTCTCCTTCTTCTTCTTCTTCCTTTTCCTCTTCCTCTTCCTCTTCCTCTTCCTCCTCCTCCTCCTCCTCCTCCTCCTTGAAAATGGAGGGTGTTGAAGTCCACCCATCTTCAAGTGGCCAAGGTTGAGAAACATTTCTTCAGAACATCTCTAATTATTTTTTGTGGGTTGCCTCTTGTTGTGTTCCTAACAAAAATGGGCTTTTAGGAGGAGGAACTGCAACAAGCGTCCTGAAATAAAATGCTTCCTTTTTCTTCCCCTTTTCTGGAAAGAAAAATGAAATGATAACCAATCTTTTTTCCACTGGACAAAATCTCTCATCTAGAGCTGCTATGCGCATGCACTCTGGCCTCAATCAAGAGCTGGCCTCAATCAAGAGCTGTGTTTCTGCTGTACTTTTCAGCTCCTCAACAAATGATCTTTTTTTAAAAAAAAAAATGCTTGTGCTTCATCTGTTCTGGGAGCTGCCATAGGGTGGGGGGAGGGGAAAGGACACCATTGTCCAGGCGGAAAGAATCGGGGGTGGGGGGGAGGAGTCGGAGCATTTGTGTTGAGTCAAACAATGTCTCTTTGGCAGCTCTGTGGCTGCCTCGTGGCTGCAGCCGAGTGAGAGCTTTGTAGAACATAGAATGCTTGGCCTGGAAGGGACCTTGGAGGTCTTCTAATCTACTCCAATCATCTGCTCAAGAGACAGGAGAATATACTGAATCTGGCTCAGATTCTACTTAATGTCAGGTATGCTTCCTTCAAAGCCCAGGAAAGAATGACCCAGACTCCATTGAATATAGAGTAAGGTCCTTTTACTAGGAAATGAAGCGATCGCAACCAAGGAAAAGCAGAATCGGAGGCAAAAAGCACGAAAGTTACAGATAGAAAGCATCCCTTCCCACTGTCCAACATAAATCATCCAATCCAAAGGTCTCCCAGGGGTCAGGGGGAAGCATACGTCTGGCAGTGTCATCAATCAGGAATGGCGTGGCCATCGACCCGATAGCAGCTTCAAAGATGCAGCAATAAGTCTTAAGTATCACTTTCGATTCCTCCCTCCAGCATTCATACAACCCAAATTAACTTCCCCCTCCCCCCGCCATTACTATGGCAGCCAAAGCAGGGAAAAGCAGAGGCTGACATTATACTTATACTACCCTGGTCAAATGTCAGGGCTGCATTTTTCCTATCCAAGCTTCATGATTTGACAGCCTGACACTTGCAACGGAGGGAGGGGGAAGGGAAAGATTGGAATATAAGAAGGAAGAACAGGGGCAGGGGGGAATGGAAGCCCAGTTGAGCCTTGTGAGAAGTTTCTGCCAGCCACAGTCAACCATCTGGATGCAAGGGTGGAAACCGATAACCTGTTTCCTAAATGATGATGATGATGATAAATAAATAAATAAAATGAGGATAAGTGATACTGCCATTCAGTTGGGAGAAATGGGGGCCCTGGATTTGATTTATTGGCATTGACTGGGTCAACAGGTATTTTACAACCTATATCCTGGTGCCGGAGCGCCTTGAGATCTCCTTACCTTTGGGGAATGTTTATGATGGCCATGTGGGTTGTTTCACTTTAAAGGATAATGGAAGATACCAATGGGAATGCATTGGGTTGGATTTTACTTACCTTTACTACCGGTTCACATTGTGCCTGCTTTGCTCGTGTGCATGCACATGTGCTCTTCTGCGCATGCGCAGATCACTTATGATGATGTCCGGGTCAGTGGGCGGAGCCTCCCACTGGTTTTACTGCCAGTTCTTGCAAACGAGTCCAAACTGGGGGCAACCCACCACTGGAATGCATGCTTATCCAGTTCTCAGGGCAGCTGGTAAAGAAAACATCTTCACACTTGTGTATTGGCTAAAATCTGCATTCTGGCTAAAGGGAGGGGTCTCTACTGCTTTAATCCTACTTGTCTTGCCTAAGGGTATTCAGACCTTGCTTTGAACCCATTGCTGTCACTTCTGCTTAATAAAAGGGTCCTTTTGAAATGCTCCATTTCAAGAGTCTATGCTTTCTTAAGTTAAAGGGAGAGGCAATCCTTATACTCTACAAATAACCGCGGGATAGCGGGGGGTGGGGGCGGGAGGGCGATTTACTTTGCATTGTTTGTGTGGGAAAACCTCAGATTCGGCTTCGCTACTTCTGTAATCTCTTAAACTTCAGTAAAGTGTGTACTCTTGGCAAAAACAAATGGCCAGGGGTCTTTCTTTGCTAAGTGACTGAGTGGGATGGTTGACACCTTTCTTGAAAATCTCCAGTGATGGAGCACCCACAACTTCTAAGAAGCAAGCCGTTCTATTGCTTAATTGTTCTCACAGTCAGGAAATTTGTCCTTACTTTCCGGTTGCATCTCTCTTTGATAAGCTTCCATCTGTTATTTCAAGTGGTTTGGAGAAGAGGTTGACACTCTCTTCTCTGTGGCAGCCCCTCAAATATTGGAAGGCTGCTAGCATGTCACCCCTACTCCTTCTCTTCCTTAGGCTAGACATAGCTAGAGTCTTGGCAATTGCTGAAAAGTTTCATTTTTTTTTTTCAGAGTTGAATACGAAGCCTACAAGTTTCGTATTCAACTCTGAATAGCCTACAAGTTTCGTACTTGTAGGCTTTGAATAAAACAGTCAAATTTGCCATCTCCCTCAATTCCACCACCTTTACCATCATTCTTCACTTAGGGGAAAGAGTAGACTTGACTAGATTGGAATAGAGAAAGGATAGGATAGGATAGGATAGGATAGGATAGGATAGGATAGGATAGGATAGGATAGGATAGGATAGGATAGGATAGGATAGGATAGGATAGAAATAAATAGAAATTGGAATTGGAATGGAATGGAATGGAATGGAATAACTTTATTGTCACTTCGAATGTACACTAATTGGCATACATTAAAAATGAAATTTCGTTGCACACAGCTCTTAAAGGGTCACCACCTCCAATTTTACACTACATAAACATGACAAGATAACTAAAATTATGTATATAATATGTACGTATATACCCACATATATTATACAACACTAATGCATATAGACTAAAGAAGATAGCGATCGGATCTCAGGGTGTGCATGACCTTCTTCTTCTTCTTCTTGTGTTTTGCACAGGTGCTGGGCTGCTTGGTGTGGGCCCTGATTGCCGACACGTACTACCAACCCTACCCTTCCTACGGCTGGGTGATGTTCGTAGCTATCTTCTTCTGGATGGTGACAGTCATTATTTTTCTGATGTATCTGTTTCAGCTTCAGCTGAAATTCTACATGATCCCTTGGCCTATTGTGGTGAGTGTGGAAGGCTGGGGAAAATACATAATGTTAGCTTCTTCTCAGATGGCCTTTGACCAGTTCCGTTGGACTGGTGGAGTGAGCAGTTGAGTTAGCCCTGCAGTACTGCATTTTAACCACTGTGTCACCACGACTCTTATTGAAGCGTGTATTGATTCTGAGCTACTTCTAGTAGGTTAAACCATGAGAGGTGAAATGTCTGTTTTCAGGTACCCGAGCCAGATAGTTATTTTAAGTTTACATAAAAGAGACCTTTTGTCTGGGCATCTCTGGTCCCACTTGAAACCTTACATATCACAATAGTTAGCAGTAAACCTGAAAACTATACAGTAGGGTTTTTTGCCTAATCCCCCCAAGGGGAAAAAAATAAGGTGGGTAGAAAAGAAGAGGAATATTTCACATCCCTATCTGAGAGTGTCGTACAGGGAGTCCTTGACTTATGGTGGTGGCTTAACAACCATTCAAAGTTACAGTGGCCTGAGAAAGGGTGCTTTTCAGCACTTCTGGCTGTTATAAAATGTTGCACCCCTGTTGTGACCCAGGCCCAAGTGGTTATTATCAGACACAATCAGTTCAAAAACAAACAGACTTTATTAGAACAGCTGAGAATGAACTCATTCTCAGCGTAGTCCAAACTAATTCAAAACAAATTCTTCATAACTCAAATTCTTCAGCCTTATCACCAACCTTGGTCTAATTAGGCAACCTGCCAAAGGCCTTTTTTTGGCAAAAGTTCAGAAGCAGAAGACACCGACAAGAAATAAATGCAGCAAGAAACAAATCTTAAAAGACCAGCAACAAGAGCTGTTGCTCGTCTTTTAAGCCTTAAGGGAGGGGCCAATCATCTCTTGGCCTTACTCCTGAGTCGTCCTCTTTGCTTTAGCTGCTCCTGCCTTCTGGCAGCTTTTCGCATGCGTGCACTAGGAACAGGCTCCTCCTGTTCCTCTGCCTCTCTGCTGTCTGTGTCTGGAGGCTCCGGAGTCTGCACATCCCTCCCCGATGGCCCTGGCCCCATCTCTGCCTCTCACACAGAGCCCTCATCCGGGCCTCCCTCAGCCTCCAGGACTGGCCCATGTTCTTCCTCAGCCTCCTCACTGTCCGATTCCGCTGCCAGCTCCTCAGGCTGCTGGCGGACCACAACAACCCCCTTCTGCAGTCATATGATCATGATGTGGGTGCTTAGCAATCTGTTTACACTAACAATTGGTTGCCAAGTGCAAACTTCTCTGCTGGCTTCCCCAGAAAGTCACTGGGGAACCCAGCAGGAAAGGTTGGAAGTGGTATCTGCTACCGGCCTAGAAGATTCCCTCATCTCTGGGAACTGGCTAGAAGAGCTCCTAGTAAGGGGAGCTGAACTTTTCTGGTGGGCTGCAGAAACAGAACTCTGATCCTGAAATCCAAGGTCTGTTCTTGGAGACCGCCGGAGCAGTTCTCTTTCGTGCACAGATGGGAGCTGAACTCAGCTGGCAGCTCTTTCTTTCTGTCCACTTAACAACCCAAGAGATCTTTTAATGACCTCAACTGTGAGTACTGGGATTGCGGTTGTTGAGCAAAGCATTCATGTGAGCATCTCACTTAATGACTGTTTTGCATAACGACCAAGATTCTGGTCCCATTTGTGCTTGTATCTCGAGGACTACCTACCAGGGTAAAAGAAGGTTCAAGGGAACAGTGAGGAAGAAGTCCACCTCTTTGCTTTCTCTTAAATTACGTGTCATCACGGGGCGTCTTGCGAGAGCAGCCACAGTAATTGCACACGTCTCAGCTGAAATGCTCCTTCAGCTTTGAGGAATGGCAAACCTCTGGCATCTGGAGAGGTCCAGGCCGATCCCTTGATTTCTCCAGCTCGGGTGACTCACCCTGAAGTCTGTGAGATGCTGTTGCTCAAAAGCCATTGTGCACCAGGCGTGGAACTCAGTTCCTGCACTGATTCATTTTCTGCAGTCGCCACATTGTGAGCCGTGACCTCACTGAATAGGCTTTGCCCAGTGCCCTTAGCCACAATAAAAGCTCCGTATTCCGTGCAAGTGAAGCTGCTGCTTAATTAACTTGTTTAAACAGGTTGAGTAGATGGAGCCAATAAAAAACTAGGTGAAATACGCTTTTGACATGATGATCATTCCCTAAATGAATCATACCTTCACTTTTGCCCCTCTTTCTTCTGCTTTAAGTCATAAGACCAAGGAAATCCATTTTTATCATAGCTTCACAGATTTAACAGTTTCACAGAGTTGGAAGAGACCTTGTAGGTCTAGAACTGTAATCTTAAACACTCCAAGAGCCATTTGGACCCGTTTCCCACAGAAAAGAAAACACCGGGAGCCACAAAACCCTTCCTGTGCCTGACTATTTCTTCAGCGGCCACAAAACTAGCATATGTAGTCGAATTTAATGTTCTGTTTTCTTCTGAAACTTTTCTTTTCTTGGATTTATCCATGGTTGGCCAACCGGGGGTTGAAAAGCTCAATGAATCGCATGCCGGCGGGTGTCGCACATTGGTGGTTGTGACGCATATTTTGAGTGACAGGGAGCCACAGCAGAGGGGTGAAAGAGCCACATGCGGCTCCAGAGCTGCAGGTTGCTGACCCTTGGTTTAGTCTAACCGCTTCCCACTCCCGTCCCAAGCAGGAGACCCTCCACCATTTCAGACAAATGGCAATCCAATATCTTCTTGAAAGCTTCCAGTGATGAAGCTCCCACAACTTCCAAAAGCAAAGTGCTTTTGAATAAGGTCCCAAAAGGTGCTTTTTCAGGAGGCAACTCGACTTTCTTGTTTTTTCTTTGAAGATGTTTCGCTTCTCATCCAAGAAGCTTCTTCAGCTCTGACAGGATAGTGGGGAATGGAAGGATTTATACTCCTTGCAGACAGCTGGTCATTTGCATCCTTTTGTATGTCCAGTTGCCTCCTGAAAAAGCACCTTTTGGGACAACCATGACCTGGATGACTGAGATTTTCTACAGACTTTTAGCTATACAAATTGGGATGAACACCATTGGAATGGTGTGGGAGTAGGAAGAGATTTCCAGAGGGGGGAAAATTGCAGACTACAGGAATCATTTGCACCTATTCAGGTGACCCTGAGGACACAGCAAAACCTCCAAGTGGCCTCAACGATCCTCTAAAAGGATGCAAAGGACCAGCTCTGTCTGCAAGGAGTATAAATCCTTCCATTCCCCTCCATCCAGTCAGAGCTGAAGAAGCTCCATGGATGAGAAGCCAAACGTCTTCAAAACAAAAAACAAGAAAGTCAAGTTGCCTCCTGAAAAAGCCCCTTTGGGACAGCCATGACCTGGATGACTGAGAATCTCTACAGACTTTTAGCCATACAATTTGGGATGAAGACCCTTGGAATGGTGTGGGAGAAGGAATAGATTTCCAGAGAAGGAAAAAATTACAGGAACCATAAGCCCCACCCAGAGGACACAGATAAACTCCAAGGGCTTCAACGACCCTCTAAAAGGATGCAAAGGACCAGCTGTCTGCAAAAGAAAAACCCCAAGGAAGTCCAATTGCCTTTTGGAAAAGCAACTTTGGGATAACCATCATCTGGATCAGGGCTGTCAAACTCACAGCCAGCAGGACGGATGTGTCATGTGCTGGTCATGCCCATGCCTGGTTTAGCAAAGGGGGGTGGGGGGAAGTCCCGATACATCACGTGATGCTGCCATGACGATGCGAGTTTGACACCCCCGATCTGGATGATTGAGAGAAGCTCCATCGATGCTTGCAACACAGAAAATCGTTTTAACTAGGAAGAAAATTGGTCAATAGCAGAAATGGGGTTACATCCAATAGTGGGATTCAGCTGGTTCGGGCTGGTTCGGATAAATCGGTTGTTAAATTGCTGCCTGGCCCTGCCCCTTCTTGCCACGCCCCTTCTAGGAGTTCCCCCGCCCCCCATTTTTTTTTGATTTATATGCCGCCCTTCTCCGGAGACTCAGGGCAGCTTACAATGCGTTAAGCAATAGCCTTCATACTTTTGTATATTTATACAAAGTCAGCTTATTGCCCCCACAAACTGGGTCCTCAATTTTCCTACCTTAGAAAGGATGGAAGGCTGAGTCAACCTTGAGCCTGGTGAGATTCGAACTTACAGTAATTGCAGACAGCTGGTGTTTAATTACAATGCTTAATCTGCTGAGCTATCCAGGCTCCTTTTTTTTTTTGGCTAGGTAAGTTCAGAGAGGCCTACTATGCCCCGAACCGGGTACGGGAGGTGCGGTACGGCCCTCCTAGGCCCGTTTTGGCTCCCAGGGGATGCAGGAGGCTGAGTGCTGCCTGTCACACTTTCTGGCCACACCCACCATGGCCACACCCACCCAGCCAGTCATTAGGGCAGAGAACCGGTTGTTAAATTATTTGAATCCCCCCACTGGTTACGTCTCCACTCTCAGTTCCAACTTACGAGTCCTCTCTCCCAATAGTTAAGAGTCCCGTCTCATCTGTCCTAGAGTGACCAACAACCGCCTCTCCATTTCTGGTGTCCTTGCCCTGGGTTGAAGGAGAGTAACAGTGCTGCTCTTGTTATCCTTCCCTAAAGTGAAAGGGCACTGCTGACTGGCAAGTCACCGAAGTAGGCTCGTTTCAGCCAGAAAACATCCCACGCCAACGCCATGTGGCAGTTATAAAAAAATGTGACCAAATCATCTCTGCATGGGTCACTTACAGAATGCAGAATTACAGAGTTGGAAGGGACTTGGAAGTCTTCTAGTCCAGCCCCTAATGCTCTTATTTTGATTTCCATGTTGTTTCTTTGAATGGTGGCTCAGCTCCCAGGAATGACTGCATCAGTCATGTTTAAGTAATGGGAAACAAAGCCCACTGTAAAAGAAAGCACCACACTGGAGCATTTAGGGCTGTGTGTGCTGTCACAAAAACCTAGAAATGGCATTTTCAGGAATGCCAATGAAGCACTTACTTGCCTGCAACTCATTAAAGCAGCCGTAACTTCTTACAGGTTTCCTGGCTGCAGAAATTTTCCCCCAAATGTGTGGCAGAAGTGACTCAGAAGGGCCTTCACTAATCGGAAAGCCAATCTACCTTTTATAATACCTATAATACCTGTTTCCTCTTTCTTTGAGAAGGAAGAAGTCCCCATATTTTGTTTACATCTTCTCCATGTGTGGTGGAAGTGACCCAGAAGTGCCTTCACTAATCAGAAAGCCAATCTACCTTTTATAATACCTATAATACCTGTTTCCTCTTTCTTTGAGAAGGAAGAAGTCCCCATATTTTGTTTACATCTTCTCCATGTGTGGTGGAAGTGACCCAGAAGTGCCTTCACTAATCGGAAAGCCAATCTACCTTTTATAATACCTATAATACCTGTTTCCTCTTTCTTTGAGAAGGAAGAAGTCCTACAGGTTAAAGCAACCAACCAGGATGGGCATCCATTAGCAAGTGTCTGTGTGATCAAAGTTTTTGTCCTTTTTCAAAAGTAGGATGATAACCTGTTTAAGGATGCATATACCTTAAAGCAGTGACGGTTAACCTTTTCGGCACTGAGTGCCAAAACTGGAGCGTGCATGCACTGGAGTGCGGGAACCCGGAAGAGAGCAGCTGGCCAGTGCACATGCTCATGGTGGCCAGCTGCTCTTCTGGGTTCTTTCGCATGCATGTGCATTGGCCAGCTGCTCTCTTCCAGGTTGCGGCACACATGCATGCACTGGAACCCAGAAGAGAGCAGCTGGCCGGGGTGCATATGTGTGATGGAACCCGGAAGAGCAGCTGTCAACGGTGCATGTGCCCACAGAGAGGGCTCTGTGTGCCACCTCTGGCAGGCGTGCCATAGGTTTGCCTGTCAGTGTTCCAGAAAAAACCCTACTCCAAGTAAAGATGCGGAAGCAAGCATTTTTCAAAGTCCTCTTTACTAGAATAGGCAAACTGGCACATCTGGGGAAACCCGAATCTGAAAAGCCCGGGTTTTCCTTCAGTAAGTCAAAGCTCCCCAAACCATCCCCTTTTCCACCCAGTTGGTCACATGCTCCAATCAACGTCCGTTCCATCTCGATCCAGCCCCCTGACCACTCCTTCTCCAGATGCTGGATCGCCCTGACCTTGACCGACAGGAAGAATGCTATTATGTCTACTAACCCTCTCTCCTACTTTCCCACACATGAGAAGGGGGCAGCATTGGAGTTTCCGGCCTAATATGGCTTCCAAAGCTGACATCGCCATCACAGCCTTAAAGGATATATATGGTGACACAGTGGTTAGAATGCAGTATTGCAGGCTAACTCTGCCCACAGCCAGGAGTTCGATCTTGACCAGCTCAAAGTTGACTCAGTCTTCCGTCCTTACGAGGTGGGTAAAATGAAGACCCAAATTGTTGGGGGCGAGAGGCTGATTCTGTAAACTGCTTAGAAAGGGCTGGAAAGCACTGTGAAGCGGTATATAAGTCTAAGTGCTATAGCTATATAACTGTGATGGCAAACCTATGGCATGCATGCCAAAGATGGCACACAGAGCCCTCTCTGTGGGCATGCGTGCCATCACCAGCTGCTCTTCTGGTTTCTGGCATGCATATTAGCTGGTTTTCACAGGCACTGGGACACTGAAAAATGCCCAAAAAACAGTTTTTGGGCCGTTTTTAGGCCGTTTTTGGCCTGGAAAACGGCCTGGAAAAATGCATGCGTGTGCTGGCCAGCTGGTCTTTGGGTTTCCAGCACTCTGGTGCATGCACATGCATGCACATGCATGCGTGTTCTGGTTTGGGCACTCGGTGCCGAAAAGGTGCTGGTCATTGCTATATAACATTGTTTAGATAGGAGGGAGATGACAAAGGAAGTCATCTTGTCAATACAACCTGTTTATCAAAAAGGAAGTAGATTGAGCAAATTGGTTGAGTAGAGTTGTAAACCTAAACGGTGTGCCTGTTTCACAAGGGGCAGGGAACTACTATTCTTTTAATATATTTTATCAGTTTTCAACTAGGGAGGGCAAGTTACGTGTATGGCGTTTTTTTTCCTCTCTCTCTTTTGTATGCACTATATTTTTACTTTTCTTTTATATCTTCTTTAGTTCTGTTTTTATATTTTTTTCCTTTCGTTTTGGACTTTTTATTTTTAATGTTGCAAATAAAATAATTAAAAAGAAAAAAAAGAAAAGGGGGCCAACAAGGCTAAAAGCTGGGCTGAGTCCCTGCCAAGACCCAGTCCAGAATCTTAAGAGATTTTCACCTCTGGATTCCCTGGTTCTCTCCTCTTTTCCCCAGCTTGTGGTGTTAAATGTCTCAGCCGCCGTCATGTATGCAACAGCCTTCATAACCAGTGCTGCATCGGTTGAACCGTATTCCTGGCCCCATTCCCCGGACTACAACAGAAGGGCCTCAGCATCGGTAGGTAACCATTAAGCCATGTTATTTCTTTAGGCTGAGCCATGGGGTAGCTGCCAGTCCCATCGAGTTTTCGTTGCCCCCTTCCAAATGTGGTTGAGCCCTGCCCCTTTCCCCAATCATACCAGAATAGAATAAGGATAAGGATAAGGGTAAGGGTAAGGGTAAGGGTAAGGGTAAGGGTAAGGATAAGGATAAGGATAAGGATAAGGATAAGGATAAGGATAAGGATAAGGATAAGGATAAGGATAAGGATAAGGATAAGGATGGAATGGAATGGAACGCAACGCAACGCAACGCAACGCAACGCAACGCAACGCAGTCCAGTCCAGTCCAGTCCAGTCCAGTCCAGTCCAGTCCAGTCCAGTCCAATCCAATCCAATCCAATCCAATCCAATCCAATCCAATCCAATACAATACAATACAATACAATACAATACAATACAATACAGGAGTGGAGTGGAGTGGAGTGGAGTGGAGTGGAGTGGAGTGGAATACAACACAACACAACACACCACAACACACCACAACACACCACACCACACCACACCACACCACACCACACCACACCACAACACAACACAACACAACACAACACAACACAATACAATACAATACAATACAGGAGTGGAGTGGAGTGGAGTGGAGTGGAGTGGAGTGGAGTGGAATACAATACAATACAATACAATACAATACAATACAATACAATACAATACAATACAATACAATACAATACAATACAATACAATACAGGAGTGGAGTGGAGTGGAATACAATACAATGCAATGCAACGCAATACAATGCAATACAATACAATAATGGAACGGAACGGAACGGAACAGAACAGAACAGAACAGAACAAACAGACTTTTTATTGGCCAAGAGTGATTGCACACACGAGGAATTTTTCTCTGGTGCATAAGCTCTCAGTGTATATACAAACAACAAAGTGATACATCATAGATCATAAATCATAGGTACAATCATTAATTATAAGATATAAACAAGTGATGAATCGTAAGATACCGATAGGAGAAGATAATAGGAAAGATGAGAAAAGATGAAAAATAAGATGAGAAAGATGTGAAGATGAGAAGGATAATATAGCAATACAGCCCTATAACATGGGTACACGTCTTTAAGCCTAAAACATTGCTGTGGGAATCAGGTGTTTAGCAGAGGGATAACACGGGGGAGTGGGGTGGGGAGACAGACGGACGGACTATCTTTGTGTCTAGTTGTTCTGGCATGCAATGATCTATAGCAACGTCCAGAGGGTAGACGTTGAAAGAGTTTATGTCCAGCATGCGAGGGCTCTGCAGATATTTTCTCAGCCCTCTTTCTGGTTCCTGCAGTGTGCAGGTCCTCAATGGAAGGCAGGCTGGTTGCGATTGTTTTTTTCTGCAGTCCTAACTATCCGTTGAAATCTGTACCTGTCCTGTTTGGTTGTTGTGCCAAACCAGACAGTTACTGAGGTAGAAATGACAGACTCAATAATTCCTCTGTAGAACTGTATGATATCATGATGATTTCTCATAGGATGATATGCAATGCGAAGAATCAGCGGTGGCATCCAATTTTTTTTACTACCGGTTCTGTGGGCGTGGCTTGGTGGGCGTGGCAGGGGAAGGATACTGTAAAATCTCCATTCCCTCCCCACTCCAGGGGAAGGTTACTGCGAAATCCCCATTTCCTCCTGATCAGCTGGGACTCGGGAGGCAGAGAATAGATGGGGGCGGGGCCAGTCAGAGGTGGTATTTACCGGTTCTCCGAACTACTCAAAATTTCCACTACTGGTTCTCCAGAACTGGTCAGAACCTGCTGAAACCCATCTCTGAATGCAATGATTTCTCTCCCATATTTTTTGTTCTCTTCGTCTTGTTTCACTCACTGTGCAGCTTGCTTTTTCTTTTAAAACGAGGCTGGCTTTTTAAGCGTCAAGTCGTGTAATGCCAGCCATGAGCTAATCTTCATTCGTGAGTGAAGCAGCAGCTGAGAGCTATTTCATGCATCAGAACTCCTTTTGCTTTCCATGATGCATACCCTTGGATTCAAGTGTCAGTCACCAGCATGTAAACTGGGCCTTCCTCAAGTTGGCACCATCTGTGGGACCTGGGTCCCACCGGCTACCCCAGTGGGTCATTGGCACAACTTCTCTGAAGGAACCAGATGGAAAGAGCCAGCTTTTGAAACATCTGGGCTTCTTCGTTTCGGGTGAAATAGAAACTGGTACATTTTAAGACTTTTTAGCATAAAAAGAGCTCTATAAAGAGCCTTGGTGGTACAGCAAATTAAAGTGGTGTTAAGTGACACCAGCTGCCTGCAATTACTGCAAGTTCGAATCTCACCAGGCTCAAGGTTGACTCAGCCTTCCAGCCTTCCGAGGTAGGTAAAATGAGGACCCGGATTGTGGGGGCAATAAGCTGACTGTATAAAAAAGAACACCGCTTGGGGGGGGGGCAAAAGCCCTACTAAGCAGGTACCGGTATATACAGAAGTATGAAGGCTATTGTTTAATACATTGTAAGCCGCCCTGAGTCTCCGGAGAAGGGCGGCATATAAATCGAACCAATAAATAAATAATAAATAAAAAGCATCGTTTGCCTCCTGGGAAGTGACCAAACCCTCCCACCTCCGCCAAATTTTGCTTTGTTGGTTTTTGTTTTTTTTTGATGGATTTATGTGTTCTTCATAACAGAGATCAGAACCCAAGAATGATTTTTATTGATGCTGCTTCAGTTTCTTGGCTCCTGCACGACCGTATTTGCATTCTGAACTGAATAGTGAATGGTGTGATTGTTTACATGTGAAAATCTAAAAGAAACTCTTGCATTGTCTCCTCTTTTAACTGAAATATTTTCACTGTCTTCAGCTAAACAGGCTGCTGGGCAGCTCACGTACAGTAGTGGCCAAAATTGTGGAAACCTTTTGGGAAAAGTGTCTTTTTGAGGTTTGATGGCTAATAATACCACTTTTTTTTTTTGGAGTTTAAAGATAATCCTATTCCACTGCTGGAATGGCTTGGAAATAGCCCAGATCTTAACCCAATTGAAAATCTAGGGAGCCAACTAAAGAAACTTGTTAGTCAGAAAAGACACAGCAATAAAACCCAGTTAATAGAAGCCATCATTCCATCTTGGTTTCACATTAGAACAGCTGCAGAACTAAAAGACTTGGTTCCCTCCATGGGAAGACGTTGTAAGGCCGTCATTCATGCTAAAGGTTACCCAACTAAGGATTAACTGACATGCTGATCATTTTTGTATATTTCCTTTTTTCTACGTTTCACTTTTCTTCTTGATACTGTAACTGCTATTCTAATAGCAAATCCTTCATAAAAGTTATTGCATTACATTCTTGATTCAATTAACTTTCCATCGATATATAATTTTATGGTACTACTCCCCCCCCTAAAAAAGTGGTGTTATGAACTAGTTTTAGAAAATACACTTTTCCCCAAAAGGTTTCCACATTTTTGGCCACTAGTGTGCAGCCAGTGGGAAGAATCAAACTCTCTGCCATACCAAATACAGGCAGTCCTCGACTTATGACCACCATTGAGAGCCCAAAATTCCTGTTGTTCAGCGAGACATTGGATAAATGAGTTTTGCCCCATTTTACGAGCTTTCTTGCCACAGCTCTTAAGTGAATCACTGAAGTGATTTTTTTTTAAATTTATTTGATTTATAAGCCACCCTTCTCCGGAGACTCAGGGCGGCTTACAATGCATTAAGCAATAGCCTTCATACTTTTGTACATTTTATACAAAGTCAGCTTATTGCCCCCACAAACTGGGTCCTCAATTTACCCACCTTAGAAAGGATGGAAGGCTGAGTCAACCTTGAGCCTCGAACTTGCAATAATTGCAGACAGCTGGGTGTTAATAACAGGCTATTAGCCTGTTGAGCTATCTGAGGCTCTCAGATAAGATTAAGTTAGCAACCTGGTTGTTGAAGGCATCTGTCTTCCCCATGGACTTTGCTTGTCAGAAGTCGCAAAAGGGGATGACATGACCCCGAGACACGGCAACTGCCGTCAAAATGAGTCAATTGCCAAGCGAGTGAATTTTGATCCCGTATCCCGTAAGCATCTGAATTTTGATCCCGTGGCCCTGGGGATGCTGCAATGGTCATAAGTGTGAAAAATGGCCATCAGTCACTTTTTTCAGTGCCGTTGTAACTTTGAATGGTCATTAAATGAGCTGTTGTAAGTCGAGAACTATCTGTAATCTTATGCTTCTTCTCTATCAGGTTTGAAGCTCCAGATCGCCTGGAAATGGACTTGAGATCCAGTCCCGAAGGTGTTTTTCTTTCCAAGACGCAACTGGGTTTCCTTCTTTATTTCTTTGAAGATGTTTTGCTTCTCATCCAAGAAGCTTCCTCAGCTCTGACTGGATGGTGGGGAATGGAAGGGTTTATACTCCTTGCAGAGAGCTGGTCATTTGCATCCTTTTAGAGCAGTGTTTCTCAACCTTGGTAGCTTGAAGATGGGTGGACTTCAACTCCCAGAATCCCCCAGCCAGCAGCGCTGGCTGGGGGATTCTGGGAGTTGAAGTCCACCCATCTTCAAGCTACCAAGGTTGAGAAACACTGTTTTAGAGGGTTGTTGAGGCCACTTGGAAGTTCTTTCACTGAGGAGTTTGAGGTAATAGGAAGTATAGTTAAAATAGGTGATGGACTCAAATATAAAAATCATCTCACTAAATGTTAATGGTCTTAATTTGCCAATTAAAAGACACCAGATATTTAAAAAATTAATCAGGAAAAAATTAGACATAATTTGCATACAAGAGACACATATAAGAAGGCAAGATGAAAAGTATCTACAATGCAAAAAATTCGGAAAGATTTATACATCTTCGGCTGAAGAAAAAAAGAGAGGGGTAGTGGTGTATGTGAATGAGAAGGTAGAAAGCAAATTGATATATGCTGATCTGGATGGAAGAGTATTGTTAATAGAAATAAATATTAAAAACAGAAAAGTTTTGTTGGTAGTATTATACGCGCCAAGTAATGGTCAAAGAGAATTTTTCCAAAAAGTGTATGAGAAAATAATTGAACAAAATATTGATTCAATTTGCTTACTGGGAGACTTGAATGCAATAGTTGACTGGAGAAAAGATTACATAAGTAATCAAAAAAATATAAAGAGGAGAAACTTATTGCCCAAGACATTTTTCAATTTGACAGAAGAGTTAAATTTGATAGATATCTGGAGATTTCAAAACCCAAGGGAGCAGAAATTTACGTATTACTCTAGCCCACACAAATCCTGGTCAAGAATTGACATGATATGGATCTCCAAGATCTTAGTTCAGGAAATTGGAGCGGTAGAGATTGGAATAAATGAATGGGAGGACCATAATCCCATATTAATAGAATGGAAAGGGCGGATACCAAAAAAAGGAAGATGGATGATGAACGTAAGAACAATTAAGGAGGAGGAATATATTAAAACGTTAGAAAAAGAACTGAAAGGGTTTTTTAAAGATAATACTAAGGAACAAACATCCTTACAGACCCTATGGGATACCACAAAGGCCTATATTAGAGGCATAACTATTGCCTATAATAGTAAAAAGAGAAGTTTGAGTTGTACATTGTGCGGGATGTTTTCCTGCCCTGTGTCCCTTCCCTGTTGAAGACAGGCGGAGGCTTTTGGGGATGAGTCTCGGTTGTCTGCATCGCAAACTGAAGAGCCAATGGTTCCTGTAATTTGCAAATTTTTCTGGGAATCCTTCCATTCCCCACCATCCACTCAGAGCTGAAGGAGCTTCTTGGATGAGAAGCGAAACGTCTTCAAAGAAAAACAAGAGAGTCCAGTTGCCTCTTGGAAAAAAACACCTTCGGGACTGGATCTCAAGCCCATTTCCAGGCGATCTGGAACTTCAAACCTGATAGAGAAGAAGGCTAAGATTACAGATGGCCCCTCGACTTAACAAGAGCTCGTTTAGTGACTGTTCATAGTTACAACGGCACTGAAAAAAGTGACTTATGGCCATTTTTCCCAAGAGACTGGACAGTCACTTGTCTGAGATGGTATAGGTTCTCCTGCTTGAACAGGGGGCGGGACTAGAAGACCTCCAAGGTCCCTTCCAGCTTCTATTCTATTCTATTCTATTCTATTCTATTCTATTCTATTCTATTCTATTCTATTCTATTCTATTCTATTCTATATTCTGTTCTTTATTCTGTTCTATTCTTTTTACTCTATATTCTATTTTATTCTAATCTATTCTAGTCTTTATTCTATTCTATTCTTTATTCTATTCTTTTCTATTCTTTATTCTATTCTTTTCCATTCTTCTTTATTCTGTTCTATTCTATTATTTTTACTTTATATTCCATTCTATTCCTTATTCCATTCCATCCTAATTCAATTCAATTCAATTCAATTCAATTCTATTCTATTCTATTCTATTCTATTCTATTCTATTCTATTCTATTCTATTCTATTCTATTCTACCCTGTTTTCCCGAAAATAAGCCCTCCCCAAAAATATTTAAATGCAGACCTGGAAATCAGGTAAGATGGCAAGAGGAATCCCAACTTGCTCCAAGCACCCCAGAATAATAAGACCTCCCTGAAAATAAGGCTAAGCGCTTATTTCAGGCTTCAAAAAATATAAGACAGTATTTTACTTTCGGGGAAACACAGTATACCATACCACACCACACCACACCACACACACCACACACCACACCATACCATACTACACTACCCTGTTTCCCCCAAAATAAGACATCCCCTGATAATAAACCCAATCAGGCTTTTGAGTGCATGGCAGTAAGGCCAAGCACTTATTTCAGGGTTCAAAACAATATAAGGCAGGGTCTTATTTTTGGAGAAACATACTACACTATACTGTAGTGTACTATACTATACTATACTATACTATACTATACTATACTATACTATACTATACTATACTATACTATACTACACTACACTACACTACACTACACTACACTACACTACACTACACTACACTACACTACACTACACACTATACACTATATACTATACTATAACTATACTATACCTTCATTCCTTCTACTCTATTCTGCTGCTATTTCTATTCTATTCTATTCTATTCTATTTTTTATTCTATTATTCTTATTCTATTTCTTATTCATATTCTGTTTGTTCTGCTCTACTCACAAGAAAGCCCACTTGCCTCTTGAAAAAAAAAAAACCCTTGACAACCATGTCCTGGAAGACCGAGAATCTCCCTTGAGACTTCCCATCCAGGGTGATCTACAGCCGCCTCTCCCATTGCCTGCTTTAATCCCTACGTCTCTTTGTCTTTCCCAGTTCTTTGCCTGCCTGGTGATGATCGGCTACGGGATCAGTGCCTGCTTCAGCATCCGAGCCTGGAGGGGTTATGGGAGCAACGCGGCCACCAGCCAAGCAAACATCTCCAATCATGCTTAAAGAAACTGTGCCTCCTTTTGAATCGACGGGGAGGGGGGGGCGGCAAACTGGTGGGCAAAGGTGATGGCTTTTGCAGCTTCTATCCCTTCTCTTCCACACGTACGTGGCCTGGCCTGGAAACAATGTCCCATCCCAGCTTCAGTAGGGGCTGCTCCCATCACAGGGCTCACCTCCCTCTCCCGTGCTCTTAACTGGCCATCCTCGACAGAGTGGCTAAGGCCCGGATGAGATAGGCAGCCTCATGCTGGTTACCATGATTCCTGGTTTGTCCCTAACCCCAGAGCTAAACCTTTCGATGTGCCTAAATGCTACTTTCAGTGATTAACATTTATATGTATTTATATGTATGGGTGCAGGTATATGCATAGGTATGTATATGGCATGACTTATATGTGTGTTATGTATGTGTGCACGTTTGACAGCAGGCAAGGGAATCTCATTTTTAATACGTGCCATTGTGCCCACAGTAAAAAAGGACAATAACGGTTATCAACCTTACCCTCCCCTCCCTTGGCAAAGATGATGTTAGCTGAGCATTACAGCTGAACATGGCAGTGTTAGCTGAGCATTAGTGGAGTGGAAAGGCACAAAAGAGCCTTTAATGTCTCTTGGCTAAACAATTGGGATTACTAATATTGATTGGGATCTTTTCAGAGCAAAGCCGGAATAGCCCTGGGTGGAAATTATGCAGACTTTCGTTTAAATGGGCATTCCCCAGGCCTGTTATTGGCATGCCTCCATTGGCTTCTTCAGGGGCACATGTGGAGCGGCTGTCTTAACGTAAGCTAACTTGGCTGTTCTCGCTTGTAATGCAACGGTGTCCAACCTTGGCAATGTTAAGACTTGTGGACTTCAACTCCCAGAATTCCCCAGCCAGCTGGCTAGGGAGTTCTGGGAGTGAAAAAGTACACAAGTTTTAAAATGGCTACAGCTGGACATCCCTGCACTAAAGTTTCTAGGAGTTGAAATCCACAGCTCTTCAAACCCTTGCATTACAGACTTCTGAGAGTTGAAAGTCCACAAATCTTAAAGTTGCCAAGGTTAGATACTCCCCTTTGCTATAAAGTTTGCAGAGGGGTGGAGTAAAAAATGTGCAAAGCAATCCAGAGATTGCATGTCTCTAGGGATGGCCACGCATTTCTCACCGGAATTAAGCAAACTGAAACTCGTAGGCTCATCACTTGCAGCTAGCGTCCGTAAATAATATTTAACAATTAATTCCGTTTTGTTTCATAGTACAGTAGCAGAAATGCCTCTGGCGTATACACCCAACAAATGTTTTATTTCTAAAAAAAAAAAATACACCTGTTTTAAATAAATTTTTAAAAGACCTTCTGCATTGTTCTCATTTGTAAAAAGGAGGCTTCTTCAGAACATCATTTGCTCGGAAAAGATGCACGCAGAATCCATGGGAAAAGTTTATCCTTTTGATGTTGAAGACCTGGATGATCAAGGCTAGGGAACTTTGGCCAACTTTTAAGACTTGTAGACTTCAACTCCCAGAATTCCCCAGTGTTGGCTAGGGAATTCTGGGAGTGGGAAGTCCACTAGTCTTAAAAATCAACAAGGTCAAAACCCCTGATCTAGGCTTCCAAGGTAGGAGTGTGTAAAATATACACACTCGATATGATGATTTAATATGAAATGAGAGAGCTGAAGTAGATCTGTTTTCCTTCCATGGCTAGCCAGACAAACAAACAGCGTTTTCAATTTTTCCACCTGCAGAAATGAAAGGGAAGGACTGCAGAAGTC
The DNA here is from genome assembly GCA_038048745.1 of Coluber constrictor foxii. Taxonomy (NCBI): domain Eukaryota; kingdom Metazoa; phylum Chordata; class Lepidosauria; order Squamata; family Colubridae; genus Coluber; species Coluber constrictor. The sequence goes on from CM075970.1 coordinate 5,610,635, forward strand.
CAGTAGACTCAGAAGGCAGACGAGAGGCTCAGCAACTGAGAGTTAATGAGTCTCAAGCATACCAGGAGATTTAACTATTAAAGTTATTTATTGCAGCTTGTCATTCTGTCCTAAAGAATCTTGTATCTGGGTGCCAAATAATTTGTTTCCTTCCAGGCGCTGCTGGGCCACGAGCGAAACCCTTCGGGTGGCTGGAGGATACAGTACATTTAAAATCACATAGAAAGCTGAATTATGAGCCTGCTCTCTGGCTCCCACAACTCTTTCCTTCATTAGTTCCACCTCAAGTCCGAGGGGAATATCGGCAGCCACCTCCACCATCTGCTGTGGAAACAGAACAAACAAGCCGCCAAGGAGAATAGGGGTTTGCGGCTCTTTTTGGAGGCCTGCTTTGCTCTCCCATCAGCAGGGCTGACTTTTCTTTTAACAGAGTAAGAGAGTTAGAAGGGACCCTGGAGGTCTTCTAGTCCTACCCCCTGCTCGAGCACGAGATCTTAGACCAGTGATGGCTGACCTTTTTGCTATCGTGTGCCAAAAGTGGGGGTCGCGTGGGGGGGGGAGTCACACACACTTGTGCCCACCCATAATTCAATGCGCCCCACCCCCCTGCACATGTGCGCGCTTCCCCACACGCTCTCCCTGCTTTTGGCATGTGATGACATGGTGGGCCTGTTTTTTTGCCCTCCCCAGGCTCCAGAGCCTCTTTAGGAGCCTGGGGAAGGTGAAAATGGCCCTCCGGAGGCCAGAAACAGCCTGTTTCCTGACTTCTGGTGGGCCCGGAAGGCCGGAAAATCAGATGGCCGGCACGTCAATGCATGCTGGAGCTAAGCTAGGGCAATGCTCACATGCCCACAGATATGGCTCGGCATGCCACCCTATATCATTTCAGACCAATAGCTGTCCAGTCTCTTCTTAAAAGCCTCCAGGGATGGAGCACTCACAATTTGTGAAGGGAATTTGTCCCTTGGATAATTGTCCTCAATGTTAGGAAGTTTCTCCTTAATTCCAGGTTGCTTCTCTCCTTAATTAGTTTCCACCCATTACTTGCTTCACCGTGGACAATTTAAGCAGCTGACAGAATCTGAGATTGTTTCAGAGCTACTTCAGGGTCAAAACACGGAGCAGAATGAAAATAAGAGACCCATACTTAAATGCTTCATTGGTTAAGATCAGGAATTAGGGGAAAGGGATATGAAGAAGGGCGTATCAAACGGCAAGAGCCATTGAAGAAATGATTTTAAATGCTCTTTTTTCCCCCTCCAATAAAACCTCCCTATTATTTCTTATCTGCACACAGAGGATCACCTTTAACCTGTCGGAATAATTTATTTGCCACATTCCACAGGGTTAACTTTTTAACCAAGCATGCAGATTTTATTATTCGCACGAAGCAAGCAAAATACAAGAGAGGTGTTCACGTACCACCATGGGGGCTGCTGCCACAAGACTCTGAGAGGCAGAGGTTTCCTAGATGCTACCTCCGTAACATTTTCTATGCAATGCTCCAAGGACTTCCCAAGCCTATTGCGTACTACAGGGAGTAGCTTCAAAAAAACACAGGTAGCGCTGTGAATCCGGCACACTTAACTCAGCCTTTCTGACTTGGTGTCCCTGGCTGTGTTGACTTCTAATTCCTCCTTATCCTAGTCCATCTGTTATCCAAGTATCTAAGCCAGGGGTCTCCAACCTTGGGGACTTTAAGCCTGGAGGACTTAACTCCCAGAATTCCCCAGCCAGCAAAGCTGGCTGGGGAATTCTGGGAGTTGAAGTCCTCCAGGCTTAAAGTCCCCAAGGTTGGAGACGCCTGATCTAATATAACTGAAATGCCATTTCAACTACGGAAAACAAATATTTTTCTTATTGCTCTTCTCGATGCAGCTCTGGCCCCTGGGATGCAGAAACTTAGTTGCCTTCGCAATTAAATTGGCAATTATGACAAAATGAAAAAAAAAAAAGAGAAATTCTGCATAGGATCCTGCTAGCCAAGTACCGATTGTTACTGATGGAGAGACCGGGCTTTTGAAAAAAAAAGAAAAAAAAAGCCAACAGTGCCAAGGTAAATACTGATCGATAATTTCCAGCGTGCTTGACTAGGCCTGTCTGATAACGCATCACCTGCACAATTCAATCTTGGCAATAATGCCCACTACTTTTACATTTCGTGAACGGGAGAACCTGAGAGAATAAATGCTCTTGGCGGAAAAATTAAGAATAAATTTCTTTCGCCAAGCAGAACGGGCTTCCGGAATAAAGATCTCAAAAATGCCGCCGGAGACCAGCTTCCAACGAGAAGCTGAGAACGTTACGGAAAAGAAATTTACAAGGGAAACACTGCAGTAACTGTAAATATTGTAATTGCTTATTTAGAAACACTACGTTCTCGTTACTCTCTCCAGTCTTAAAATACAGGGGTCCCTGTTTCTGTATGGAAGATGATCTTCCCTACCCCCGAGGGGCACCTAGAAAACATCTCGGGCTCCATTGAGGAGCCGCAGGTGAATATACTCAGCCCCTGCCATAGGAGAGCGTAAAGAACAGCTGCCTACTGATCACGGCTGGTCCTCCTCCTTAATGGCACTCAAGATGGCTACAACTGCTCCTTTCTTCCCAGCAGGTGGAAGTCAAACTTAGGCAGGAGTCAAAGAGAACGTGGATGAGGAGCTAGCTGTGAGTGGACAATGCACATCACTGGCACTTGATTTGGCTCAATACGGAGGGCGGCGTGGCTTTGCGAACAAGAATTTGACCGAAGGAACCAGAAACGTTCTCAAGAAGTCTTAATAGCTAGATTCATTGTAGGGCATGGCTATATCCTTATATGACGAGCTACGGGTCATAGCGTGGACACTGCGTGGTAGTTTCCCTAGAAAAGATGAAATGTACGTTTCAAAAAATATCATGACCCTCTTGAGGTAAAAGGGGTGAGAGCCCTACAAAGTGGTGAGGAAAAGCATGTTGACTGGAGAAGGACTCAAGTTCACCATCCGTAGAGAACATTTTCATGCTACATATATTTAAAAAAAAAAATTGCATTGAACACTGACAGAAAGCACTCAAATGCGTATTACCTGTTAAGCCAGGGGTCTCCAACCTTGGCAACTTTAAGACTTGTGGCCTTCAACTCCCAGAATTCTTCAGCCAGCAAAGAGGAATTCTGGGAGTTGAAGTCCAGAAGTCTTAAAGCTGCCAAGGTTGGAGACCCCTGTGTTAAGTCAACGTGTTCACAGCCACACATATTCACAGCCACACACAAAGACAATTTGCCAGCGGTCCTGTGGTTGTGAAACTCGAGGGCAGGGGGGCTATAGAGATGACCCCCTCATGCCCGACAGTAGTCTTCCATGACCATTGTCCCACCAAAAAAAAAGAAAGGAAGAAGCTTAGGATGTCCACAGAGAAATGATTGTGCGTTGATCTCCGCAATGTAAAATCCGGTTGGGTGGGAATCACAGGAGTCTCAGTGCTCTGATGGAGAGATGACAGTGGTGGTGGTGGTGGAACCAGCCACAGAAGGAGCCGAAGAGAAGATCAGGCTCACAGCTCCCTCATTCCTCTCTTTCCTATTGGAGGCACCCCAACAGGCCTCCTCTGGAGCCAAACACTAATGCCACAGGCTGTTCTGGGGCGGTGACCTGGAGGGCTTGCTTAAAGGGGTGACCACCAACCCGGCACTGAGGTCCAGGCCTCGTCCTTCTTTCTCCTAGAGTGAGACACAAAAACACACTTCAATTCGGGGGGCATCTGTAAAGAAAAGACCCGGCAGATGAAAAAGGAAAGCAATTTACCAATACTGAGCTTTTATTTCCCCCCTGCCCAACTCTGGAGTAGAAATCACAATGCAATGTAACCCCTCCGGTTAAAACGTAGAATATTTTAACAACCACGGAAAGCAAGGATTTTAGTGGTGGGACATTGCTGGGGGGGGGTAGGGGGAGAGAGATGGAGAGGATTCTAGGAGATCACTGGTCCCCTGCACAGCTGCCTACTCTTTCCTTTATAGAATGATAACTTAATTGTCATTTGGAATGTACACTAATTGGCATATATTAAAATGAAATCGGGTGGCATGAAGCTCTCAAAGGGTCACCGCCTCCAATATATAATAAACATGACAAAACAAATAAATACAAAATTATGCACATACCCATATATATGACACAGAGAAACAACACAGTCTAGTTCTGATGTAGAGAAAAAACAAATCTTGCAAGGTTACCAGATGGATGGCAGAGGAACAAAACTGTTCCAAAATCTGGCTGTCCTGCTAGAAATACTTGGAAAACTCCTCCCAGACTGCGAAGTGGGTGTGCGGGGTCTCTAACAATGCTTCAAGTTCTAAGCAAATAGCATTCATAAGCAGTATCCTAAATGATGGGAAGCAAAACTTCCTATAATCTTCTCGGTTGTCCTTACCACTTTCTGTAAGGACTTTCTATCTGAGGCACTTCTCTTCCTATGACCACTGTCATAATGGCAGAACCACTGTTAATGGGAAAACATGACCCCAGGTCAGAGGGACCAGCATACTGGTGTTCAGCACTCCACCCCCCCACCCCTTGCTCAGTTTTGAAATACTTACAGCTCTGTAATCCAGGAACATCTCTTTAAATGCCAGAAAGTCAGTGAATGTGAGAAGCATATCAAAAATGTCTCCTGCTATTTCATCCTTGTGCTGCCTGCAAGTGAGAGGTAGGTGATTAATGTGGAAAAAGTATTTGAGATTGTAAAGGATTACAGCATCTGTTCTGGAGAAGTGAAGAGGAAAATAGTACAGGCAGTTCTTGCTTAACGGCCACAGCTGGGACTGGCAACTTGGTTGAGGAGTGCCAAGGTTGTTAAGTGAAACGCACACGGCCATGACTTGCAATTTCACTGCCAGTTTCTCCACTTGCTCTGCTCGGAAGCCAGCTGTGAAGCATGCAAATGGTGATCACGTGACTGCAGGATGTTGCAATGGTCGTATGTGTGAGGACCGGTCATGAAATTATCTTTTCAGAGCCATTGTAACGTTGAATGGTCGCTAAGCCGGAGGCTCTTAAGCAATGATTACCTCCTGCCCCTTCCATAAATGTGATTGTGCAGAAAATGACAAGGTTACTTAGGATATTTCCAATAATCCCTGAAGAATTACTATAGTGTAGAATCCTAAGAATTACATCGTTACTATAATGAAGAATTAGACAATAAGGAAAAAGGCCACACCCACAAAAAACCAAATTAATAATGTTCAACCAGTCAGTGATGCATTTTTGAATGTTCAGTTGACTGAGTTTCATGTTTAATGAATAAAGTAAATAATAATAATAATTCGAATACAGACAGATTGTCATTTGGAACACGACATGCCAGGTATCACGGTTGTCGAGGGCCGAAGCGTACAGTTTATTGATATCACTGTACCAGGAGACGCCAAAGTCAAAGAAAAAGAACTGGAAAAAATCATGAAATATCGCGACCTGGCCATCGAAACTACATGGCTATGGATGGAACATGTAACAGTGATACTCATTGTCATCGGGGCATTTGGTACCAGGTACAAGAATTTTACAAAACACATCAAGAAATTGCAGCAATAATACCAGCGGAACTGCAAAAAACTGCGCTACTCGGAACATCATATATTTTGAGAAGATGCTTGGTTGATACTTAGGATGCTGGCAGCAACCTGTACCAACCATTAGCACCAGTCAGTGGTATTTGTGGCACATTTTTTGTTGTTTTTGAGTGAGTTTCATGTTTAATGAATAAAAGAGATAATAATAACAACAACACCAATAATAATAATAATAATGCAAACAGAAGGAATTTCATAATCAAGATGAAAACTCTGACATTAGCTTTGACCTAATCTAAAAAGGGATGACAAGCAGTCATCATCAGAGGAACGGCTGCCCCGTTTTCTTTGCACTTCTCCAAGGAAGAATGTAATCCCAAAGCCATCGGCAAATTGCATTAAGTTCGAATCTCAAGTGTTAAACGGAATTCCTGCTTATGGATTCTGTCTTGAGATTGGTTCTTTCATCGCTGCGTTCGGTGCCAAGCAATCCTGAATTGTGAAATTAGAAATGACTGCTTTGGTTGATCCCTTAATGCAGCTCTTGCTCGTGGGAGTCTCTCTGAAGTAGTAGCAGGTAGACAGGCTTCCTGGGGCAGGCAATCCCCTAGTCCATATGGGGCTTAGGAAATGCAATCCCCTACTTAAGAGGGAAGGATTAGGCTCCTAGCCTGCTGCCAGGTGCCACCTGCTAAGGGTCTGGGGAACGTTTGAAGAAATGAATCGAACGTCTCTTGATGCTACAAATTCTCCCACCCACCGACTGCTTAGAGAGGGCTGTAAATCATTGTGGAGTGGTATATAACTCTAAGTGCCCTTCCTTCCTTCCTTGCCAGTGGTTAGAATGCAGTATAGAACAGCGGTCACCAACTGGTGATCCATGGACCACTGGTGGTCCATGAGAAAATTTTGGTGGTCCACAGAAAAATTATTTGCATTTTTTATACTGCACTAAATCAGGGGTCCTCAACATACGGCCCCTGAGCTGGATACGTGCAATGAACGTTTGTGTTGCTGCAGAGAGTCTCCCCCTTCGGGGTCTTTTCGTGGGGGTTGGAGGGGGGCAGAAATTCCAACTTGGGCTCTGCTTCAGCCTCCTGGTGTGGGGCTTTGGGCAAAGGCTGGAGGGAAGTGCCATTGGTGGCGAAGAGCCGGAGGTCCTTGTTCCAGTGGGACTGCATCATGGACTGGAACTGGCTAACCATCTCAGCCTGCTGAGCCTCCAGGCACCGGTACCTAGCCTTGCACTCCCACAGGTCTTCCCTCTGCTTGGAAAGCCTATGCTCCTAGTCCTCAGTGAGGTGCTTCGGCTGAGCCTTCTTCTCGGTCAGAACCAATGTGAACTGAGCTTGACAACTCTTTCTCGTGGTGGCTGCTTAGCTCCAACAATTGGGCACGGGGAGCCTGGGCACGGGGAGGCAAGGAGTTGGCCACACTCACCAGTCACATGACCACCTATCCACACCCACCCAGCCAGTCATTAGGCAGATCATATTACTGGTAGTGGTCCGTGGGATTTAAAATGATGAATTTAGTGGTCCCTGAGGTCTGAAAGGTTGGTGACCCCTGGTATTGAAGGCTGAGTCTGCCCATCGCCAGGAGTTCGATCCTGACCAGCTCAAGGTTGACTCTGCCTTCCATCCTTCCGAGGTGGGTAAAATGAGGACCCAGATTGTTGGGGGCAATAAGCTGACTCTGTAAACCGCTTAGAGAGGGCTGGAAAGCACTGTGAAGGTGTATATAAGTCTGACTTTTCTTGCCAAAGTTGTTAAATGAATCTGGTTTCCCTACTGACATTGCTTCTCAGAGGGTCACAAAAGGGGATCACATGACCCATGTCTGTAACAGATGCCAGGATTCATCTTGCTATTATTTCACTGGGCCCCCACACAGGGAAAAAAGAAATTAAAGTGTATATATGGTAGCACCCAGAGGTGCTATTCAGCAGGTTCTGATCAGTTCTGAAGAACCGGTAGCGGAAATTTTGAGTAGTTCGGAGAACCAGTAGTAAAAATTCTGACTGGCCCCGCCCCGTCTATTCTCTGCCTCCCGGGTCCCAGCTGATCGGGAGGAAATGTGGATTTTGCAGTATCCTTCCGCTGGAGTGGGGAGGGAATGGGGATTTTGCAGTATCTTTCCCCTGCCACGCCCACCAAGCCACAGAACCAGTAGTAAAAAAATTTGAAACCCATCACTGGTGGCACCCCATGAATACACCCAGGTCCATGTGCCATGAAACCCAGTGGCAGCAGCTCACTTGCCCAAGATTCAAAAGGGGAGAGAAAAAAATTACAGGGAGTCCTCCACTTACAACCGTTCGCTCTGTGATTGTTTAAACTTACAACAGCACTGAAAAAAATGACTTTTTACACTTATGATGGTTGAAGCATCCCCATGGTCATGTGATTTGCATTCGGATTGACCACTGTCTCACATCTATGACGGTTGCAATGTCCTGGGAGGTCATGTGGGATCACCTTTTTGTGATATCCTGGCAAGCAAAGTCCATGGGAAAGCCAAATTTCCCTGGTAGCTCAGCAGCCTAAAAGCTGATTAACACCAGCTGTCTGCAATTACTGTAAGTTAGAATCTCGCCAGGCTCAAGGTTGACTCAGCCTTCCATCCTTTCTAAGGTAGGTAAAATGAGGACCCAATTTGTGGGGGCAATAAGCTGACTTTGTATAAATATACAAAAGTATGAAGGCTATTGCTTAACGCCTTGTAAGCCTCTCTGAGTCTCCGGAGAAGGGCGGGATATAAATCAAATTTTAAAAAAACCCAACTACCTGTATATGATTCCCAAGTAGGAGCCTGAATGGCGTAGGAGGCTAATGCCTCCTACTAAAGGCCAGCTACCTGCAATTACACCATTTCGAAACTCACCAGGCTCAAGGTTAACTCAGCCTTCTATCTTTTCTAAGGTAGGAAAATTGAGGACCCAGTTTGTGGGGGCAATAAGATGACTTTGTATAAATATACAAAAGTAGGAAGGCTATTGCTTAATACTTTGTAAGCCACCCTGAGTCTCCGGAGAAGGGCGGCATATAAATCTATTTTTTTAAAAAAAGTCAGAAATCTCTTTTCTCCAGCTAAGGAAGTGTTTCTCAACCTTGGTAGCTTGAAGATGGGTGGACTTCAACTCTCAGAATCCCCCAGCCAGCAGCGCTGGGAGTTGAAGTCCACCCATCTGGGAGTTGAAGTCCACCCATCTTCAAGCTACCAAGGCTGAGAAACACTGAGCTAAGGGCTCTCAGAAGGAGCCCAAAGGAATCTTCATTATGACTGGGAAAATGTGCTCTCTCTCTCTCTTTTTTTTTGGTTCCACCTCGGTTTTGCAAATTTCTTAAGCTCAGTTTGCAATTCAGTGAGGGCCTGTTGGCTCAGCAGACTAATGCATTGTGATTAACTCCAGCTGTCTGCAATCACTGCAAGTTCGAATCTCACCAGGCTCAAGGTTGACTCAGCCTTCCATCCTTTCTAAGGTAGGTCAATTGAGGACCCAGTTTGTGGGGGCAATAAGCTGACTTTGTATAAATATACAAAAGTAGGAAGGCTGTTGCTTAACGCATTGTACGCCGCCCTGAGTCTCCGGAGAAAGGCGGCATATAAATCAAATTTTTTTAAAAAAATCATTTAACAATTAATTTAACAACGGCACTTAACAAGTGTGGCACAAAAAGTCGTAAAATGGGGCAAAACTCACTTAACAAATTTCTCACTTAGCATCATAAATTTTGGGCTCAATTGTGGTCGTCCGTTGAGGATGACCTGAACGGAGGAAAAACAGAGGAAGACATCAGAACAGAAAGAACTCAGCCAACTTTAAACACACACACACACACACACACACACACACACACACACACACACACACACACAAAACAAGACAGAAAAACTGACTTACTGTAAAGACAAGGTGAAGGCAGACATGTTGAAACCAGGGATCCTGTCCAAGAGTTTCGCTTCGATGTATTTTTCAACTAAGCAGATCTAAAATGAGAAGGTTTTATTTACGTGCTTCTTCTTGCCTTTAAATGCCCGTTCAGTGGTAGGTTTAAAAAAAAAAAATTATTACCGGTTCTATGTGACTTGGTGGGTGTGGCAGGGGAAGGATACTGTAAAATCTCCATTCCCACCCCACTCCAGGGGAAGGTTACTGCAAAATCCCCATTTCCTCCTGATCAGCTGGGACTTGGGAAGCAGAGAATAGATGGGGGTGGGGCCAGTCAGAATTTTTACTACCGATTCTGTGGGTGTGGCTTGGTGGGTGTGGCAGGGAAGGTTACTGCAAAATCCCCATTTCCTCCTGATCAGCTGGGACTTGGGAAGCAGAGAATAGATGGGGGTGGGGCCAGTCAGAATTTTTACTACCGATTCTGTGGGTGTGGCTTGGTGGGTGTGGCAGGGAAGGTTACTGCAAAATCCCCATTTCCTCCCGATCAGCTGGGACTCGGGAGGCAGAGAATAGATGGGGGTGGGGCTAGTCAGAATTTTTACTACCGGTTCTCTGAACTACTCAAAATTTCCGCTACCTGTTCGCCAGAACTGGTCAGAACCTGCTGAAACCCACCACCTCTGATGCCGTTCCAATTGTGAATGGCATACACACCTAGCAGCCGTAAACCAGGTTACAATAATTAAAAGAGTGTTTCTCAACCTTGACCACTTAAAAATACCTGGACTTCAATTCTCAGGATGATGACCCAACAGGCTATCATTCAGAAGCTAAAGGTAACCCCTGGGATTATTCAGAGGGCCCACTTCTGATCTCTTATGGCTGAATGTTTTAATGGACCTGTGGCAAAAACTAACCCTCTGCTTGCTGAATTTGCTAATGAAGCTACAGTTATCTAATAATTAGGATGCTATGTTTAATGCACTTTCTTTTTCAACGACTCAACAATTAAGAACACATAGGTAAAGGTAAAGTTTCCCCTCGCACCTATGTGCTAGTCGTTCCCGACTCTAGGGGGCGGTGCTCATCTCCGTTTCAAAACCGGAGAGCCAGCGCTGTCCGAAGACGTCTCTGTGGTCATGTGGCCAGCATGACTCAATGCCAAAGGCGCACAGAACGCTGTGACCTTCCCACCAAAGGTGGTCCCTGTTTTTCTACTTGCATTTTATACGTGCTTTTGAACTGCTAGGTTGGCAGAAGCTGTGGCAAGTAAGGGGAGCTCACCCCGTTACGCAGCACTAGGGATTCAAACCGCTGAACTGCCGACCTTTTGATCAACAAGCTCAATGTCTTAGCCACTGAGCCACCGCATCGCTTAAGAACACATAAGAAGGGTGGTAAAAGATACAAGCAGGTGTACTAAGTGCCAATGGAACGGGAAATACTGTATTTTCCTGCGTATAAGACTACTTTCTAACACACAAAAATCTTCTCAAAAGTCGGGGGTCGTCTTATACGCCGGGTCTCATTCTCCTGTAACCAGGCAGACCAGCCCATAAGGCTCTGACGAGCCTTAAATGGCTCTGAGGAGGGTCGTCTTATACGCCGGAAAATACGGTAAATTAAAGTCAAGTCCAGGTCAGCTCTTTGATATCTAATGACAACCTAGATTGCTTTTTGGTAACAATATGAGTGTCTGGTTTGTCACTCCTTCCAGGATGTTGTTTAATTTGTTACGAGCGCTGGGCAAATCCACAGCTCTGGGATCTCCTGGTAATGTTTCATTTACTACTACCACCCACGTTCAACCTTGCTTAGACTTTCTGAGATCAGATCAGATAAAATCTCCAGCTCTTTAAGCAAGTTAAGTAATTAGGGAAGCAAATGGATATCTGGCAGGAAGGAAAAATAATCTCCTCTTGCGATGTAGGGAGAAATATTTCGGTAGGTAATAAATTCTGGGAATTTGGCAAACAGGATTTGGAGATACGACTTTACATTATTGTTTTTTTTAAAACGGAACTATTCCTCCTTCTTTAACATCAATTGTACAGGTAGTCCTCGACTTACAACAGTTCATTTAGTGACCAAAGTTACAACGGCAATGAAAAAAGTGACTCACGGCCATTTTCCACACTTATGACCATTGCAGCATCCCCGTGGCCCCGGGATCAAAATTCAGACGCTTGGCAACTGATTCACATTTATGACGGTTGCAGTGTCCTGGGGTCACGCGATCCCATTTTGTGACTTCTGACAAGCCAAGTCGACGGGGAAGCTGGATTCACTTAACAACCGGGTTACTAACTTATCAACTGCAGTGACTAACCACTGTGGCAAGAAAATGGGGCAAAACTCACTTAACAGCTGTCTCGCTTAGCAACGGAAATTTTGCGCTCAATTGTGGTTGTAAGTTGAGGACTACCTGTATCTCCTGCCTGGGATGATGTTGCCGAAGCACCATGAACTAATAAGCAGATGAAAGAAACGATAAGATATATTGGTCGATCTTACTAGTTCAGGGTCCTTTGACCACACAATTGAGCCCAAAATTTATGTTGTTAAGTGAGAAATTTGTTAAGTGAGTTAAGTGCCCCATTTTGCGACTTTTCTTGCCATGTTTGTTAAGTGAATCACTGCAAGCAAATCTGGCTTCCCCATTGACTTTGCTTGCCAAAAGGTCGCAAAAAAGGGATCCCAGGAACCCCGAGGCACTGCAACTGTCATACCGTCTTTTTCCGAAAATAAGACACTCTCTTATATTTTTTTGAACCCCGAAATAAGCGCTTGGCCTTATTTTCAGGGAGGTCTTATTATTTTGGGGCGCGTGGAGCAACATGGGGGCTCCTCTTGCTGGGTTACCTGATTTCCGGGTCTGCGGTTAAATATTTTTGGGGAGGGCTTATTTTAGCGCATGCACTCAAAAGCCCGATTAGGCTTATTATCAGGGGATGTCTTATTTTCAGGGAAACAGGGTAAATGCGATTTACATCTGGATCCAGTTGCCATGGATCCAGATGTAAATCTCGTAACCATGAAGACGCTGCAATGGTCGTAAGTGTGAAAAATGGTCATGTCATTTTCTTCAGTAAGGTTGTAACTTTGAACAATCACTAAGCAAACTGTTGTAAGTTAAGAACTACTTGTACTTTTAAATATTAAGTAAATACTGTACTTGTAAAAGTACATTTTACCATTCTTGGTGTATTTTTCAAGACTATTATTTAAGAAATAATGGCATATCTGAAAGGCATCAGGCAAGTTAAATAAAATGCAGAGAAGATGATCCCAAGAATATTTCTGTGGTGGCGCAGTGGCTAGAGTGCAGTACTGCAGGCTACTTCTGCCGACTGCCTGCAATCTGGCAGTTCAATTCTCAGCAGGCTCAAGATTGACTCAGCCTTCCAAGGTCAATAAAATGAGGACCCAGACTGTTGGGGGCAAGAGGCTGACTCTGTAAACCACTTAGAGAGGACTGCAAAAACACTGTGAAGCGGTATATAAGTGCTATTGCTATTTTCCTTCCTTCCTTCCTCTCTTATTTCCTTTCTCATTCTCCTTCCTGCTAGCCCAGTGGGTATTGCAGGCTGACTCTGCCCACAGCCAGGTGTTGAATCCTGACTGGCTCGAGGTTGACTCCTTCCTTCTGAGGTCGGTAAAATGAGGAACCAAATCGTTGAGGGCAATACGCTTATGCTGTGAACCACTTAGAAGGCCTGTAAACATTGTGAAGCGGTAAATAAGTCTAAGTGCTATTGGTATTTCTTCACGCTGGTTTACAGAGTTCACTGATGTACAGCTGAGCACCCTCTAACGGGCCATGCGGGGTGAAGTGACAGGGCAGGTGATGAGGCCACCCCTGCCAATCAACTGCAGGGCTGCCACAGAGGTCCCCAAACCTTGGGCCGCAGCCCACTACTGGCCCTCAAGCCTTTTAGAACTGGGTAACGGAAGTGGTGGGTAAGCATGGGCACATATCCCTACTCACACGGGCATGGACCACATGTGCCTGCCATTTACGCAAATTGAGCTGCGCGCACACTTACCTGTTACACGCACAGAACTATCTCCTCTCTTCCCCCTGCCAGCCAGCAAAGCCAATAAGGTTGGGGAACTCTGTTCTACCAAGTCATACAATTTCTCTGTATGTGAGTGAAGCCAGAATACATATTCTTGCCCAGTTCAAAGTTTTAGCATCTTTATAAATGAGCCAAAGACCAATTCAACCTCTACGGAGGAAAAAAATCTTATCTGTACGGACCAAAAAGACCACAACAAACTTACATATTCATTAAAGATAGGTGTGTAGACCAGTTTATTCTCCTCTGTGTCATCGAACTCTCGGTAGTATTTATCCATGAAGTTTCTTTGTATTAGCTGGAAGTCATCGTCTGAAATCACAAAACAGCTGCTAAAGAGGGCGGCTATTTAGCTGAAAGACAGTGACTCCATTCTTCGGGCCCGCTACACTCAACTTGCAATCCAGCACATTGTGCTCTGGGTCAGGCAGGACAACAGCACAGCTGCAACTTGTGGGGAGCGGGAGGGGGGGCACCATCTATGCAACTGCTTCCATTTTTTTTGCTAGCTAGGATGGCTCTTGTAGGACCAGAGTTCTTGGAAGCAAATCTCCTAAAAGTCTTTCGGAAGACTCCTTGAAGAAGGGATATCTATTCCCTAAAGCAGGGGTGTCAAGCTCAAGGCCTGGGGGCCGAATCCAGCCTGTGGGGTGCTTAGATCTGGCCCGCAGGGGCCACGCTGGAAACAGCAAAGAACCGGCCCACCGTGCCTCTGCCAGTGAAAAGGGAGATCGGGAGGGCAGCCCTCCCATACTCCGTTTCTGCTGGCAGAGGGTTGCAGGAGGCTGTCATAGCTGCAAACGGAACTCAGGGGCCCGTTTTCGCTGGCAGAGCACTCGTGCCACCACACGCACCTCCAACATGAGGGATCTCGAGCTGGCCATGCCCTCCCCCTTGGCCCCCCAAGGTCAAACACAACCCTGATGCCGCCCTCAATGAAATTGAGTTTGGGTCAAATTAAAGATATGGCTAGAAGAAATGATATATTGACTTAAAACCGGAGCGGTTCCTATTGGGTATCCTTCCAGAGAAAATTAGTAAAGATATACTTGATTATTCGTGTAATAACAGCAGCGAGGATTGTATTTGCGCAAAATTGGAAAGCAGAGAAAATACCTCTGGAAGAGGAAACAATTAAGAAAATTTTAGACTGTGCAGAAATGAATAGATTAATTTTGAAAATTAAAGAAAGTGAGGATTCGGAATATTTTAAGATATGGGGTCAATTTTACCATTGGCTAGATAAGAGATGTAGATAAACAAATTAACAGTTAGGCAAGAGAATGATATAATTAAAACATTGTATTTTTGAAGAGAGGCTGTAATAGATTAAGAGAAAATGAAGAAAGAAGAAATAACAAGATGAAGCCATTGAAGAAACACTGAGATGACACATGAAAGGATTGACTGATGTATTAAGTGTCTGTTTGTGTATAAAATAAAAAACTTTTAAAAAATGAAATCAAGTTTGACACCCCTGCCCTAGAGAATTTGACAGGCCTACAACAGTGTTCCCTTTATCATGATTAATATGGTGGTTTATACAGGAAGAGCGAATTGACATTAAGCAGACTGATCATTCCAAATGTTTGCCTGATCATGGAATCCCATCAAGTTTGGCATGCAGTTTGAAGAGCCCTGTTGCAGAAAATATGTGCAACGACAAAACACAGATCAAATCCGTCTAGCAGACACTAAAATGAGCGACACTGAAGATGCGTTTAAAATCTTCCATGAACTTGGAACTAGTAGGTTTAACCAGCTGTCTGGCAAACATCAGGCTTCAAGTGTCTTCCTTAGCTGAAGAGCAGGGCCAGAAGAAGACAAATGTCTCTGGACATCCTCTCATCATTCTGGCAACAGTGATGGATTCAGCAGAAGCTTCTGACCCCGGGGCAGAAGCAGTATTTATAAACCAGGTCAAAAACAGATGACCACTCCATCTAGCAGGCTTTGGCCTAGATCAGAAGCCTCCCTTCGTGTATCCTCAGAAGGAGCTGAGGGTAGAAGAGTCAAAAGCCTGGAGCCTGGAAAAGCTCAGCGGACAAATGCACTGTAATTTAACTCCAGCTGTCTGCAATTAGTAAGTTCGAATCTCACCAGGCTCAAGGTTGACTCAGCCTTCCATCCTTTCTAAGGTAGGTAAATTGAGGAACCAGTTTGTGGGGCAATAAGCTGACTTTGTAAAAATATACAAAAAGTATGAAGACTATTGGTTAACGCATTGTAAGCCGCCTTGAGTCTCTGGAGAAGGGCGGCATATAAATCAAATTTAAAAATAACAAAAATAAAAAATAAAAAATAAAAGAGGGGCACAGAAACAGTTATCCTCAGAAATTTGGGATTACTCAGGGGCAAAGCTTCTGAGAGAAGTCAGATCTTCTCAGAGCTAATCATGCTCAGATTAGGGCAAAGCACATCTGATGCAGAAAATATATATATATATTTGTATGTTTTTGTGTTGAGTCATCCTGGATTACCACGAATGGAGGAGATATCACAAATCTCCAATTTTTTGCCTTTCAGCAAAATCTCATGGGCTTGATCTCATGGGCCATCCAGACAGTATAATATAGCCGACAAGCTATTTTCTATGTTTTTAATATTTTTGCTGATAATTCTATAAATAAAGGGAGGCTGTTATAGATCTATTTCGATAACAGCCTCCCTTTATTTATAGAATTATCAGCAAAAATATTAATATATATATATATATATATACACACACATACACGTGTATATATATATATATATATATATATATATATATATATATATATATATATATATATATATATATATATATAAATTAGGCCTACCAATCAAATACAAGCTGTTCTTTGTGAGGCTGGAGTACTGAGGGAGGCCTCTGGGGGGCAGTATTGACTATCAAAGCAGAACTCACCCATTACAATATCTTCCAAATATCCTACAATAGCATCAAATTCCGTGTCTGAGGGCGATGAGCTGAAATAGAGAGATGAGCAATTTAGATTTCAGTAACCAGGGAATGCGCATTATGTCAAACGGGCTGACATGGAATTGATTTAAGAATTACATTAATTAATCCAGGTTTCTGTTAGCTGTCTCTAGGGCAGAGGTCTTCAAACTTGGCCGCTTTTAAGACTTGTGGACTTCAACTCCCACAATTCTCCAGCAAAGCTGGCTGGAGAATTGTGGGAATTGAAGTCCACAAGTCTTAAAGCGGCCAAGTTTGAAGACCTCTACTCTAGTTCTATCATTTTGTGGCCTTCCAAGGTTTTTTTCAAATTAATATTTGGCAGGAATTGAAGGACAGAATAACAGGGTTGGAAGGGAGGGTTAAAACAAGGGTTAACCCTTGCTTGAGTAGATGACCCCCATACCATTTTGGACAAATAGCTGTCCAATCTCTTCTTAAAATGCCTCCAGTGATGGGAGCACCCATAATTTCTGGAGGGAAGCCATTCCACTGATTAATTGTCCTCACTCTCAAGAAATTTCTCCTTAGTTTTAGGTTGGACCTCTCTTTAATGAGCTTCCTTCTGTTATTCCTTGTCGGGCCCTCTGGTGTCTTAAGACAGTAAGTCAATCCTCCTTTCTCTGGGATAGCTCCTCAAGTACTGGAAGACAGTTATGTCACACACACCCAATCCCTCTCTTTGTTAGGTTAGACATACCCAACTCCCTCAACCATGATATGATTTTGCCTCTGGAACCTTTATTTTTGTTGCTACTGAAAATAGCTAGTGAAAATATCTTGGGAAGACTTTTGTTTCATCTACATCCCTCACTCCAAAATTTGCTGCAGTTGGTTTGTTTCATGTTTACCAGAGGCTCCTTCCCTCTTTTTGTTTTAATTAATCATCCGCCCACTCTCCGAGGACTCTGGGCGGCTTACAACAGTCAACAGTATACTAAATAGCATATTGCCCCCAACAATCTGGGTCCTCATTTTACCCACCTCGGAAGGATGGAAGGCTGAGTCAACCTTTGAGCCGGTGAGATTTGATCCGCTGATCCGCTGAACTAGCAGTCAGCTGAAGTAGCTGCAGTACAGCACTCTAACCACTGCGCCACCTCGGCTCATCTTGCACCCTTAACCACTTCAAAAAAAAAAAAAGAACCAGAATTTTCATCCCATCCTTTCAGGGCCCTGTAGAACAGTGTTTCTCAACCTTGGAAGCTTGAAGATGGGTGGACTTCAACTCCCAGAACCCCCAGCCAGCGCTGTTGGCTGGGGGATTCTGGGAGTTGAAGTCCACCCATCTTCAAGCTACCAAGGTTGAGAAACACTGTTATAGAAGCTCACAAGGCTGAGTTGCCACTCCCAAAACTCCAGCTTGTTGATTTCCTTATATTCCCAATGAAATTGCATGCCTTGCAAAAGTACAAATAGACTTACATGGATACGCCAAAATTTTCTTCTTCTAAAGTCTCCATTCTTGCTTTGCTACCTGTGTTTATGGAGGAAAGATTTGAACAGTTGACTCATTTTCAGAACCCAGGGGACATCACGGACACCCCCCCGTTATATTTCCAATATGAGTGGACTTAAATTCTCAGGATTTGGATTCTTTGCAACAGCCAGTTGGGGATGCCTGTTCTAAATGAAAATAGCTTGCCATTCTTTCATCAGGAAGCTTTTCATCTTAATCGTTCATCATGGAGGATTTTTACAGTGGTGAAATCCACTTACCTTCGCTACCGGTTTGGAAACGGGAGTGCGCAGGCCCACCCCTTTTGCACATGCGCAGAGGGTAAAAAAGTGGGACATAATGATGTCCTGGTGGGTGGGTAGAGCCTCCCTCTACCAGTACTACTGGTTTTCATGAGCCGGATAGAACTGGCCGGGTTTCACCGCTGGATTTTTAATAGTTAACGGTAGAAGGAGAGCACGTTGATGCTGGTCAAAAATATCGATCAAAGAAAGGCAGAGATTCCTTTGATGATACCAAGAAAATGCCTACAATTGCTCATCTGAGCTGCGGTGGCACAGTGGCTACAGTGCAGTACTGCAGGCTAGTTCTGTTGACTGCCGGCTGCCGGCAGTTTGGCAGATCGAATCTCACCAGGCTCAAGGTTGACTCAACCTTCCAGCCTTCCGAGGTGGGTAAAATGAGGACCCAGATTATTGGGGGCAAGAGGCTGACTCTGTAAACCGCTTAGAGAGGGCTGGAAAGCACTATGAAGCAGTATATAAGACTAAGTACTATTGCTATCTTATATTAACTCTGGGCAGTTAACAATCAATATACAGGAGGAAAAATTTTTTGATAAAACCCATATAAACTAAACCAAAAACAGAATTAAAAAATAATCCTTCAGAACAGGAAACAGCATTCAAGATATAAGATGTAAATTGTGCCAAGCCTGTTAGACCTTCATCTAAGAACTGAGTGTACATAATAGAATCCAAACCTTATTAACTTTATTTAAGAGAGTGGGGTTCGCTTTGTGTGAGGTTCTGATGGTATTTAACATGGTTTTGTGACTGTTCAGCCAATTCTTAGATTTTTAAATAAGTCTATTTAGAAGATAGTTCAAAAGAATGGAAAACTGCAGTGATATTATCTTACTGCGTTCTTTCTATAAAACCCCCTGCTCTGTGGAATATCCTTTCTCCTGAGATCTGGCTGTTCCTGCAAGGGTTATTATTATTATTATTATTTATTTATTAGTCATATTTCTATGCCGCCCACTCTCCGAGGACTCTGGGCGGCTTACACCAAAGACAATATACTAAATAGCATATTGCCCCCAGCAATCTGGGTCCTCATTTTACCCACCTCGGAAGAATGGAAGGCTGAGTCAACCTTGAGCCGATGAGATTTGATCCGCTGAAGTAGGTGCAGCACAGCACTCTAACCACCGCGCCACCTCGGCTCATATTGGGGTAGAATTAGTCTGGAACACAGTGTAGTTAAAAGTGAAGTATATTGCCTTTGGAATGCTGGGTGGTTTTGTTACACAGTTTTTATAGTTGTTTTGATATTATTATTCTGTGAGTTGCCCAGAGTAGAACAAATAAAAATAGGGGCCTTCCAATAAGCAAAGTCAACGGGAAAAAGCAAATTCACTTAACAACTGCAGGAGAAAAGATTGTAAAATTGGATGTGATTCACAATTGCATCACTTAGCTATGGAACTTCTGGTCTCAATTGTCGTCATAACAGAATAACAGAGTGGGAAAAGTCTTCTAATCCAATCCTCTGCTCTAGCAGGAAACCCAATACCATTTCAGACAAATCCAATCTCTTGGATTTGTCCATCTCTTCTTAAAAGCCTCCAGTAACGGAGCAGCCACACCTTCTAGAGGCAAGCTGTTCCACTAATTGTTCTGTCAGGAAATTTCCCCTTAGTTCTAGGTTGCTTCTCTCCTTGATTAGTTTCCATCCATTGCTTCTTGTCCTGCCCTCAGGTGCTTTGGAAAATAGCTTGATTCCCTCTTCTTTGGGGCAGCCCCTCAAATATTGGAACCCTGCTATCGTATCACCCTAGTCCTTCTTTTCATTAAAATCAAATCAAATATTTCTGATTGGCAATCAGAATAGAGCTGGAGGGGACCTTGGAGTAATGAAGACGTTTGTTGGGTGTCCCACTCTTCTAAGCACTTTCTAAGGCTCAGGAAGGCATGGAGTGAATGCAACCAAACAGGAGCGATAACCAGATTCATTTCTATATTATGCTGATAAAGGTGGCAGAAATTCATTATTTCTGTGCCCCGATTGTGTCGTGGTCTAGGGTGGCCTATTCCATCTGGGGAAGGAAGGGCCATGGAACCTTTTATAGAGCCACGGGGAAGAGTATTTATGTCATCTGGTAGATAAAATCAAGGGCGAGTCAGAATAACAGAATAAGAGAGTTGGAAGGGACCCTGGAGGTCTTCTAGTCCAGCCCCCTGCTCAAGCAGGAGAACCTAGACCATTCCAGACAGGTCTCTTCTTAAAAGCCTCCAGTGATGAAGCATCCACAACTTCTGGTGGCAAGCAGTTCCACTGGTTAATTGTCCTCACTGTTAGGTTTCTCCTTAATTTCAGGTTGCTTCTCTTTTGATCGGTTTCCATCCATTGTTTCCTGTCCTGCCCTCTGGTGCTTTGGAAAATTAATTGATTCCCTTTTCTTTGTTAAAGCATTAGAAAGTCATAAGTCAAGAACTACCTATATTTACACAGTTCAAATCTGCTCATCTTATTTAATCTTTACAAGATGTTAATTTTGCTCCTTTGAAAACCTTTTACAGTATTGCCATAGACATGAATGGGGTGGGGGCTGGGGGGGGTGCCATTGAGCTGAGCAATGCAAGCGCTCCAGAATTTGTCTAATTTATATAGTTGCCCATCTCACCAAAGGCAGCATACCACTAATTAGAGTAATGGAGGGGTAAAATCCAGCAGGTTCTAACAGGTTCTGGAGAACCAGTAGTGGAAATTTTGAGCAGTTCGGAGAACCGGCAAATACCACCTCTGGCTGGTCCCTCAGTGGGGAGGGAATGGGGATTTTGCAATCCCCTTCCCCTGGAGTGAAGAGGGAATGGGGATTTTGCAGTATCCTTCCCCTGGAATGGGGTGGGAATGGGGATTTTGCAGTATCCTTCCCCTGGAGTGGGGAGGGAATGGGGATTTTTTGAGGAGGGAATGGGGATTTTGCAGTATCCTTCCCCTGGAGTGGGGTGGGAATAGGGATTTTGCAGTATCCTTCCCCTGGAGTGAGGTGGGAATGGGGATTTTGCAGTATCCTTCCCCTGGAGTGGGGAAGGGAATGGGGATTTTTTGAGGAGGGAATGGGGATTTTGCAGTATCCTTCCCCTGGAGTGGGGTGGGAATAGGGATTTTGCAGTATCCTTCCCCTGGAGTGAGGTGGGAATGGGGATTTTGCAGTATCCTTCCCCTGGAGTGGGGAAGGGAATGGGGATTTTTTGAGGAGGGAATGGGGATTTTGCAGTATCCTTCCCCTGCCACGCCCACCAAGCCACGCCCACAGAACTGGTAGTAAAAAAAATTGGATTTCACCACTGGAGCAATGAGCGTGGGGAATTCTGGGAGATGAAGTCCACCCATTTGGAGGGCATCCAGAGTGACCCAACAGGGATCCCTTTATCAATAATTATATTATTTGGGGGGGGGGGAGCTTTCTATCAGTGGAGGAGGAGGAGAGACATAAAAGAAATGTCAGGAAGGCTTCGGCTGTAAAAGTCAACCTGGAACCCTTTAGGCTCAAGCTAATTTTGCAATGCTGCTCCATCAATTCATCTAATTAAGTTAGAATTAAACTATTTCCTTTGGGCTTGGAGTGGCTTTGAAATGCTGTTAAATCAAAAAAAAAAAAAAAAAGGGAAAATTATACACGAAATGCATAGCTTCTCCAGGCCCAGGGCCACCCTGAAGTACTGCTAAACCAATGAATAAAATCAATATAAACAATCAAGCAGAATAAATAAGCCCTTCAGGCCTTTGAAAGGCCACTGATTAAATAAACAAATGTTTAAGTGAATAAAGGCTTTTAGGCCTGGGGGCGGAGGCAGCTTTGAAAGGTTGCTAAATTAATAGAAATAATTAGAAACAAACGAAGCCTCCGGGCTTTATTTTTTGGGGGGTGAGGGTTATAAATTGAAAGGTAATTTAATTTTAAAATTAATAAAAAAAAAATTAAAAAAGAAATATAATTTAATTTTAAAAACTATTTTTTAAAAAAATATAATTTAATTTTAAAATTAATAAAAAAATTAAAAGAAAGAAATATAATTTAATTTTAAAAACAATTTTTTAAAAAAATATATTAATTTTAAAATTAATAAAAAAAATTAAAAGAAATTTAATTTTAAAAACAATTTTTTAAAAAAATATAATTTAATTTTAAAATTAATAAAAAAAATTAAAAGAAAAATATAATTTAATTTTAAAACAATTTTTTTAAAAAATATAATTTAATTTTAAAATTAATAAGATTTTTTTTTTAAAAAAGAAATATAATTTAATTTAGGCCATCCAGAGATTTAAAACCAATTTCACTAAAAGTGGGGGGGGGGGGGGCGGGGCCGGGGGAAAAAAAAGGCACCACCCGCCCCACCCCCAAATCGACGCGCGCCCGTTGACTGGGGAGATGGAGCCTCCTGCTCCAAGCGCAGTCTACCTGCGGCCACACGGTGGACCGAGCGGGATGGCGAACTCCCCCTCCCTCTTTTCAACAGCGACAGCCCCCCCCCTCCCACCCCCAAAGAAGCCCCCCTTCTCTGCCCGGTTCTCCGCGCTGCTCACCGGGATCAAAGCAGAAGCCAAGGCCGCCGCGGCGCCACCGCTGCCGCCATCGAGTCCGTTAAAAGGGCCGCGGCTCTTTTCCTCCCCCCGATTCCTCCCGTCGTCGGGGCAACGGCCGCTTCCGGTAACGCAAGCTGGAGCAGGGAGCCAATCGGCAGGAAGGGAGAGGGGGAAGGGGCGGGGCTTCTCCGGTCTCCTAGGAAAGGCCAATCAAATATACGGAAGGGGCGGGGCTTCTCGACTCACCTTTGCAAAGGTGGGGTGGGAGTGGCTCTCTGCGTCTGTGATTGTGTGTGTGTCGTGTAAATGCTTAAGAGCAAAATTGTGCATGCTTGCTTCGGCTATTTAAATATTTGCAGCAGGGGCCCCAAACTTGGCCGCTTTAAGACTTGTGGACTTCAACTCCCAGAATTCTCCAGCCAGCTATGCTGCCTGGAGAATTCTGGGAGTTGAAGTTCCACAAGTCTTAAAGCGGCCAAGTTGGAAGACCTCTGATTTACAGCTTTATTTTGGGCCCGCTGTATGCTAATAAAATGTGCTTGCATCTTGGGATGGGCGCCATTTCTTTTGTTAAGGTCTGAGCCCAATGGGAAGAAACGAATTACAGCAATCACTTGGGCAGCTAATCAGAGTAGAGCTGGAAGGGACCTTGGAGGTCTTCTAGTCCAGCCCCCTGCTCAAGCAGGAGAACCTATACCTTTTTAGATAAGTAGCTGTCAAGTCTCTTCTTAAAAAGGTCTAACTATGGAGCACCCTCAATTTCTAGTGGCAAGCTGTTCCACTGGTTAATTGTCCTCACTGTTAGGTGGAAGTTTCTCCTTAATTCCAGGTTGCTTCTCTCCTTGATTTAGTTCCCAATTCATGGTTTCCTGTCTTGGCTACTGGCAGCACTCTACTTCGTTCTTGCCTGTTTTCTGTTAAAATTTTTGAACCTTGCTCTAAGGATAGCAGTCTTCCAATATTTGAGGGGCTGCCACAGAGGAGGGAGGTCAAGCTATTCTCCAAAGCACCTGAAGGCCAGAGAAGGAAGAATGGATGGAAACGGATCAAGGAGAGATTCAACCTGGAAATAAGGATAAATTTTCTGACAGGGAGAGTAATCAACCGATGGAACAGAAGTTGCCTTCGGAAGTTGTGGGAGCTTCATCACTGGAAGCTTTCAAGAAGAGACTGGACTGCCATCTGTTAGAAATGGTGTAGGGTATCCTGCTTGGGGGGGGGGGTGGGACTAGAATATAGATAATCTACAAAGTCTGTTATTCTAAGTATTGTTTTTCTTAAAGAGCATATTTAGCCTTTAAAATGTTAAAAATGCTAAAAATGTATTTGTGTTTTGAAATTTGTACTTACCTTTCTTATTTATCATAAGCAGCTCTGAGCTCTGTAGAGTAGGCAAGAGCTGATACCAAATGAGAATGAATCAGCTGCATGTTTTGAAGATACTTAAGAAGACACTGCCTCACCCATGTAGCTATCAATCTAGGTCAAAGCATTGATTATATGGAGGACAAATGTTGACTGTAGAGCGCAGAACAAAGCAGGTGCAAATATTCTGGGGTGAGCAATCTTTCTAACAGAAAGCAATTGTTGCAGGAACAATTTTAGTTTGTACATTAACTAGCTTCCACTGTTCATTAACAGCTGGAGGAATTGTGCTGGTTTAGTTCTTGACTTGCAACACAATTGGGACCAGAATTCCCACTGCTCAGCAAGGCAGTTCTCAAGTCGCACACAACTTTACCATCTTTTTTGTCATGGGACGCTGCAACCATGGTAAATACGTGCCAGTTGCCAAGTATCCAAATTCTGACCCTGTGACCATACAGATGCTGCAATGGTCACAAGTGTGAAAAATGGTCATGTCACATTTTTTCGGTGCAGTCACGAAAACGAATAGTTGTAAAGTCAAGAACTGCCTTTACGGATCAAAGCCATACACGGAATTTTAGCTACAGCACATGCTTAATATCTAGAGCAGGGTTTCCAACCTTGGCAACTTTAAGACTTGAGGACTTCAACTCCCAGAATGCCCCAGCCAGCCATGCTGGGAGATGAAATCCACATCTCTGAATGTTGCTATAGGTTTGGGGAATCTTATCTAGAGGTTCTTCTATGTTGCAAGAAGAAAAACTTCAGCCAACAATAAAAACAGACTTAATCCTCAAGGAAAGAGGTGGAGAAACTAGTTTTAACATTAAGAATGGGGTTACAAGGCAGCTATCGGATACAATAAATACATTAGCATGCTGGCTTCGGTTTGGCTTGACGGTCATTGTTGTTGGACACCAGGATGGTACGGCTTATTTTAACCTACAGCTCTCCAATAAGAGATCAGCAATACAGGCGGTCCTCGGGTTTCAACAGTTCGTTTAGTGACTGTTCAAAGTAACAATGGCACTGGAAAAAGTGAGTTACGATCATTTTTCACATTTATGACCATTGCAGCATCCCCATGGTCCCGTGATTTACATTCGGATGCATGACCGCTGGTTCATATTTATGACGGTTGCAGTGCAACCTTCTGATGAGAAGTCAGTGGGGAAGCCAGATTTGCCTAGCAACTGAAGCGGTGGTGGGCTCCTCCCGGTTCCGCCAAGCTGGTAGCGGTGACGATATGATGTCACTGAACCGGTTCTGTCCCACCCTCATGTTATTCTTATCTTTTATTTGGCCCCACCCCCAATCTATTGCTGCCTCCCGAGTCCCAGCTGATGGGCTATAAGGAAAAACTGCTTAAACTCTTGCCACCGGGCTTCAAAGAGCCGCCCTACAGCTGATCAGTGGTAAAAGGCAATTTGGTGGTAGAGCCGTGCCTCCAAAAATAAATGAGTAGACCAGTGTCTGCAAAAATAGACCGGTACAGCTCTGCAAGCAGTTAAAAGCCTGGTAGACCAGTACCTCTGCTAAATCTTAAAGAATTGTCACATGACCATCAAGCCACGCCCACAGAATGGGTAGTAAAAAAAATTAGAACCCACTCCTGAACTGCAGTGATTCATTTTAACAACTGTGACAAAAAAAGGTAAAATGGGACAAAATTCCACGTAAGGAATTTCTCGAGTTAGCAACAAATTCTGGACTCAGTTGTGGTCGTAGGTAGAGAACTAACTGTATGATCCGTTTCCATGTGGCAATTATAAAAAGCAAAAACAAGCCTATTTCTCTGCAGGGCTTGAAGGCTTTGATAACTTTTAGGGATTACGGGTGAACTTTGACTTGCGATTGCAATTGAGCCCCGAATTTCTGTTGCTAAGACAATTGTTACAATAAGCTTTGCTCCATTTTATGAACTTTCTTGCTGTTTGTGTGTTGCTAAGTGAATCACTGAAGCTGTTAGTAACTCGGTTGTTAAGTGAAACTGGCTTTTCCTATTGACTTTGCTTGTCAGAAGGTCGCCAAAGGGATCAATCTCACATGACCTCCGCATGACATTGAGACTGTCATAAATGCATGCCAGTTGCTAACTGCCCAAATTTTAATCCCATGACCATGGGGACGCTGGAAAAAATGTTGTAAAGAAAAAAAAACCTTTGAATATAGTCACGAGTCACTTTTTTCAGTGCTGTGGTAGCTTTGGTCACTAAATGAATGGTTGTAAATTGAGGACTACCTGTATTGCCGATCCCTTATTGGAGGGCTGTGTAGGTTAAAATAAGCAGTACCATCCTGGTAGCCAACAACGTATTTGTACAGACAACCTGTATTAGAAAGGGTTGGAGGAGGCAAGCACAGAAATGATAGGGCATTTTGGTCGCATTGCTTCTTAAGGGATTTGGAAGGGTTGCTTCATTCAAAAGATTGAAATACCCTTTCAGAAGCTTTGTAGAGGCCTCCTGCATGATTTCTCAACCTTGGCACCATAACTGGCTGGGAGCTGAAGTCCACATATTTTAAAGTTGCCAAGGCTGTGGAATATGGCCCTACTGAATAGCCACAAAGGGATATACGGTAGCAGTACCGTTCACAGTGTTTTCCAGCCTTCTCTAAGCAATTTACAGAGTCAGCCTATTGCCCCCAACAATCTGGGTCCTCATGTCTACATATACATTTACATAGATTAACAGAGTTGGAAGGGACCTTGTAGGTCATCTAGTCCACCCCCCACCCCTCCACTCCACCCCCGCCCAAGCAGGAGATCCTACACCGTTTCTGACAGATGGCAGTCCAGTCTCTTCTTGAAAGCCTCCAGGGATGAAGCTCCCACAACTTCCGAAGGCAGCTTCTGTTCCATCGGTTGATTGTTCTGTCAGAAAATTCCTCCTTATTTTCAGGTTGAATCTCTCCTTGTTCAGTTTCCATCCGTTATTCCTTGCCTGGCCTTCAGGGGCTTTGGAGAATAGCTTGACCCTCTCCTCTCTGTGGCAGACCCTCAAATACTGGAAGACTGCTATTCATATCTCCCCTGGACCTTCTCTTCACTAGACTAGCCATGCCCAGTTCCCGCAACTGTTCATTGTATGTTTTAGCTTCCAGTCCCCTCGTCATCTTGGTTGCTCTTCTCTGCACTTTTTTTAGAGCCTCAACATCTTTTTTTTTATAGTGTGGGGACCAAAACTGGATGCAGGATTCTAGGTATCAGATACTCCTCAGTCCCAATCCTACTGAGCAATAAAATCTTAGATCCCCGCTTCTTGGCCTCTTGACTAAGATAAAGAATGTGTAGATCCCCTCTTCCTCTTTTTACGAGACACATTTGTAGGTGAGAATCTTTTTATAAAACATTCCTGGCATACTACTAGTTTTAAACCTGGGAATCCATTTTGAGGCAGGGAGCTCCTAAATGCTCTGCATGTGTTAAATATTAACAGTTAAATCACGCCACATCCACTTTTAAAAAGCCTTAAAAACCCTTTTTTATGGGTCTGGTTTTGTCATCGAACTGCAAAATGGGGTCAACATTTATTCCAGTAAGAGCTGCATTTCCCTGACTCTGCAATAAATAAATATGCTAGCATGAAATGCAATGCCATAAACTTAAAAAGGATTATGCAATTTCTATTACTCGGTCTTTTCTGAGTACTTTTTCTACCAGTTTATTCTGTTCTTGTCTCAGAAACTCATCTGTAACGTTATAATGATATGCATCTTAGTTACCGGTAATTGTGAAGTTGAGATTTTTTCTTCCCCATCTCCATCTCTTCTTAAAACCCAGCACAGTTTATTTAATCTCAGGATGAACATTTTGATATGGCTTTGTACTATCTTACGACTTCTGCTTCTTCAGAAATCCATGGGGAACTAGGAACAAGATTGAGGCAACTGTTTTACAGAAGTCGCCTGAGTAAACACCATAATATAAAAAATAGTTAGGATCGTCTTAAGTAGAAGTTAACCAAATCAAGCTATTTGCTATTCAAACATGTATTTCTTCAAAACAATATTAACACATTTGCTCCATATTCTTCCTGGATCTTAAGATCCATAGCTCACTATTTTCAAAATGTACAGAACTTGCAAGGACAGATTGTTTTTTTTTAAAAAAAGCAATGATCAATGGTACCTTAAAAATACCTAGAATATCAAACTATCTCCAGTCTGTTGCTGCATTTATAAGAATTCCTCCTGAAAATTAGCTTTTTTTTCTTTTTCACAAAATTGTAGGTACTGAAACTGAAGGGACTAGAAATACTATGAATGAAAATAATCAATTTTCCTCAGAAATCAGTTTCTTCATGTCAATTTCAAGTCTCTTTTAACATTTCCATGCTAACAGTCCAAAATATATATAGGGGTTGTACTCTGACCAGCAGGAAGCTACAGTGACAAAATAATAAAAAAAAAATGCATAATGGCTGCCAAAACAAAGGCTTTGGGAAACAGCTACGTCCCCATTTTAGGAGATTATGCATTAAACATTTCCAGTGCAAAGTCTTCAGTGTGTGAATGGAAGAAGTTGAGAAGGAAAGGCAAAAATTAACCAGAGAAAGAAATGAAGAAGGCTTTCCTAACCAATCTTGAAAGAGGGATAAATTAAATGGTAAGTCAGCTTTCACCACCAATTTTCATGACCGCTGAAAAGCAAGCATCTCGCGAGGATGATACGTTGCAGCAATTCAACAGGCTTCCCATCTGTGGTCCTTATGGGGATGAGGAGGCTGGGCTTCGGCCTGGGGGGTGGGGGGGGGGGAGGAAATGGGACACGAGGTGGCGCTTGTTTTGAGCTCCTTTCTTCTGGCGCTGGATGCAATGGACCGGTTGGCAAATCCACAAGAGACCGAGTTCTCCCCGTGTCATGAAATGTGAGCAATCTGTCGGACGCGGGTCTGAATTTCTTGCCGACACAAAGGGCAGGTTTCTAGTTGCAAGGCACATTCCATGCACAGATCGCTGAAAAGAGACAAGGATCCAAGAAGAGTTAAGGCGGGTTCTTTCCCGGAAGAGCATTAAACAAACTTTAAAGGGTTAAAAAGGTGCCAAATATATTGAAGGTTATTGTGGGTTTGGCCCAGGCATCTCTATCTTGAAGGAAACAGTGCATTCTAGGGCAGGAACTTTTTATATGGATGTGGCAATGCACAGATCAGTGATTCTCAAAATTGGCAACGTTAAGATACATGGATTTCAACTCCCAGAAGTCCTTGTATTCTTAACGTTGCCAATGTTGAGAAACACCGGCACAGATTTTAAGCAAGCGACGTTTACCTCCTCTTAGCAGATCTAATCCAGGGATAATTGGGAAGGATGACATGAACAACTGGAGATTTCCTCTTGATGACCCCATTGCTGAGAGATCCATTTTATTCTCCTTCCATTTATGGTTCCATTTTGGTTTTTAGGGTATTTATTATTATGGTTCTTATACTTGAATTTGTTGGGGGGGGTGTTATACTTTTTTATTTCTGTTGTGTGCTGCGGCGCACTGAGTTGCCTTCAGTGAGATGGGTGGCTACATAAATTTGATAAATAAATCAATAAATGGGATAGAGCCTTGCGAAGAGAAAGAATTGGGTCTTCTCCGGCTGTTAGGTAGGGAGTCACCCACGTAAGGCCTCTCAAAAAATTGGGCAACAGCTTGCAAGACCTAAACAGGGAAAGCATCACGCACTTCCTCTCTTGCACGCTGAAGCTGTGCGTCAGTCAGCAAGATCGTGATTGGAGTGGTGTGAGGCAAGACCAGTCACTGAGACACAGGCCAGGTTTACAACACAACGCTCTGTCTACCATAGGGCTGATTTGGACTCAATGCTGAATATTGCTTGGTAGTCGAGAACTGGTAGTCCCCGACTTACAACCATTCACTTATGACCATTCAAAGTGATAAAAGCATTGGAAAAAAGTGACTAGGGACCAATTTTGACTCTTGCAGCATCTCCACAGTCATGTGGTCAAAATTTAGATGCTTGGCAACTGGCATGTATTTGTGATGGTTGCAGAGTCCTGTGATCATGTGACTACCTTCTGGGACCTTCTGACAAACAAAGTCAATGAGGGAAGCCAAGTTTTGATTAACGATGGCATGATTCTTTTAACAGCTGTCATGATTTGCTTAACAACAATGCCAAGGAAGGTCGTAAAATGGGGCAAAACTCACTTAACAACTGGCTTCCGTTTAGCAACAGAAATGTGGAGGTAAATCATAAGTTGAGGACTATATATAAAACCTGTTTCCCTGAAAATAAGGCCCAATGGAAAAATAAGTCCTAGCATGATTTTAAGGATGCTCCTACTATAAGCCCTACCTCAAAAATAAGCCCCAGTTAAGATCAGGAGCCTGGTGGAGCAGTGGACTAAAGCACTGTTAAATAGCACTTAGCTGCCAGCTGCCTGCAATTACTACAAGTTCGAATCTCACCAGGCTCAAGGTTGACTCAGCCTTCCAGCCTTCCGAGGTGGGTAAAATGAGGACCCGGATTGTGGGGGCAATAAACTGACTTTGTATAAAAAAGAACACCGCTTGGGGGGGGGGGGGGGCGGTGGCGAAAGTCCTACTATGCAGGTATATACAAAAGTATGAAGGCTATTGCTTAACACATTGTAAGCCGCCCTGAGTCTCCGGAGAAGGGCGGCATAAACATCAAACGAATCATCAGCCAGACGGACGCATTTAGTACTGTATTTCCCTGAAAATAAGACCTAACCAGAAAATAAGCACTAACAATGCATCTTTTGGAGCAAAAATTAATAGAAGAACTAATCTTATTTTTGGGCAAACATGGGTATATATCTAGATCAGACGGGCTTGCCACGTGTCCACACTGCCAAGGGCAGTGTGTGTCTGCGTGTGTGCGTGTGTGTGAAATTACAAGAAATGTCAATCAAAAGTCACTGTTTCTCAAAGTACCTGTGTCCACAAGGCCTGAGTTCTGTGTCAGCTATTTCATCGCAGCAAAGCGTACAGCAATTTTCTCGAATGCTCACTTGCTTTAACAAGGCCAGGCGTCTATGTCTGAAGATTAAATAGGAGAAGGTGAAAAATAGACACACAACTGACAGGGGGGGCTTCATATTCACACTAATGTCTTCCTTGGGTGAGGAGTTAATGTGTTGCTTACTGATGTGAGCGATGCATTAGCTCCTCACCCAAGGAAGGCAATCATTTACTTTCTGCAAATAAAGGGAAGATGCAGAGCACAAAAGTACACCCCAGCTTTCCAGGTCCACACACGTTACCTTGGTAAAATGATTTTCTCTTCCGCCGTCAGAAACGCGTAATCGTTAAAGGTGTTAAATTTTGCAGAGGGAGGGTATTTGAAAGGCTTTGCTCCAAAATTGAACTCACACTGTTGATAGGACATGAAGCTAGCGGCAGCAAAGAAGCCGGAACTGCGCGATAAAAGAATGAAAAACAAAAATCAGTGCGACAATACCTGTTGGGAGTTAATTCTGGTAGCTCAGGGCCTGGTAGCTCAGCAGACTAATGCATTGTGATTAACATCAGTTGTCTGCAATTACTGTAAGTTTGCATCTCACCAGGCTCAAGGTTGACTCAGCCTTCCATCCTTTATAAGGTAGGTAAATTGAGGACCCAGTTTGTGGGGGCAATAAGCTGACTTTGTATAAATATACAAAAGTATGAAGGCTATTGCTTAACACGTTGTAAGCCACCCTGAGTCTCCGGAGAAGAGCGGCATATAAATCAAATTAAAATAAATAAATACATTTAAAAATGTTTAAAAAAATTCTTCATAGTGAGAGGCTGGGAAACAATCATGATTTTTAAAGCCAGCCA
The DNA here is from genome assembly GCA_038048745.1 of Coluber constrictor foxii. NCBI lineage: Eukaryota > Metazoa > Chordata > Lepidosauria > Squamata > Colubridae > Coluber > Coluber constrictor. The sequence goes on from CM075970.1 coordinate 5,642,568, forward strand.
ATGGTTGTGTGCCTTGTGTGCTCTCCAAATTCTGGACTACAACATTCATCATCCCTAACACTTCCCTTAGAGAAGGAATGCCATAAGGGTAGTGGCATTCACAGCTGGAGGTGTTGTTTTTATTTTTTTAAGGCCCAGATGACTTCTGTGGCTAGGAGTGATTTTTATCAGCACGGGTTATTGGGCATTCTCTGCATCAATGTTCCTCAAGCTAGGCGATTGAAGATGTCTGGGCTTCAAGTCCCAGAATTCCCCAGCCAGAAAAGGGTGACCCCATTTACAATTATCACAAGTTATGGTAGGGATGGGCAGGCCCCATTGCGGTTGTAACTTGAGGACAGCATACAAGTGGTTTTCAAATTATGATTGTCATGAAGCCTGTCCATCACGATCATAACTTGTGACCGTCGAAAATCAGGTCACCCATGACTGACCCAATTTTTATATATATTTTGCAACTGTTGTTTATGTGTCACTTTGAGCAATTGCCCCTCCTTTTCTTAGCAGCAGGGACCTGGGAATTCAAAATTGCTATATCCCATTAAGGAAGAAGCTGTGAAATAAGCTTCAAGAAAACTCAATAGGAACAGAAAAATAGTCACAGGAAACACAAAACAAGGATCTCCCCAAGAAAATAGGCTGGTGGAGGAAGGGAAAGAATAATAGAGAACTAGGTCAGCTGTACTTGAAAATAAAAACTATTTTAAAAAGCCACAGCAAAGCCATACTAGTGTTCATATCTGAGAATTTTTAAAAAAACATGATTTATTACGCAACCCCAGTGATTTAAGACTATATTAAATCAAAATGAGTGGATTTACCTATCATGTTTAGTTAAAACACAAGTCAATAAATCCTCACTGGAGATTAACATTTTGTTTGAATCAGACCAATCTGTATATACAGCTGGGCTCCTTCGGGCACTTCAGGTTGTGGGCCTCCTCAAAGTCAAGTCTTATTTTATTAAATATTTAATACTAATTCTGCAAAGACGGACTTCTACTGCAAAATGGGCATCGCCCTCAGAAGAATGAACTTACATAGCTGATGAAAACACTTGCTTCTCAGCAGGAAGCTGGTTCCCGTTTAAATAAAAAACCATCTTCTTCTCTTGCAAGTCCAGTAAAAATCCTATAGTGTCACCTTAGTTAACATAAGAAAACAAGCGATTGAAATACAAGATATCACCCAGACACTCTCACTATATCCTGCAAAAGAGGAATAGGGAGCTCAGGTTTTATCTGACAACTACTGAAAGGGTCCCAGTAGTTGAGTTACATTTGTGTTCCCCCATAACACCCAATCCATACTAAGCAAGGTGCCTGAAACAGTCTATGGATTTGTGTTTCCATCTTTCCCTTCTTTTGTGTGTTTCCATCCCCATGTATAAAAACCTTTCAATAAATATTCAGATATGTGGAGAAGATAAAACGACTGTTCTCTACGTGTTTACAAATTAAAAGCCAGTCCTGCAAACAGGGACGCTATCTTAGAATAAATGTCATCTTCTTCCTTTTAGCGGTTTTAACTGTATTTATTCCATCTAATCAAAACCAAGAAAACTACCAATAACAGGTGTTATCTCAACCAGGATTTGTAAACCTGCTTCAAATCCTGGTTAAGATAAAAGCTAAATAAGCATCAGAATTTACATTAGTTACTCTAGAAATAGTGGTATGCAAGGGGATAAAAATTCACATATGAGAAAAAGAACCCATTTATGAAGTTGGCTTCTGATATGCCAACTATCAGTTGGGTTACTAACAGCCTTATCCTCAAAAGCATTTCAGCATATTAAAAAAAAGGATTTAGAAAGTGACACAGAATTTGGCTGCAGGAGCATGCTTTCTTTTTAAAACCAAACTATTTACAATTTGTAATATGGAGGGATACTGCAAAAGTTCCACCCCAAGATGAATTAATATGTTTATGTCTTAATAGGTTTGACATATTAAGAGAAGTATGGTGCTCATCAAGGTCCATGAAATGCAGCCGTGTCATAAATGACTGACTGACAAATTCAGGCTTGCTACAAAGTCACTGCCATCTTCACAACGTGCTCTCTATTGATTTTATTCTGCCTACCAAAACATTAGCCTATTAATTAGCTACAGTATTTGCAATTTGCTCTGTTTCCATGGAGGAAGGCCTCCTGAACTCACAAGATCACTGCGGAAGCACTGAACTAATAATAAGCGCAGGAAACAGGTGTACAGACATCCCCATAAAAAGACTACTGGGGAGCGAGACTCCTGCAGCTGCAGGTATCTTGCTCCATTGTTCAAGAATCTATTTCATGACATTTTTCTTCCGGTTTTTAAGTCTCTGTGCTAGAATCACAGACAGGAAAGGTCACTTGAGCCCAACTCCTTTGCTCAATGGAGCAATCCAAATTAAGCCATCCCCGAAAAATGGCTGCCCACCTTCTGTCTGAAACACCTGGAGCAAAAGGAAGCCAGTTATCTGTAACTGGTTCCATCTGCTCCCATGGTAAGATTTTCCTAGCGCTGGAAATTAGATCATTGTGCTGTGCGCTACACTCTAGGAAAACTGAAAACAAATGAAGGCCAACTGGATAGTGACCCAACTTCAGCAACGAGAAAACGAGTGGGACAATATCATACCTTCCTTCCAGCATGGGTGAGAATGTGGTTTACTTCGGGCATTATACCAGATCAGCTGCCGGCAGCCGTCGTAAGCACAAGAGTATTCATCGTCCCCGATACCATAACCTTCCTTCAGGAAATATAGAATACAGTATTTCATTAAAGGATGAAATGTGTTCTGCCTACACATTTGGCTAATAATCAAGAGGATCACAATACGATGCAGACGGGTGTTCTGAGTAAAATTTCCCCATTTATTCTCTGGGTTAAAGCATAAAAGGATAGGGCTAGAGGTAAGACCGTGATGGCGGTCAGGTCTCTGCCTCGCATGCACGGGCTGCATGCACGGGGGCTGCATGCACATTGCATTTTTGTGGTTTGGGCACTCAGTCCAGAAAAGGTTAACCATCATTGTTGTAAGAGATTTGACAGAAGAAACTCTTAAAGAGAAAATATGACTAAACAAAACCATTTCACTACAACACCCGCATGTTCCCAACTTTAAGTATTATCAAAATATCAATACTAATCAGAATAGAGTTGGAAGGGACCTTGGAGGTCTTCTAGTCCAACCCCCTGCTCAAGCAGAAGACCCTACACCATTTCACAGGTGACTTCCAAATTTTTTCTTAAAAACCTCCAGTGATGAAGGACCTACAACCTCGGAAGGCAACTTCTGTTCCACTGGTTAATTGTTCTCACTGTTAGGTGGTTTCTCCTCAATTCCAGGTTGCTTCTCTCTTTGATTAGTTTCCATCCACTGTTTCTTGTCCTGCCTTCCGGTGCTTTGGAAAATAGGTTGACCCCTCTTCCTTGTGGCAGCCCCGCAAATACTGGAACTTCTCTAGACTAACCAAACCCAAATCCGCCAACCGTCTTTCATATGTTTTTGTCTCCAGGCCTTTAATTATCTTAATTGCTCTTCTCTGCACTTTTTCCAAAGTCTCAGCATCTTTATTGTAATGTGGTGACCAAAACGGGATCAAAACCAAAACAATTCTGCATAACACAATTGAACCTTGTTTCCTTCTCCATGTTACTGGGAGGAGACACCCTTAAGCCAGTTTTCACAGAGCAACCCCAGAAGGAATTGATGGTCAACAAGTCCATCCACCCCACTGCCCATTAGTGACCAGTAAACAAATTATTGGAATACAACCAGGGCTAGAGAATCATGTCTTGATCAGATCTGCTTCAAAGTGAAGATTAAGTTGAAAGAAACTGAAAAGCTGAAGGTTGCCAAATGAGCCTGGAACAGGGCTCTGAACTTCTATTTCCCAGGTCCCTGTCCAGAGTCCCTCCCCACCACTTTATGAATGGCCATCAGCCAGCCTGAAGAGCAATACTAGCTGTTCTGACCTAGGCTTCCCCAGCAGCACAAAGCCGAGTTCTCCTCCTGATAAACCCCTTTTATTTAATTTACAGTGAATTCCTCTCCAGCAAAGCCTTTCCTCTCCCACAGTCTTTCAAGATAGTTTGCAATTACCAACTTTTATCAGGGTTGGAGAATGGCCAGGCCGATATCTGTCAGACGCTGCAATACTTGGAAAGAATGCAGGAATGAACTAATTGTCTCCTGAAAACACCCCTCCCCTCTCTCTCCTCTTTTATTCCCTCTGGGACGGGCCATTCATCGTCCACCTGTGGCCTTACTCCCAAGTCGACCCTTGTTCTTTAGCCGTTCTCTTCTTCTGGCAACTCTGCACATGCGCACACTGGGAACAGGCTCCAGCTGTTCATCTGCCTCACTGATGTCTGACTCCGAAGGCAGCTGATGACTGTCAGACAGCCCTGGCCCCCTCTCTGCCTCCGATGCAGAGCCCTCATCAGAGCCTTCCCCAGACTCCAGGAATGGCCCATGTTCCTCCCCAACCTCCTCACTCTCCGAATCTGGTGCCAGATCCACTGACCGCTGGCGGACCACAACACCAGCAGAGTGAATGATTCACCATGCACCCTGCAAGAGATGACTACCTTCTCTGCTCTGTGTGAACGATACCCGAAGCCAGTGATTTATTGGCTTCTACAAATACCTCAGTACAGCAAAATCCAGGAAAATATTGCTAGGATGGGTAGGTCTGCAAACATGCTACAAAGAATATTATCCATGTAAGTTGCTTTCAAGTAAAACTTTCAGAGGTGGGATGAAGAGGTGAGAGGATAGGGGGGTTTGTCCAGTGCCAGTTCAATTTGGTAGACAGATTCCCACTGACGAGCACTTACATGATTGAGAAACTTGCTGTCTTTTGTAGCCCATCCTATCTGCATCACTCCGGAAGTAATGACTATGACTTCATAGTACCAAGCTCCAGAATCTACACAGAAGGTACATCGGACACTTTCAAAAGACGAAGCATCACATCGGGCCTAGCAGACGAAAACATGGGGGTGAAAAATTAAAGTCCATGTGCAAATTTGACGCCAAAAGGCACATTAAAGTGCTCAGCCTCCCAATTTATTAATCTCATATATTTGTTGGGAGAACTGTAAGTCTCAGAAACCTCAACTAGCACGGTCAACTGGCTAGGAATCCAGGGTGCTGCAGTATTATTCATCTTGAGACTCGGAGCTGGAGAGGGCAGATCACTGAACATCTGACACAGAAAGGATGAAGATATGCAAGGAATATTGAGGAGACATGTTGTCAACCATCCCACTCAGTCATCTAGCAAAGAAAAACCCCTCAACTCCAGGATTGGTCCTCACACTTAAGATCTTTGGTGTCCCCTTGGTCAGGTGATTGAGATTGAGTTGCTTGCAACCAGCAGGAAGTTATGACTGTCACTGCATCCCATGATTACGTGACTGCTACTGGCATACTTCACAGCCGGGCAACAACAAGAGCAGTCAATGGAGAAGTAGGTAGCAAAACTGCAAGTTGTGGCCATATGCTGCTCTGCTTAATGACCATGCTGCTGGGCCCAATTATGATCTTTTTGGGACTATATAGATCTGAAAAACTGCCATTTTGAATTTTAACAGAAATTCAAGATCATAAGCATTTCACTAGAGTCTCTCGGAGACTGGAAACACCAACCCCTGAATAGGAGTTTGGTTTAACTCAGTGATCTATATATCAGGTCCTGAATGCAAGCCTTTAGTCAATTTTTAAACAAAGGGGGGAATTCCTGACTTGGCCTTTTCTAAAATAAGATGCCAGGTTTGATGGGACAAGACTTCACTGGAACCTTTCATCACTGCACAGGTAGCCCTTGACTTACAACCCATTTGTTTAGTGACTTGTTACAACAGCACTGAAAAGTGACATATGATGGGTTCCCACATTTAGGACGTTCATAACATCCCTAGGGTCATGTAATCAAAATATGGGCGCTTGGTAACCAGCATTCTGGGGTGATCGCCATTTGCTACCTCCTAGCTGGCTTCCGACAAACTAAGTCAATGGGGAAACTGCGTATGCTTAACAAGTGCAGTGATTCACTGAACAACCATAGCCTAAAAGGTCATAAAACTGGGCACGACTCACTTGTTTAGCAACTGAAAGTCTGGTTGTAAGCCAAGGACTGCCTGCCTGCATATTATATCTCCATGCACTTACCAATAAAGAGGGCCCATCTCCCTTTCTCAAGCTAAGGTCCATGTGGTGAGACAATCAAGAATAATGTATTTATTTTGTGTCTCCAAAGAGCTAAGATCTTACCCAGCATGCCTTTATAGTATGCACTTTCCTCCATTAATTACACAGAAATGTTTTTTTTAAAATGCTGTCTGATTTGAGTTAAAAGCAAAATAATTAAAATACGCACTCTGAAAGCAATATGTCTTTTAGTTCATAGAAACTCCCTCCCTCCCTCCAGATCTCCCCTGCTATTCAGGGAAATTGAGCCAGCATAAACAGTATTTCATAATTAATGCACAAAAACACACACACAAGGCTACCTCCAACCCATGCGGCGAGATCTTCAGATATTCACTGACATCATTGCTGTTCAGCATGGCTCTAATATTGGTCAGGTCAACTTTCTCGTACGTAAACTGTCTCCCTTCTTTCAAAACTGCAGGAAAGAAGAGGAATGGTTATACGGGCTATCCAGCAATGTAGTAATGGTAACCTAGAAAATTGAATTCGTCTGCCCAATTTCGGCCATTTAAGAATGAATCAAACACTTTCCAAATAAGCAACTATCCCTTTAAATGACAGGCATTCAAAGATTGAATTCTTTAAAATTTGGGCTTAAGGGGAATGAGCCCACATGCTAAATGCTTCCTGCTTGTCTTCTGCCAACAAAAGCAATTAAGCATAACTGCTCCATCTGTGGTTTGCTTAGCATTATGTGCAAATGGGAATCCCTAGCTGGTTTTTCTTCTAACAAATTGGAGTCATTAGCTTCCTTTACAATTTTAGCATGTCAAAAGAAGAGCAAACCAGGGACTATGATTTCTACATGTCTCTAACCAAGATGAGAGGATCCATTCTAACCACTAGCTTGCAAAAAGGAGCCTGCACAGAGCAGATACTAATATACAATATCCCCCAAAATGCAGTTATATATTGAATTTAAGAGTGACGGCTCTTAAATAAATATTGGCTAGGGATACTGTAGTTGGTATTTCGCCAGAAGGCTTCTTTCTCTGATTAAACTAGAGACAGAATATAACAAAACCTGTGAATGTGTGCTTCTATACGCATTCTATTAATACTAGCTACATTTAGCTGCTGGCAAGAGGTTACTTTCAATTTACCAATTAAGAAATTCAATTTCAATGGCTTTTCATTAATGACGGTCTTCATCTTCTGAAAATTGATATGGAATTTGTTTTAGAAATGAATTAGATTATCTAACACCATCTGCATTCAAAACAGGACACTGGTGTCATTTTGTATCCTTTCCCCTCCGGATCTGGGTCTCAAACCAACTTGTCTTTTTGGAAAAGTCTAGAGAATCCAGCTTCCAGATTAATCTACAAAAGAAAAGTCTAGAGAACCCACCTTCCAGACTAAATGAACAGTTTAGAATCTCCAATTAAAACCTCTTCAGTCAGGACAAGTTCATGGCTATGTTTCAATAAGACACTTGATTAATAGTGTAAATTGTATCTGCCATTTTCCTTGGAATTACCAACAGCGGAGAATTGGATCTATAGCTAAATGCCAACACACGTATTAAAACAAGACCTTTGCAGACATGGAGAAATGTGCTAATTTACCTGCTCCCTTTCAGTAATGGAGAATCCTGATAGGTTGTACTCTTTTACAACAGGAGTCTCCAAACCTGACAATTTTACAACTTATGGACTTCAATTCCCAGAACTCTTCAGCCAGCGCATTGAAGTCTACAAGTTTTAAAGTTGCCAAGTTTGGAAACCCCTTGCAACAAAACAATGTATTATTTCTATTTGCCTGATTTCCCAATTTATACTATATTGTGCCTTAATAATCACCATTACTAGTGTGTCAGATCTCTAACCAAGAGAATATTACATTTTAAGCGCAGATGCTAAAAACAATATGGATTTAGAAGAATTAAAATTCACAACAGCGGTATGTCAGTGAAACTGCTGCTTCCCTCAGTTTTCCTCCTCCTGCTCCATCTTACACACATACATTCATCCATACCGCTTATATACCATTCAGGAATTGCACCCCGAAACATCTGATGAAATGAATGTGCAAGTTTATTTTATAAACGTATCAGTGTTAAGGGTTGTTACTTTTGCTGCAAACACTAGACATTTCTAATAACCATGCTGTTTAGAAACATCACCTTCACAGTAGAAAAATATTATTACTTACACAGATTGTCTAAACTCCACTGAGCACAGAATCCAACTTGGCGTTTTAAATAGTCTGGATTGTTTGTCCATTTCTCTAACAAAACTAGCTGATCACTGATGCAGGTATCGGAAACTGTCATTTTATTCTCACCTAGAGTTGGAATGGGTTCACAATTATGGGGGGGAAAATCATGATCATTAAAAACCCAGCATTTCCAAGAAGAAAAAAGGCTTTTGTCCCCTCCTGTCCCCCGTCCCCCCCCCCCCATATTCCCCTTTCTCATACTATATAAATTCCACCATAATCCATTAAAGCTTCAGCAGCCAGTAGCTGCTGGCAGACAGTCAGGGCCAGAGGCCAAGAAAACAACTCCAGCTGTGGTCATCGTCGGGAGATGAATTCAGCTCAGTGGCATCTTGATTTTACTATCCATTTTTTGTTTAGGACACACAAATAGCAATAACACTTAGACTTATATACCGCTTCATAGTGCTTTACAGCCCTCTTTAAGCGGTTTATAGAGTCAGCATTTTGTCCCCAACAATCTGGGTCCTCATTTTACCCACCTCGGAAGGGTGGAAGGCTGAGTTAACCTTCAGCCTGGTGAGATTCGAACTGCTGACAGGCAGCAGGCAGCCTGCAATACTGCATTCTAACTACTGCCAACTATGGATGGATGGATGGATGGGAGGAAGGGAGGGAGGGAGGAAGGGAGGGAGGGAGGAAGGGAGGGCAATAGCAATAGCTCTTAGACTTATCTACTGCTTCACGGTGCACTACAGCCCTCTCTAAGCGGTTTACAGAATCAGCCTCTTGCCCCCAACAATCTGGGTCCTCATTTTACCCACCTCGGAAGGATGGAAGGCTGAGTCAACCTTGAGCCTGAGATTCGAACTGCCAAACTGCTGGCAGCTGGTGATTAGCAGAAGTAGCCTGCAGTACTGCATTCTAACCACAGCGCCACTGCAGCTCATGTTTGAACATGTGTGAATGTGTGTTTGAACACAAACAATGCAGGTCAAGCCAGAGGCACATCAGTTCTGTCCCCATTTCTTGACAATGAATTTAGTCCCTTGCAGCTTTGAAATTTGGGGAAGAAGTCCTCAACAAGCACCATCAAGGTCCTCATGGGTGACAGAATTTGTCATGCTTCTCCACCCCTGAAGGCCACACCTAGGGGGTAGCTGAGGATTCAAAGCTTATGCTTGGCAAGCCTTCCTGCTTTCTCTACTGCCATCTCCAGTGGTGTGAAAGGAATAGCAGGAAGGAGATCTTGGCACCCACACAAATTGCTACCTGCTGGTTATTTGCTTAAAACACTGATGCTACCACCGCTCTTGACCACGGCCAGGTAGGAATTTGGAAGAAAAGAATAAATCCAACCCCTGAAGTTTCAAAAAAGCAGACGAGGCCTGGTTCTTTCCCCAAGCCTTTGGGTCAGGGTGAGTGAAGTGGTTTGCCATTGCCTCCTTCCTAGGGCAAGAGAGACTGGCTGGCTCAAGGTCACCCAGCTGGGCTTCATGTGTACTGCAAGTCTAGAACTCACAGCTTCCCATTTTGTAACCCAGTGCTTTAATTACTGCATTGAACTTGTTCTCTGGATGAGCTATAATGGAGTGTATTTTAATTCTGGTTGCATGTTATTGTTTTAATTGGTTTTTAATGGTATATGGTTTTTTTGAATTGTTTTATTTGTATGCGAGCCAAAGTCATGCTGTTTGATTTGGGCAGCCATATAAATGCTCAAAATACTGTAAATATCCCAGATCATAACCCATCCTGGCACCTGTTTTGTCTTTAACTCTGCATTTCAAATGAGCACACTTACTTGTTTGTGCAAACTTCTCCAAGGCTATTAGTGCAAAAAGCATGACAGTTGGATGGGACTGGAACTCCTAAGATAAAGAAGGGAAATTATTGCATTCAATATCCCCCAAAGCTGTCTTCAAAATCAAGCGTTGGTTAGTTTTTCCAACACCCCGGGGGGGGGGGGGGGGGGGAGTTTGTATGAGTAAGAAAAATTACTCTTTAACACAATAAAAATAAAAGAGACCCTTTGAATACAATACAAACTGCTTTCCTACACAAAAGGAAATAAGACTACTATTCTAGTTTAGCAAGTGAAAAAGCCAGAAGTTCTAGCTACAGGATCACCCCTTCCTCTTTCCCACTCAAAAAAGGTTCCTCATCTTCCAAACCATAGTTTCTGCAGAGGTAAGTTACACCACATATAGTTAAGGCGATGGTTTTCCCAGTTGCAATGTATGGTTGTGAAAGTTGGACCATAAGGAAGGCTGAGCGCCTTTGAACTCTGGTGCTGGAGGAGACTCCTGCGAGTCCCTTGGACTGCAAGGCGATCCAACCAGTCAGTCCTAGAGGAGATCAACCCTGACTGCTCCTTAGGCGGCCAGATCCTGAAGATGGAACTCAAATACTTTGGCCACCTAATGAGAAGGAAGGACTCACTGGAGAAGAGCCTAATGCTGGGAAAGATTGAGGGCAAAAGAAGAAGGGGACGACAGAGAACGAGGTGGCTGGATGGAGTCACTGAAGCAGTCGGTTTGAGCTTAAATGGACTCCGGAGGATGGTAGACAGGGCTTAAATGCTCCCGGTTCAGACCAGATCATCCGATCTGGTAACGATGGTGGTGGGTGGTTCGGAGAACCAGTAGCAAAAATCCCTGCCTGCCCCCCCCCCCCCCCATGACCAGCTGAGCCACAGGATCATCAGCGGCTTTTTTTTTTACTTTTCAAAGCATTTTTTCTACAACCTCTTTGACCGAAAAAATGCTTTTAAAAGTAAAAAAAAAAGCCTCTGATGATCATGCGGCTCAGCTGGGATAGTCAGAGGCTTTTCAAAGCATTTTTTTCTGCAACCTCTTGGCTGAAGAGGTGGTTTTAAAAAATGCTTTGAACAGTCTCTGATGAACCCAGCTGAGTTTCCTAATCGGCAGAGGCTTTTCAAAGCATTAGAAAAAATGCTTTGAAAAGTTAAATAAAAAAAAAAGTTCGCCACACCCACCCAGTCACATTACCCACCACCACCACCAAGCCACGCCCACAGAACCGGTAGTAATAAATTTTACATTTCACCCCGATGTAGAGGACAGGAAAGCCTGGAGGAGTATTGTCCATGGGGTTGCAATGGATCAGACACGACTTCGCAACTAACAACAAGTTACACCAAAGGTCCCCAACCTTTCTGGCTTAGTGGCCCGGCAGGGGGGTTGGGGAGAAGGGATGGTTGTTATTGGTAGGAGTGTGCGTGAGCATGCATAGCTCCATTTATACTCCGACAAATGGAGCTTTGTACGCAAATGCAAGCACCCAACACTCATGCAAGTAAAACTGTGCACGCACACACGCTTGCCCACTGCTTGCGTGGCCTGGTTCTGAAGGGGGAAGGTTCTGTTCAAGTGCCCACCATTCATGCAAGTGGAGCTGTGTGCACGCACACACACTTGCCTACTGCTCACAACCCGATTTCAAATGGGAGAGGGGCGATACTTCTGTGCGAGTGCCCGACATTCGTGCAAGCGGAGCACATACACTCATTCACTGCTCACAGGACCTGGTTCCAAATGGGCTGCAGTTCTGGAATTGGGGACCCCCAAGTTACACCATCCCATTTGCAGCTTTCACCTCTTTCAGAATGTCAGAACCACCTCAAACCTCCTTCACCCCAGTTCGGATTCACGTATTTCTTTGGGGGAAGGTTTAAAGATTAAATGGGGGCCTTAAGGTTTTGATTCCACGCCCACCTACCCTGATATCATAAGCCACATTTCTGCAGCCTCCAGACAAAGCTGAAGGAGAGACCTTTATCATTTTGAGAATCCCTTCTGAAGCTTTAGTGTGACTAATGACGAGATTCCCACGCTCAAAATAAATTATACTGCTAAAATGAAGAAAAGTAGGCATGGATTTTATGTAAAATAACAGTGACTTCAATTCTAATTCTACTGTTAAAAGTAAAAAGGCAGCTGCTCCTTAAACCAGAATCCTTATATTACCATGCTATACACGACTCTGGGTAATCGATCTTTTTAGTAGCACGTACATAATTTACAGCTACTTTCTCTTAAGTTGTCAAGTACATGTTGCCTGACTGCCTTAAAAAGTGAAAAGATTGTTAAATTTAAATGTTGCTGGTGTTTCTGTATTTCTCTACAGCTGAAATTGGAGTGATTCACAACTTTTATTTATAATTACATATAAAAATTCACCGAAAGCAAAAATAGGGTTGTGGATGAAGTGAGCATGTGTTTTGCCCAAGAAAATATGTTAGTAGTTATATGATTGTTTCATTGAATGATAACATTCAAAATGTCCTATACAGCTCGACCGCTAGTCCATCCAGCTAACAAAAATATTATTAACTGCATTAATAGCAGCTTTTGAAAAGTTTGACAGTAACCATGTACAGACTGGCCCGGAGAGATGTCAGCGTCTTAAGAAAACATGCTAACTTCTGAACTGTGGCTCTTCTCTTCTTCTTTACCAAGACCTGTCTGCTGTGGCCCGCCAGTGGCCTGCGCAGATCGTGGCTGATCCTGACGACGAGGAGGCTGGTGTGGGGTTGCGCCAGCAGCCTGTGCAGCCGGCGCTCGCGTTGGACAGTGAGGAGGCTGAAGAGGATGTGGTCCCAGAGGCAGAGACTCAGCCTGGGCCTTTAGAATCTCCAGAGGCTCGTTCAAGTGGAGAGAGCAAAGTGGAGGAGCCTCTCCTCAATGCTCGGGCACGCAGGGCTGCCAAAAGGCAGGAGTGGCTACTCAGGAGGAGGTCTCCTCGAGAGTAAGGTTTGAGGATAACTGGCCACTCCCTTAGCCTATTTAAGTCTCACGCAGTTAGTAATTTCTTGCTGGAAACAACGTGTAATTATTAAAGAGCATTTTTGAAGAGTGAGTGTCTTATCGTATCTTGTTTTCTGGGCTGGTTGCCAACCTTTGCCGGACTTTGTTTATTCTTGATACGTTATTATTTTGATAAGGACCGTTGGTGTGTGTCACAATCCTTGGGAATCCAGAGCTGGGGCAGAATACTGTCAGCATTCACTGTGCCACTGAAAAACACTATGCTGCAGCTTCCTTTTGTGTGTGTGTGTGTGTGACACAAGACTAAATGAGATCAGGCCATAGAACTCCCTTCAAATGTTTACACACACAATACTTAGCATACTGATTTATTTTGGTACTCACCAAGCTCTGCAGTAAGTAGTCCAAGATTCCTTGGCTGAGTAAACCTACACTTGCAGGGCCTGTAAAAACACTAAAAATGAAACACGTGCATCGAAGGTGCTGTTTTACATTGTTTAAGAAGTCTCTTCAGAAAAGTTTAGGATCCCGCACTGCCTTTCCAGTTCTCTTGTTTTACGGAAGGAAGAAGCATGCAGCAAAGAAGATATAGCTGCAAAAATATTTTTGACTAACTTTTCTCTCCCCCCACCCCTTTCATTACTACAGAAGAATACAAGCAACACATAAAGTGATTTACGTAATCTGACACCTCCAGTCTTGTTTGTCCTTCTAAAAAGGTTGATTAAATTCAGTAGTGACATTTTGTTTCCCACCTTCCTTCTGAGAAAACAGACTTCCCCTCTGTAGATATTGCCATATGGGAGTCAGAACAGGAATCTATATGTAAACACCTCACTCCTACCACTCATAAACCACTGTACTACATTCTGGCAAATGGCACCAGGGATTACAAGCTAATTTAAAGAGATTAAAACACTGTCATGCCATTCATGCCATCTGAAGGATGCTCTATGAGCAGATGTCTAATTATAGATAATATATTTATTACAGATTAGGAGAGGGTGAAGCTGTAAAACCTAGAAACAACAGTGATGTGCGGAGAAGTCCTGAAGAACTGAACTGTAACCTCCCCAAAGAGAAATTCCAGAATCCTTACCTGCAAGCTTTTCTGCCAAACAGCCCAGGACCGCAGTGGTATTCCGATGTTTGGCAGGATGACAGGCATCCTGGAGAGCCACTGCGCCATTTAAATTTAATATTTCTGTCAATTTCTGCAATGCATCCTACACAGGAAAAGGAGCAGGCTGTTGAATGTCAGATCACCAAAAGAAACGTTCCATTCCATTCATATCTTAGTACTGTATAAGGTAACCTATCTATACTTATACAGGCACAAACTGAATTTGAAATAACCCTTGATCCTAACAAGTAAGCACTGAAATTCACCAATAAAATTTATAAAATAAAATAAAAATAATTTAAAAAATAAAGGAGTGAATTAAAAAGAAAAGAAAACAACAACAATCCTCAAAGGGCAGATTCAATGGACCATTGAATCTTTTTCTGCTTTCTATATTTCTATGAAATAACAAAATTAAGTTTTTTCTTTTGGAGAGACTTTTACTTAAGATGACTTTCCCATACGGATGATAAGGCACCAAACAGTGATGGCTCACAACATTTAACTAGAAGTCACAAGATTGAAGGAAACTGAGAAACACTATTAAACACTAAATAAGGAGTAAGGAGAAGGGTGGTATATAAATCTAAATAAAGTAAAGTAAAGTAAATAGTGTTTAGTTCTCACACAGAGAGAACTAAAAGCCCTATTTTCTCTGATTGTGCTTCAAGCAAACATAATTAATTTGTATTGTAAAACAAATATAAGTTGTACATCTAAAAGGCACACCTAAGAAAACACGCAAGCCATTCTGAACGATGTCTGTTAACCTTATCCCTATACTGGGTGTCACTGTGGATTGTGGACTGAAGCAAAAGATCAGCAATTTGGAGAACACTTATACATAACATAATTGCATTATAAGCAGTTAGCAAATGTAACCATTTTGAAGCTGCTTCAAACTTCTCCTGCTTCATATATATATAGACACAATTTGGGAAATTACATGTTTAAATACGGCATTAGGAATCACATACTGAATTCTAATTATCTAATATTTAGTTTTTTAAATGGTATGCTATTTTTTCAGAGCAGATAACTTTCTAGAGCATTTCATAATAGAATTATCAGCTTTTCAAAGAAAAAAAATACAAAATTGGAAGCAGTTCTTAGATTCATATTATTGGACTGCGAATACTTTTGATATTTTAATATAATGAGAAAAAAACATAGATATAATGTCTACAGCAATAGACATACAGCAAAAACAACTAAGAATTAACAAGGCACAAATTGTAGATTTTTTAATATGAACAACTAGTGACGATAGATGAATTAAAATGAATAATATAATATAGAACTTGGAAAATTAATTATATAAACAATATCTGTATGTTTAGCACTACTGAGGCCACATGACAATGTGACCTACTATTAAAGATACATATTGTATTGATTAATATCAAATTGGTTTTGGCAGAACACGATTTGAGTCACTGTTTTTTATTTTTTTCTGAATTTTTATTCAAGTTCTATTTTTGATATAAAACTGACAAACATTTCACATTCAACCACACTGAGGTATTTTATTCATTTGAGACCTGCATTTTTTTTTAAAAAAGTACACTTCTAAAGGATATTAAAATCAAGGAGATTAAAGCAGACTTTTAAAGTGGTTGCTTTAATTTTAAATTTAATCAGGTATTTCATTTGACCAATCTGTATATTTAACTTACTTTGGTTGGTAATGGGCACTCATCCAAGAGTAAAGTTATAACAGCTGGTCCCAAAGGGTCTTCT
Source organism: Coluber constrictor foxii (assembly GCA_038048745.1). NCBI lineage: Eukaryota > Metazoa > Chordata > Lepidosauria > Squamata > Colubridae > Coluber > Coluber constrictor. The sequence goes on from CM075970.1 coordinate 5,658,588, forward strand.
AATGGAATAACTCTTATTAAGGACTGGACAACTTCCAGCCATCCTTCATCTGTCAACCACCAAAGAATAAAAACAAATATCTTAGCTTAAAGGAATAGAGACATAACACTAACCAAAAACAGGATTTCATCAGCATTTGAATAATTCAATGGGACAAATTGTCTCAGACATATGTTAAAAATAAAACGATCGGCTGTTGATCCAGAGTGGAATGGCAGGACAAAATTAGGCCTCTTGGGAGTCAAGACAGACACTTGTAATAACCAAATGGAATGCCAGGGCAAACTTTCACTTGTACAAAATACAACTACACAAGATTGTGGAAACCAGGATGCTTTGGGCAGACGGAACTTGACACTTTCCACAGGTGAAACACACAATACTCCCCACTGAAGTCAATGCATCTTATCACATGCAAGACTATTAGTGAGTTTCCACAATTCCTGCAGAGTCAGATTTTGCTCTCTTTCGTGTGTGTGTGTGGGGGGGGGGGGGGGGGATGGGGAGCTTTATCTCCATTTTCTGCTGGAGACATCTCATTCGTTAGATTTACAGGTAGTCCTCGACTTATGTCCACAATTGAGCCCAAAATTTCTGTTGAGACATTTATTAAGTGAGCTTTGCCCCCATTTTATGACTTTTCTAGCCACAGTTGTTAAGTGAATCACTGCAGTTGATAAGTTAGGAACATGGTTCTTACGGTAAGTGAATCTGGCTTCGATACTGACTTTGCTTGTCAGAAGGACACAAAAGGGGGATCACGTGACCTTGGGACAAAGCAGCGGTCGTAAGTATGAACCAGTTGCCAAGCATCTGGATTTTGATCACGTGACCATGGGGGTGCTACAAAGGTGGTAACTGTGCAAAATGGCCATAAGCCGCTGTAACTTTGAACAGTCACTAAATGAACTGTTGTAAGTTGAGGACTACCTGTTCAGGAGCTCAAGGAGACTTATACTGTACCCTCTCCTCTTGATTTTTACCCAAAACAATAATCCCATAAGGTAAGTTGGGCCGAGAGAGTGAATTATCCAAAGAAAGCTGAGGGGATTTTGTCCCTTCCCAAAGCCCACAAAAATGGCAACCCTTTGTCCTTGGCAAAGGACAAAACTCAAACACATTGACTCCCCAATGTCATTTTGAAACCCGCAAACTCTGTGTGGTGTTTTAATGAGAGTTAGATAAAAAAGACATTGCTTCACCCTAAATTGGAGGTAGAAATGCTGGGGGGGGGGGGGGGGGGTGTTGTACCCAATAGTCATATCCAGATAGACTCTCTTTCTCCAGCAAATCAGAGACAGTCAATCATATTTTCTACAATATGTACAGAAAATTGAGTCATAATGAACTGCAAGTTATAAAAGGGGAACTTTGAAATTCTCATATGCTGTAAAAATGGCTGTAATCACTTTAGTCAGGAACAGTGTTTTAATCTGGCCTACCTCCTAGTTCCTTCTTGAAGGAAAAGGGGAAGAAGAAAAAAAAATAATGATGGAGCTTTTGCAAAACACACAGCAGGATCGAGAAATAATGAAGACTACCCTGGCTTAAACTGCTTTTCTGTTTTCAGCACAATAAGAACAGCTTAAATTTAGAATGGTTACATGCAACACAGGAGATCACAACGGCACTGAGTAAACAAAGCACAGGTAGGTAGTAGGTAAGCCTCAATTTACACCAGTCACTTAGTGACTGAGGTTCAATTAGATCCCCCAAAAGGTATTTATCACCTGGTTCTGAAATTTTCCCCCCACTCACACAAGTGTCCTGCATTTACAGCCATCTGCAGCGTCCTGTGATCACATGACCATTTCTAGTTTTTCCAAAAACACCCCATAACAAGCAATGGGTTCATTTAATGCAGAGGCCTTCAAACTTGGCAGCTTTAAGATTTGTGGACTTCAACTCCCAGAATTCTCCAGCCAGCTATGGCTGGAGAATTCTGGGATTTGAAGCCCACAAGTATTAAAGCTTCTAGGTTTGAAGGCCTCTGATTTAATGACTATAGCATTCGCTTAACAACCGCTGCAAAAATGGTCATAAAACTGGGCTGGTCACATGATGGCCTGCTTTATCTGTAACTATTTATGATCACAATGAGAGGCTTCACTGTGGCTGCTAAATAAAGGACTACCTGTATCCAGGTATGGGTTTGTGTAGGTATGTAGGTTTCCCATAAAATATGCTACCAAGCTGCAGAATTTTATGAGCAGCTTCCAGTCTCTCCGACTCATCTTGGAGCCCCAGAATAGAATAATTTAGACTTTTTGTAACTGTGCCAAGCAATCAAATACTTAATATGCACAGCAGCTTGGGGGGAAATCTAGAGGTATCCGTACACATTGGAGGTCTTCCCTGCTCCCACAAAACCACCTTGGTTTTTAATTACAACTTTCTTTTCCATTTAGATGAAAAGTACGTAGCTGCTCCTTTGGTGATTCTAAGATGAATTACTTGATCGCAATAGAAATAAAATAAGTCAGCTGGCAGGCTGATTTTTTCCAATGGCATAATTCATAAATTTAGCCAGATTAAACAGATACATTTATAATTATCAAAGAAATAGTTATTTTATTTTACCAAGCTTGCTGTCAGGCAGAGGAATCATTTAAATTGCTCAACCTCACATAATAAACAGACACTGCAACTCTGTATTTCTTTCCAGAGTGAAAAGTTTATTTCAGCAAAGAACAATTGAAGTGCCACCCAACAGAAAGGAAATACCTGTTTCTGCCATTTCGTGCAAGGTCATCATCGAATAAGGAGGTTCCTGATCACTAAAAAGGGGGGGGGAGAGAAAGTAAAAACCTTGTTAATTATTACCAAGTTTGTACATTTCTACCTGCCCACATTGAATGAAAAATAGTGCAGGTAGTCTGCAATTTACGACCACAATTCAGCTAAGCAAGACAGTCGTTAAATGAATTTTGCCCCATTTTATGACCATTCTTAGCACAATTGTTAAGCGAATCACTGCAGTTGTTAAATTAGAAACCCCACTGACATGGCTTGTCAGAAAATTGCCAAAGGTGATCACATGACCATCCTAAGTACATGCAAGTTGCCAAGCATCCAAATTTTGATCACATGACCACACAGATGCTGCAGTAGTCATAAATGTGAAAAATGATTGTGTCACCTTTTCAGTGCTGGTGTAACTTTGAATGGTCCCTCAATAAATGGCTGTAAGTCTACGACTACCTATAACCCCAACTCATGAAAAAGTTCTCTATCTAATCTGTAGAATGGTTATACTCTATTCCAGGGGTCACCAACCTTTCGGACCTCAGGGACCACTAAATTCATAATTTTAAATCCCATGGACCACTAATATGATCTGCCTAATGACCGGCTGGATGATCATGTGACTGGGTGGGCATGGCCAACTTGATGTCACTTGCATCAAGGGGTGCCTCACTGGCCTCTACTCGCCCCTCCCCTCCCAGCTACTCCTTGTCTGCCCGCCCAGGCTCCTTAGGGCCCCAACAGGAAGCAGTTGTTTGAGTGCTTAGCTCCATGAGAAAGAGTTGGCAAAACAGCTCAGTTCACATTGGATCTGACCGAGAAGGAGGCTCAGCAGAAGCACCTCACTGAGGACTGGAGCATAGGCTTTCCAAGCAGAGGGAAGACCTGCAGGAGTGCAAGGTCAGGTACAGGCGCCTGGACGCTCAGCCGGCTGAGATGGTCAGCCAGTTCCAGGCCATGATGCAGTCCCAGTGGAACAAGGCCCTTCATCTCTTCGCCACCAGTGGTGCTTCCCTCCAGACTTCGGCCAAAGCCCCACACCAGGAGGCTGAAGCAGACCCCAAGTTGGAATTTCTTCCCCCCTCTGACCCTCACAAAAAGACCCCGAAGGGAGAGCCTCTCTGCAGCAACGCAAACGTTCACTGCACGTATCCAGCCCAGGGGCCGTAGTTTGAGGACCCCTGATTTAGTGCAATGTAAAAAATGCAAATAATATTTCTGCTGACCACCAAAATTTTCTTGCAGACCACCAGTGGTCCACAGACCACCAGTTGGTGATCGCTGCTCTACTCTGTTCAACTATCCAACTAATTCAAACATCATCCTTTCTTCCAGGAGCTAAAACCAGCAAGTATATCTTGCCTTTTATCCTTACAATAATTCTGTTAGTCTCTCTCCTACAATGGAGGACTTTTACTACTGCTAGCTTACAAAATAACGTAAGTGCAGGACTTCAGACAGACAGCACAGTTCAACTGTGAGTCTTTAGCACAGCTAACGTGATAGGATTATTTGGGGGATAAAAGGGGGGGGGTAACCTTCTGGATGAACACTTGATTCTATGGAAGGATAACTGGAGCCAAGTGAAATAAATTGCCATTCAAGCTACTGCTGCAGAGACCAGAATAACCATTACAGCTGTTTATCCAAGGATGTGGGGGAAAAAAAGATGGTTTAGTACTATTTTGTGAAACGTGACTCTCTTTTTTTCCTCAACAAAAGACCAATGGAAATAGGAACAGAACTAATTAGCCAATGAAGGGGCTTCATAAAGAGCACCAGCGAAATTCAATGCAAGCAAATGTCTGGCATGACATTGATATTCTGCCTGTCTTTAATTATAGAACTCAAAGGAGAATATAGCAGGGCTGCCTGGCTGTTTTACATCCTTATACTAGTAACAGCCAGCATGGTCATCTTTGCTTACAATATCACATGCCTTCCAAACAGGCCTAGGGTGCTTTGTTCCTTGCCAGGAAAGACACAAGAGGTTCAAGAATGGCTGATAAAGAATGATCATCTAAAGAATTATGAGAGCTTTTGACCGCAGCAAAGGTATCCTAGAACAGGAAGGTCCAATCTTGGCAACTTTTAAGACTTGTAGACTTCAACTCCCAGAATTCCCCAGCAAGCCATGCTTGGGAGAAAAAACCACAAAAAGGGGGGGGGGGAGGTGTTTGCACTTGCAACCTTTTTCGAGCTTCCCCATTGACTCGGCTTGTGGGAAGTCAGCAGGGAAGGCGGTGAATGGCAGTTACGTGATCATTGGTAGCATTCAGATGCTACCACTCTCTGAATTGCAACAAGCTAGTTGCCGAGCGTCCCAATCCTAATCACAGGCTCAAACTTTGAGGACTGGTCGTAATTCCCTTAGTTCAGCACTGTTATAACTTCAAGCGGTACCTGAACAAGTGGTTGTAACCTGAAGGTTACCTGTAATAAGTGACACATGTTCACTTGTTTAAAATCACCTCTTTCATTCTTCCAGCATCCCAAGTAACCTCCATAGCATTCCTTCTACCTTCACCATAACAAGTGAACTATGAGTTGGATGGGCACTGACTAGTAAACCACTGAGTTTCAACTGCTGGGGTGGAACTGAAGTTGGATCTGATCCAACAGCTTAACAACTACAGGTAGTCCTCGACTTACAACAGTTTGCTTAGTGACAGTTCAAAGTTACAACAGTACTGAAAAAAGTGACTTATGACCATTTCCCACACTTATGGCCATTACAGCGTCTCCATGGTCACATGATCAAAATTCTGCTACTTGGTAACTGACTCATATTTATGACGGATGTAGTGTTCCAGGGTTGTGTGATACCCTTTTGCAACCTTCTGACAAGCAAAGTCAATGGGGAAACCAGATTCAATTAATAACTGTGTTACTTAACTTAACAACTGCAGTGATTCACATAACAAATGTGGCAAGAAAAGTCGTAAAACAGGGCAAAACCCACTTAACAAATTTCTTACTTAGAAACATAAATATTGGGATCAATTGTGGTCGTAAGTTGAAGACTACCTGTACTCATTTAGTATTTTTTCTACAGCTACCAATTAAATGCCAACAATAATTCAGGGAAACAACAGCCGTATTTTGCTCCTTTTTCTAAATGTCTAGTATTTGTTGTGCATGATTTTACTCTTAGTGATAAGCATGTTATGATAAGAGACACTCAGAAACCAATCCTCCATTATCTAGTCTTCTTTTAAAACCCTGAACTGCTTCACACTCTTCCTTCTCCATCACTTTTCTTTTTTGTAATCTATCTATTACATCATCTAGAAACCACTGCAATAGTGATGCAGTACAGATTCTGCACAACTGTGATTAAAAAAATAGTTTTCTTTGTTAAGCTTGTCTTTTGGTGACTGGATATGTATACACCCTATACCTTTTTTGGCAATAAAATGCAATGGTCTCAAATTCCAGAGACAGGAGTCAGATAAAGGTTTCTCCCAAAACTGTCTTCTAAGCAGGCTTTTTCCAATGTTTTCATCTAGTGATTCACTATCAACATCCTGAAAAAGTGGTTTATGGAAATCCTTCATCAGCAATGATCCCAGGAGCATTTACAAGTATTAGCAACACACATTTTTTCCTCTGTCAAAATGTGTGCGCTTTCAAGAACTGTGGAACCAGCTTTAGCCTCTTTCGCTACAACTTGTGTGTGTGATTAATGCTTATGAACCACTTTTATATTGTACTTATTCTTCTTAGTTTGATTATGTCACCCTTGGCTCATGAAAGACTATGAAGTAAAACTAGGGTGTGTTGGGTTAAAAATCTAAAACAAAAGTTATAATCCAGGTAGTGTTAAAACTAAGGCTAGACCAAAAGAAACATAAATATCTTCCTTGTACATTGAACTAGTGTTTCCAAATTCTCCAACCAGCATGACCAAAAGGGGCTGATAATATCTAATTCATTCAGTCTTTCCTGAAAAGTTAGCAGAAATGTCCAAATTCGATATCCTCAGACACCAAAGACAGGGTTCAAATAAGAGTCTCTCTCCAAAACTACCTTCTTAATAGGTACTTTCCAATGTTATCATCTAATGATTCAGCATCCTGAAAATGTGTCTTAAGGAAGCCACAAACACACCCATTTTTATCCCCATTAAGCCTAGAGCTTCAGCACTCTGATGGTTTCAGAACGCAACTGCAGGATCTGTAGCAGCCAGATTCATTCACTGCCTCATTGCTCTCCAGATACTTACTTGTCTACTAATGTCCGAATTACTGCCAGCGTGTCAAGTACTAAAACATCAACATTATGTTTTTTCCTTCTGGGTTCATGTGGCCCCCGCCCCCGCCGGGGGGGCCGTACTGGGTCCCTCTGATGGCTCCTTGTTTCAGGTACAGGCATTCTGCTGTTCTCTGCCTGGTGATTCCTGGATTCTGCATTATCTTCTGCACTGCTGTCTTCTCGACAAACACAGGAATTGCCCATGCTGCTAACTCCCAAGGTTTGTAGCAAACAGAGAATATGCCGTTCAAAGGTCAGCCGTAAACCTTGGAAAAGGTTTCTGCTTGCATAGAGCACAACCAAAGCAACAACAATCATCTAGACAGTTTTAAAATCAATGTTTTTGGGATGTTGAATTGTAGCCTTTGCATCATACAAGTTTGTAAAAACTGCAACGGGCAGGAAATGGCTGGTTTACTTTTTGACATCATCACTGGTGATACTCATTGGTTATCCAAGAGAGGCCTGCAAAAAAAGAACACCCCCCAATCAATCTAGGTTTAAATTATAACAAAGCAAACAAGCCCCTCACACTCCCGTATTCAAATCATAGACTTTTAACAACAGCATGTCACTGTGGCTTAAACTCACCAGTTACCTTTAACAGAAAATAGAAAAACTGGAATTTGTCCCACCTGCAAACTTCGCCTGTTTATCCCAAAATTTGCTAAAGTCACCAACATGCTGTTTCTTATTATCTATTCTAGGCTCACTTTGTTATTCAGGACTACTTCAAGGACAATAAGATATAACGTACCACAATTTACTTTTTTTCTCTGTAGCATCTCCACATATTAGAAAGCAAGAAGTACATTTCCAGTCTTTGTCTCCTTGCTGCCCATCAAGAATAGATTGATTGGTTCCAAGAAAAGACAAAGGGAGCACCAGTCAATTCAACAGATGACAGGAGGAGCAACTGAGGCCACATAGCTTGGAGTTTCTCTACCCATGACTGTTTTTTGGGGGCTGCTTCAAGCATACTTTCTTGAAAACAATGCAAAAGAAGCACACACAGTCTTCTATTTATCTATATCCAGAAAAAGTAATTTGGAAGCCAATGATTTTAGAAAATCCTTCAGTTAACTGTCAGACATGTTTTTTCAGACTTCTAGAGAGGAATATATTCGTCAATCACCCCAAGTCTTCCCAATATAAGGCAACGGACTGTCTACCAAGTAAGACAATGCAACCGTACCAGGAAACACAACAAAACTTTGTCAAACAATTCACTTATAAATCACAAGTAGCAAAGTCATACTTTTAAATAGTAAGTAGAATTCTAGGAATCTTCCAAGGCAATGACAAAAGGTAACTTGTTTCTCTTCTCTATAGAAACTGCAAAAACAACACAAAATCTTGTGGTAATTAAAATGCCACTCTATTTATACAATGTATATGGCCCATTGGTGCAACTGTATGCCTCTGGCTGACTTAAGAATAATTAAAGACTGCAAAAGCATAGGACAATACAGCATAAACACAACAGCTGAAATAAAAAGTGTCCCACTACCAAATTAACAATCATTATTATGCTACAAGTTTTCATATCTATATTCTTTTCACTATTACAAATCGAATACAAATCTTCTACAAACCCTTCAATAGCTGCTTTCATCTCTTTTATGACAGTGTTATGTATTAAATGGACATTAGCAGCTACATACTGAATACAAACCAGTATTAGCACCCAAACTGCTGCCAGAAGCTGATGGACCACAGTATTTTCTTTCCCAGCTCTGTTCTTTTTTTTCTTTACCATTCAAAGGTTGGAACAGACTTCGCAGGATGCAACTTAGGGAAACTTCCTATCCTGAAAATACACTTACAGAAGTCGGGTCCTTTTTAAAAGGATTTTATGAGGGTGCCAATGAAGAATGTGCAATAACACCAGTATGCTGCTTGTTAGAGAACCAACATTAGCCGACCAGGGACTTCAGAAGGCTTCCTAGAGATAATCACCATGCATGGAACAACGGTATCAATGGAAGCTCAGAGCTGAACTATGGATTCCGTGGTGCTTACGGAGCTTGGTGGTTTGTTTGCAGAGGTTTCGGTACCAGAATAGGTAACATTTTCTAGCACTGAAGATATTCTCTGGGTTTGGCTGTTTTTGTGCAGACATTTCATGTAGGCAAAGTAGGCAACATCATCAGATGCTAGTTTCAACCCTGAGCTGCAAATAATCTAATTTAATTTAATTTAATTAATTCAATTTATATGCCGCCCCTCTCTGAAGACTCAGGGTGGCTTTCCTTTATTCTACTGAAGATATTACCTAGTCTGGTTAAAAAAAAAAGTCTGTAAGCAAACCACCTGGCTCAGGCAGCACCAAGGACTTCTTCATGTTCAACAACAATGGTTGGCAGCACCAAATATTTATGAAATGAGACTTGCAAAGAACCACAAGGACTTAAAACTACCAAGTTGCTTTCAGCTGTTGTATCTTACTTGCCATATGTCTTTTTAGCAACATTCGCTAACCAATTGCGTCAGATATAAATTCTTAGAGCAAGAATTCTATTTTTTGAGCGACCCAGACACAAAACTTGTGAATATGGTTCAGGATCTTTTGATATCTAGTACTTTTCTTTATCACAATAAAAACTGCACACCATACTTCCTATGAGCTAGCTTAATGAACATAAGCATGCAACTGCCATCCTGTATGCAATCAGTTTGTTTGTTTGTTTGTTTAATTTGTCGGACAATGTACTCACACAATACATATTTCCTCCTAAACACTGTTTTAATTCACAAATATATTTTCAAAGCTGATGCGTTCATAAGAAATCCAAATGACTGAAAAATGATAGAAATGGTACCAGTCTACTTGTTTCTATAACATGAAATGAAATAATCACTATTTCAGAGATTCTACAATTTTTACAACGTAACCATCAGTGTAGAAAAAAAACCTCGTGCTCTAAATTACTGCCAAGACACCAATCTTGAATATTTCAACCACCAGGCTTATTTCAATTTCTTTACTGATTGCCAATATATGAAAACTCAGCTTTCAGATAGCTAACCCAAAAGCTATTAGCAACATTGTGGTGATCCCAGAAATTTTTGTCTCTTGTTTATATCTATGTATGTGAAAAGCTTCCAATATGATAAATTACTGAAGACATGCCTTATCTCACATCATCAAGATTTGCCTTATATTCTAACATTAAATTTGTTTAGTAAGTTCATATTCAGTAAATTCCTATTAAAAAAACATTTTCTTACCACAAGTTTGCCCTTCTTGTTTTTGTTAAATTCATTGGTTGTTACAAAACATTCCAGAATCTCTATTTTAATCATGAAGTTGTTTTAACTGCAAGAATACTACAGCCTAAAGTCTGAATGACATTTGGCATTAACCTCAAAACTGCTTTTCAGATTGATAGGCCATTAATGGTAAACATTAATAAGTACGTATAAATAATTAAGTGTTCATCTCTTACTGGCCATTACGCCATCTACAATCAAAGCTTGAAGTTTGTCAAAGTGCAAAATAAATATATCAACACACACATTTCTGCTAATAGCTTGGTCCTAATCCAACCTGAAATAGCAAGATATTCAAGAACAGGTTACATCAAGCATTCTGACAGCAAGGTTGGTAAGAGAATACTGTACCCAACACTTTCCAAGAACCATCAAAACAAAACACACAATTAATATATTCACATTCATTCCAGTTTCCATCATGATACATAAAGGGATAATAAGGAGAATATGGCATTTTTTGAAATTAGGTTGGGGAAAAAAGATTTTATGAGCTACAACTGTACTATTTTTAAGCATCTGCATCAGGGGTGAAATTCAGCAGGTTCTGACAGGTTCTGGAGAACCAGTAGCAGAAATTTTGAGTAGTTCAGAGAACCGGCAAATACCACTTGTGGTTGGCCCTAGAGTGGGATGGGAATGGAGATTTTGCAATATTCTTCCCCTGGCACACCTACCAAGCCACACCCACCAAGCCATGCCCACCGAACCGGTAGTAAAAAAAAATTGAATTCCACCACTGATCTGCATGACTAATTTTCTAGGCATATTTGAACAACTAAAGTCAATGAAATGTTTTTCAACTGTTATCAAACGTGAAAAGTTTGCTTAACCATAGTTTATTGAACAGGCCACAATTGGCTGTGTTCTCACCACAGAGGAAACCAAACAAATTGATTAAGGTTTAATTAATTTATAGTCTCCTATAATGCAACACCTGAAAACAGTTGGACGGACCAGGAACCAGTCTTTTGAACAATAACTTACTCCACATCAGAATATGGATATCAATTTTATCCATAAAATTGCTCCAAACAAAAGCCTGTATTCTACCATAAAAAGCTTTGTTTTTTTCCTCTTGAATCCTTGTTTTTAAGACACATTTTGCTCTGTTGAACAGTTGCATGCATCAGCCACAGAACTACATGGCTCATAGTTCATCATACTATGCTGACTGGGATAAAACGATGCATTCCCACCCTTTTCCTTCTAGTAATTAAAAACTACACAGCTCCACAGGCTATGAAATTGTATATACAAAGAGTCACTGTTTGAGGGAGATGGGAGATACATAAATGTGAAAAATAAAAAAATATACACTATAAAGTTTGTAAGATTTTAAATGCTGAACCAAGACCACTCAGCTACCCTGAGCCTATTGAAAAAAGCTGTAGATCTTTAACTATTTTATTTCTTTCAGCTACTACTGGAAAAGTCCTAGCGTTTTTTTCAGCACATGTCTAGCAAATATGCTAAACCACAGGCATTGGCTTTAGCCAGATATACATATATAGAACTGTTGGAAGAAACATCCTTCTGGGTTCTGCTCCAAGTGGGGAAAAAGACACTGGAAACATGGAGACTGCTTGGAAAGATGGTTTAATGGTGGACAGGGTCACGTAGCTTGAGTTCCTGAACAGAAAAAGGGCAGATACAGGGAGGCACCGGTTTTTATCTCTGGCTTTGAACTTCCTGGGGCCCAGAAAGAGTATCCTGATTGGTTGTCAGACTCCCAGGGGGTGGGGGTCTTAGCTAGCCTTGCTGGCTGATGTAATCTTCCCAGGTGCCATGTGGTGAATTTCTGTCTAGATGGGTCCCATTGTGTTAAGTTTCTGTTGCTATTGTGTTGCAAATGTCCTTTGACAAAGGATTGGGTTTCTGCCTCTGGCCCATTAACAAAGGGTGGGGGGGCAGGAAGATGGGAGCTGCTTTGTCTGTAAAACATGCTTCTCCATTTCTCATCCAGGGAAACATAATATTCTGCCTTTTTAATATTTCCTAAAATATTTCATTCTTCTAGGAAAGGGGTGGGTGCTATTTTCCTACAGAACAGCAGCCATGCCTTACGAGAGTCAAAGATAAGAGAATACTAATTCGAGATCTGATTTATAAGAATATTCATTTGAGTCCTATATAGTTTTTCAACATCACTTCTTTTTCTTTTCTATAACTTCAGCTCCTGATGAGAGCATCCATGCATTTGGAATAGGTTGCCATAATGTTCTCATAGGATGTTTTTCAATTTACCAATTTAGCTAATAGTCTGGGAACTCCAAGATGATTTTCCAATCCAAAAAAAGCAGCTCAATTAATTTTTATCACAAAAAAGCAATCCAGGAGAATTCCAGAATTGTTTCCATGCTGTCATTGTGTAGTTAAACTATGCTCTGTTCTCTGCCCAGTTTCTTATGAGAAAATGTGTGGGAAGAATGTTTGGAATGCCATAAAAATTTCTCAGACAGGTGAAATGTGTCTCAGGGTACTGAGCAGCAAACCTCACATCACATTCAAATGAAATGAAAATACAGAACACCCAACTTGAAGGGCAGTTTTAATTCTCTTCATGCCAAGAACCGGCCCATGATGCCTCTGCTGGCCAAAACGGGCCGCAAAGCCTCTGTGTGGCCTGTTTTTGGCCGGCAGAGCGCTTTTGGAGGCCGGGGAGTATTGTGGAAAGAAAGAAGAGAAAGGAGCAAGCTCATCTTGAGCTTGTGTCAAACACCATGACCACGCCCACCTCCCCTTCCCCCTGGCCCTTCAAAGGCAAAGATACCCCTGATGAGGCCCTCAATTAAATTGAGTTTAACACCTCCTGATATAGTGTCCTGCTTGAGCAGGGACTAGAAGACCCCCCAGGTCCCTTCCAACTCTTTTATTCTGTTAAATTATTTTAAATATTCTGAGATCCTAGTCAACTCTGCTTTGTTAAATTCATAACGGCTAAGCGAACAGTGTGAACCAATTCTATGTGTAAAACCAGTTCTAGGTGAGGAAAATTTTAAAAAATTCAGGGAAAAAAAGGAATCTCACTTAGGTGCATGCAAAACATTTAATGGTCAAAATATTCTGATTTCAAAACAGGCTGTTTCAAGGGTTCAGATACTGGAAGTGATGTGATTTCAAAATAAAGTGTTGCAACCTCCATTTTGAGAATAATTACACAGTAACTTATCCTTTTAAATAGTTTTAATGTTTAAAAAAAATCCTTTTAATTTATTGTCGATTTTTCTGCAGACATGAGAAGACCTGTAACTATGCAGAACAACCATTTTATTTGCAGGTTATTTTATTTTTCTGCCCAACTGATAAGCACAAATTGCAAGAAAACCTTGAAGGACACTTCTGCTAGCCTTAAGTAAACCAATTAAAGCAGCTATCTAGGAATGTGCAGTATTTCATATCTGAAGCCAAAAAAGTGTTCCAAGTAAATGTGGGCATGTTGTTGGTGTTTCCTTAACTCAAGTGCTTGTTTTCTTGGGAGCCAGCTTCTCTAAGGAGGCACTAACATCTTGACTTGGGATCCAAAGGGTCACATACTCCTAGAGATCCCCAAAATATCAGAGCAATAGAGTCAGAAAAGAGATAAATCATTATATAGGAAGTAAAGATAAGCTTTTAAAAGGAATAGACAGAAAATCCACAATTTCTGTAACATTCTTATGCAAATAAATAATTTTTGGTGAGTTCTTTCTCTTTAGCATACTACTGGGAAGGGGTGATTATAACAAAAAAGGAAAAAGAGAGGTATCCCAAAAGAAAAGATGTCCTCACCCACTGCTTGCTCTGACCATTAGCATCACATAGCCCTCAAAGATGACTGAAGGAATGCTGCTTAAAATAATTCAAGAAAAGATCTGGAATATGCAATTTAACATTACGTGGAGCTTACCCCTCCATTTTGAACAGAGGTAAATCCAGGGCAGAACTCAAGAAAAGAAGCAACAGACAACCTCTCCCAAGAGATGGATCATTTTACTGCTTTGAAAATGACTCAGTAATGCAAATAGGTCAGAATTATCTATATCCCGAGGAAGCCTACAATACTAGAAAAACACACAGCGTTAACCGCTGAAGCACACAGAGGCAGCTATTTCACGGAGTTCATACTTTGGGCTTTTAATAATCTCTCTTTCCTTACTTATCAGCAGCACATGTGATTTGGGCATTACTGGATTTAAGAAAGACAAAATAGCTGCCAATCTCTAAGAAACTCCAGTTTGTGATAAAAAATAAAATACTGAGCAAAGTCTGACATCCTCAACCATTCCACTTCTGTCCATTTTTCTTTTTCTTTCTTTAATTTTTTTGGAATTAACATTCAGTTATTCCCAACAGACATTTATCTCCAGTGAAACTTTCTTTCCCTCTGGCTCTCCTTTCAGTACAATATCTCTTTCTTCACATCGTTTCAGTTTTTCCTAGTTTCCAAACCTTTGACTCATAGAAATGCATTTCCTCCTTCCCAGGATAAGGATAGGTTCACATTCAAGGTTGTACTGAGTACAGGTTCATAGGCACCTTAGCTACGGGCTTCATGGTGAACTATTATGCTGCCAATGGAACTATATTGTGCATTTAAGCACAGACCAAGAGAATAGCATGCAGGTAACTCTTGACTTACAACCATAACTGAGTCCACGATTTCAGTCCTAAGGCGGGCCACCAATTTTACTCTGACCAATTTTACAATCTTTTTTTGTGGTGGTTCTCAAGTGAATGCCACCATTGTGAACTCATTTGTTGCTATTCTTTAGCAACTATTGGCAAAAATGGTGATTTATGCCGGTTTTGATAGCTTTCAGCCAAAACAGCATAAATTGCAGTCATGTGACCCTGTAAGATTGCAAATGGCAGTAAATGAGGGCTGGTTGCTGAGTGCCCAAAACGCAGTCATGTGACTGGAGGGGACACACACACACACACACACACACACACACACACACACACACACACTGAATCCTCCCTCGGATCTATTGTAACTTCAAACAGGCACTAAGTGGCCAATCATTAAGTCTAAGGACTATCTGTATTGCCTCTCTTGTATTTTCTCTTTAGTTCCACTTATGAAAGGACAAAAGAAAATTAAAGCAAGGCAAGGAGGTGGTAGTAGAGAAGAGGAATATAATGGAAGTGAGTAGGAAATTGCATTCACTGAAGATTTAGTGATGCCCACAGACAGTATTGGGAGGCAAAGCAGAACAAATCAATAAAGGGGAAAGCCTATTTAAAAAAAATAATAATAAAGATGCCCGGAACTGATTTCCGAAAATAGAAAGAAAACTACATCACCCTAATAAAATTTAAGCCACTGGTGTAGTGCACTTTAAAAATCTTACCAAGGATATTTATTTTGGCAAACCAGAGCACCAGACTCCAGAGTCTTGCATGTGAATGGCTGTTTTGTGCAAAATGCCAGTTTTTTTTCTCCCCCCCCCCACTTCTCCCTTCTTTGATAATCTGCATGACATGAATATGTATGAATGCATTTAAATTATTTACACAGCTACCACCACCACCTTAAAAATCACTCAGGGCAATTTGCTACCCCCGACCGAAACAGTACAAACCAGTGTGTGTGTGTGTGTGTGTGTGTGTGTGTGTGTGTGTGTGTGTGTGTGTGTGTACGTACGTACACACACACACACACACACACACACACTGGTATATATAATACATTTTATATATATATATATAAAAGCAAGCTGAAGACAGAAAACTGGGATTGCAAACAGCCTATATGCGTCCCTTTCTACTGAATTGGAGGCAGCTGATAAATAAACACCATGTTTTCCCGAAAATAAGACCCTGTCTTATATTTTTTGAACCCCAAAATAAGCGCTTGGCCTTATTTTTGGGGAGGTCTTATTATTTTGGGGCACGTGGAGCAAGATGGGGCTCCTCTTGCCGTCTCAACTGATTTCCAGCTCTCTCTCTAACCCTAACCAGAGGAAATGGTGGGGACCGGCTGTGCATGCGGTTAAATATTTTCGGGGGGGGGGGGCTTATTTTAGCAAAGCTCGATGGGGGTTTATTATCAGGGGAGGTCTTATTTTTGGGGAAACAAGGTTGTTTCCCCAAAAATAAGACCTCCCCTGATAATAAACCCCCATCGGGGGTTTATTATACCATATATATATATATATATATGTCTGTATAAGTTTTATATATATATATGGTATAAGTTATTAAAAATTATTCTAATCTTTATATACATATACATATATATACATATATATATATACATACATACACACACACACACACACACAGACGTTTTAAATCCATACTGGCTGAAAGGTACATCTTGCCCATCTATCTGCATCCTTCCAAAGGCGGCCAGGGGTTCAAAATCCATGCATAAGTAACCCAGATAGATATGCACACATACACACACCCTACCACCACCATTGCACCCCACATGCAAACCTCCAAATCTCCTCTGCCTGGATTGGTGGGCACTGCAGAGGTCGGCCAAACGCACCCCTACACACACCACACACACACGCATCTTTTGCACGTGTGTGTAAATGCCGTACAGAGAGAGCCAGCCTGCAGAGTCCTCCTCCTCTTCTTCTTCTGCGGAGAGCAGGGGACCCCTCCGGGAAGCGTGTGCAAAGCGCAACCAGCGCTGCTTACAAGGAACAATGAAGCCCGCGGCGACACGGGTCTGCACGGAACGTGTGAACGGGGGAAATGGGGGGAGGGGGGAGCGGCGTATCAGCTCCTTCCCAAGGGGTCGCGCGCGAGGGCAGCCGGGCGCGCCTGCTTACCTCCCCGGAGGGTTCGCCCAGACGAAGAAGACGCCGCCTCAGGCAGGCAGGGAGGCGGGCGGGCGGGCGGACGGTTCCTCCCCTCACTCGACGCCGCGGCGTTTTTCCCTCCTCACCAGCCGCTCGGCGGGGCTCTCCCGTAAGGCGAGGCCCGGCGTCCAAGGGATGAGGAGGATGGAGCCCCGAGTTACTTTCACCTCAGGGAAGCGACAACCCTCCGGTCTCTTCGCGCCATCGATTCTCCTCAGCGGCGGCCAGGCGGAAAGGCCCGGCGCGCCCGCCTTCAGCGCGCGCCTGCGCACGAGCGAGCCAGAGAGAGAGAGAGAGAGAGAGAGAGAGAGAGAGAGAGAGAGAGAGAGAAAACGAGTGCCCAGGAGGGGGGCGGGGCCGGCCCCGCCCACTCCTCAGCGCCGCATCTCCGAGCAACCGAGCCGCGCCCCTTTTCTCTCTCTCTCTCTCAGTCACTCTTACACTCTCTCTGCCGCGCCCACTCTATAAACTCTAGCGAGGCCGAACCAATCACTCCTCTCTTTCATTTGATTGACGGGTTCTGGAGAGGGAGGGAAGGGAAAGAAGGCAACACTTTCTGTGCCTTGGAGAGGCGGGGGGTGTTGACAGGACGTAACCCCGCCCCCTTGCCACGGATCCTTGTTTTCTCATTGGCCGGCCGGCCTCCAAGGCTTGGGCTGGGATTCGCCGAGCGGGCGGAAGAGGCGGGGCGGAAGTGCGGAAGGGTCGGGGAGGCGTGTCCTCGAGGGAAGCCGGGCCTCTAGGCCGCGAGGTGGGTTTGAGGGAAGGGAGCGAGTCGCCTGAAGGGTTCCATGGCGGTGAGGTGGGTCTTTCTGGAGGGGGCGTCCTTTGATGACCTGAGAGCCGGCGGGGCGGGCTGGACTTCTGAGGAGAGGAGCGGGGAAGGGGTCGCGTGAGGAGAAGGCGGGGCAAAGGTGATCCGGTTCTGTCCGTGAGGGACAAAAAAGAAAAACCCGGTTTCGAGTCGACATTTTTTGGCGAAACTCTCCCGCTTCGCTGTTTTGCCGGAGATTTTGCTGAGGATCCGGCGACAGACCAGCTTAATTCATTATTAGGATGACGTTTACCCGTCCGTCATGCAAAACGTAGCCTTCCCGATATGGTTCCCGCTCCCATCATCCACAGCCACATGGGCTTGTTGGAGGCTACCGGAGTGGGGTGTCTCTCGAGGGTCCAGACTCCAGAACCCTTCGGGGTTCCTTATTAAACGACCTTGAGCACAGCCAGGCTAGGAAAATCAATAGGATGGGAGACCACCAGGAAAGATTTCAGGGGGGAGAGCCTTTCAGGACAGGTAGTCCTCGACTTACAACCGTTCAAAGTTGCAAAAAAAAAAAAAAGAAAGAGAGACTTAGGACCGTATTTCGCGCTTAACGACCGTTGCTGCATCCATCCCCCCACAATCAAAATTCAGACACATGACAATTGACTCATATTTACGACGGTTGCATTGTCCTGGCATTGTGTGGTTCCCCATTAGCGACCTTCTGCCAAGCAAAGTCAATGGGGAAGCTGGATTCACTTAACAACCAGGTTACTAACTTTTTTTTTATTGAAAAAGTTTTACAATACAATTTTTATCCCCTTTTCCCCCCACCAATCCCCCAACCCATCTACCACCCCCTCCCTTTCCCTCCCTCCCTTCCCCACCCCCCACCCACCCCCCCGCTTCCTTTACTAGCAAGACATCAATCTTATATATCAGTCACTATTAAACAAAAGCATATAGGTGAGATCCAGATAAGATATTACATGTTTTAGCATTGAATAAAATAAAATAAATCTAAAATATATACTAAACATAAATCTTATATAATCACTTATCGAATACTTCTAACATTATATTTTACCCCCTAAGTCAAATATATACTAACCATGAATCACTTATAAAAAACTTTAAAAAATATTCTTAAAACCTTTCTAGACAGCAGTATAACAAATGTATGTAAACTTATTTTTTAACATAATTTTTCTAAATAATAATATAGTAAGTATATATAACGTAAGCTTTCTGGTTAACAGTATAATTTCAAATATTCAATAAAACAATTAAAATAATTATAAACCATATGTAAAAAGACTTAACTAATATTCTTAAAACTTTTCTAGACAAAAGTATAAAATGTGTATAAACTTGTTTTAAGTATAATTTTTCTAAATAATGATATATAAAAAATATATATAACATAATAAGTTTTCTAAATAAAATAACCAGGTTACTAACTTAATAAGCTGCAGTGATCCGCTTCAGCACTGTGGCCAGAAAGGTGGTACAATGGGGCAAGATTCACTGAACAAATGTTTTGGTTAGCAACAGGCATTTTGGGCATCAGTTGTGGTCGTAAGTCAAGGACTACCGGTACTTGCATTGTTGCTGACAAAACAACCCGACCTTTGCTGATGTATTGAAGGGCCAGGCTAAGCCTTCCAAATTGCTCGGCCTGATCTATTTTCTTTGCTGCTCCTACATTGTAATGAGCCGTATTGTTATGTGCCACATATGCACGACACCCATCTGGACTTCTCTATTAGCTTTTTAAACTTCTGCACAGTGAGGAAATCCAAATTTTCTTACTACCGGTTCTGTGGGCATGGCAGGGGAAAGATACTGCAAAATCCCCATTCCCTCCCCCACTCCTGAGGGAAGAATATTGCAAAAGCTCCATTCCCACCCAATTCCTGGGGCCAGCCAGAGGTGGTATTTGATGGTTCTCCGAACTACTCAAAATTTCCACTACCGGTTCTCCAGAACCTGTCAGAACCTGCTGGATTTCACCCCCTGCTTCTGCAGTTTGGGGACATTTTTTCAGAAATAAAAATCCCATCCGCAATACAGGTAATCCTTGATTTACAACCATTCATTTAGTGTCCTTTCAAAAGTTATAACAACATGGAGGGAAATGACTTATAACCACTGCAGCATCCTTGGGGTTATGAAATCAAAACTTGGACCCTTTGGAAGTGGTGTGTATTTATGACAGTTGCACTCTCCTGGGATCAGGTAACATTCCCAGCTGGCTTCCGATAAGCAAAAGTCAGTGGGGGAAGTTGGATTCACTTAACAACTGCAGTAATTTGCTTAACTGTGGAAAAAATGTCATAAAATGGGGCATGTCATCTAGCGAACAGTCTTGTTTAGCCACAGAAATTTTGGGGGGTCATTAATCAAGCACCACCTGTACTGCCCAGGTAGTAAACCCTCTCAAAACATGGGTTTTTATTCATTTATATTAAATAGTATCCCTCTCACAGCTGCCACCCTCATGGTTCTGTGTCAATTAATTTAAAAGTTCCAGGAAAGAGCTGTGATTAAATTTAATTCTTCTGAATTTGTACGTTGAGACTTGGTTTAATAGAGGGAAATAGTGAAGAAATACAGCTGAAGAAATAGTGTGTGTTGCTGCCTCCTTTTCGTTTCTAGTGTTAAATCTGTATAATCCTAAATTTTATGAGTGATAGGGCAGAAATAATTGCATTCTTTGTCTCACCATTTTTTTTCACCCAGACCTTCTCGAGCATAAAAATATCTTTGCTTGAAATCATTTATAGTTTGTTGAGGATTCAAGTGGATCCAACCTTCCTTTTTCTAACAGGGCCAGTCATTGTTTATTTTGGAAGGTCTTTACCCCTAGTCAATGAAAGAACCTTAAAAGTCAAATTTGGTCAGTGGAAAATCTGTTTTTCAAACGCTAAAAGGAGATTGAAGAAAGGAGAAAATTATGTTGATTCTTTGATTCAAATATCTTTGCAATTTTTTTTTAGTTGATGGGCATCTGACATGTCCTTTGTGT
This sequence comes from Coluber constrictor foxii, assembly GCA_038048745.1. Taxonomy (NCBI): domain Eukaryota; kingdom Metazoa; phylum Chordata; class Lepidosauria; order Squamata; family Colubridae; genus Coluber; species Coluber constrictor. The sequence continues at coordinate 5,679,451 of CM075970.1, forward strand.
TCTCAGCTTCCTTCATCTGTTTGTTGGGCAAATGATCACACTTCCAAAGTGCTAGATCTGTATTATTAAGTCAAGATACAAGGCAAAAATTGCATTATTGACTATTCTAGGCTAGAAAGCACAGCTTATAGTTACAGGCCTGGTTCTAACCCTTTTCTCTGCATAGGCTGCTCCAGAATGGAAGGTGGAGAAAGCAGCGCGGACCTTGTAATTAACAAAAGATTTGTCTCAGAAGCTGAGTTAGAAGAACGACGCAAGCGAAGACAGGAAGAATGGGAGAAGGTTCGGAAACCTGAAGACCCCAAAGGTATTTGGCTGTCAATTGGGGGATTATCTAAAGAGTCACAATCTCAAGAGGTTCAGTGTGGATCTAAGGAGCATTCAACCAAATACTGGCCCATGGACATGCATTGCAACCTATTTGAGCAAAGTTATAAGTAATAACCAAGATGAAACTAATAGACCAATTTAATGTCATCCTGAAAATATTCCTAGCTATTATTTAACTGGAAAAAGAAGCTAAGGAAGAAAGTTTGTATAGTAATATAGAACAGATAACAGTGTTCCAATATTTGAGGGGCTGTCACAAAGAAGAGTGGGTCAACTTATTTTCCAAAGCACCTGAAGGCAAGGCAAGAAACAACGGATGGAAACTAATCAAGAAGAGAAGCAATCTAGAACTAAGGAGAAATTTCCTAACAGTGAGAACAATTAACCAGTGGAACAAATTGCCTTCAGAAGTTGTAGGTGCTCCATCACTGGTGGCTTTTAAGAGGAGACTGGAGAGCCATTTGTCTGGAATGGTATAGGGTCTCTGTTTGAGCAAGGGCTGGACTAGAAGACCTCCAAAGTCCATTCCAACTCATTATTCTAATCTTCCTCAGCATACCAGTGTTAGGAAGAGGACAATTCACATACTCAGCTATTAGTTTTTATCATTTTTTAGTACTTCTGTGGTTTTTTTAAACATGGGAAACAAGTCAAGATATGCCAGGATAGAGGGAGGCTAAATGTGTTTCCTGAAGCTCCTCACAAATTATAACAAAGACCTGAGTTGGGAACTTTTTGATCTACAGCTCATTATCTCAGCCACTGTATTGCAGTGTCTCATCAAGCTAATGTTTAATAACTCTATTACCTGTACTTGAATGTGCAACAGAGTGTTACTTTAAAGCTACTGTGACTTTACAGCCTATCATCTGTCGCTTTTGTAGAAAGTGTGCATTAATTTCACCAATCACAATTTAAACTCCTCAATCATGCATGGTATCAACAGGTTAAAGTTTACAGATAATCAGTTATTTTCTGTTCCTAACATAAAAATGACTAGTGGGATGTGCTTTAAAGCCGGAAGCCTGGTTACTTCTTGTGGTTGATTAACTCCATGGACGGAGTAAATTTTTTGTTAGAGCAATTCCTGAATTCTGACCGACAAATCTGTTTCTCCTTCTCCTAGAATGTCCCGAAGAAGTGTATGACCCCCGATCTCTCTATGAAAGGCTTCAGGAACAGAAGGACAAGAAGCAGCAGGAGTTTGAGGAACAGTTCAAATTCAGTAAGTTTCACTTAGCGTCCCTGAAATTCAGTCACGCAAAGATTCACCCCTTGTTTTTTTCTTTCTTGTCTCCCTGGAATGGTATCCTTAAGAACAGAACTGTCTCTCCTGAAATGCTTCCTTATGGAGAAGGCTTTGCCATCCTCTTACAGTTGTGCCAAGGTAACACAGCTGGCCTTTTGGCTACTGCTGGAATCCGGAAACCAGTCTGCCCACTTCTGCAGAGGAAAGGGAAAAGCATTGAAGTGTGAAGCTTGGCAGAGCTGCCAACTTTTCTTCTTCGCTTCAAAAGTTGCAGGTTTAGTCTACCTTCCTACATCCGTAGACAGTGGGGAAATGACCTCAAGAGGAAATCATTTGTGTGTTATCTTTCCATCTGGCACCACTTGTTGTTAACTTCCTGATCTTTCTTGCCTATGTGAAGCTTTACGTTGGGGTGCAGCTTTAGGACTTGTGGACTTCAACTCCCAGAATTCTCCAACCCACCATGGAGACTTAAAGTCCACCTACCTTAAAGTTGCTAAGTTTGACAAACGCTGCCTTAGAGCAGCCCCATGATCTTCAGAAAAGAGGTGCAGCTGCCTTGAAGCATTAACACATAGATGTTATGTTTGCACTCCTGCATGTTCAGAAACCTCTTTTGATGCTTAAATATGAGGTGTTCTCCAATCCTTCAACTCAGTATTATCTCAGTGTGGCCACTGTATCCAATTAGTCAACTCCCTAGCTCAGTATTCCACAGTCTTGGCTGGGGAATTCAAGCCCACACAAGTTGCTAAAGTTAAGAAACACAGTTCTATCTTGTTTACGCTGGCTGGCAACAGCCTTTCAGATAAGGATCATCCGGACAATTGTGAGATGCAACATCCTTAGACTGACCCATTCTCAATGGCCTTTCCTTCATTCTGTCATGGAATCATTGGCTTTTGGAAAGGAGTGGTTGTTCATTGTGCTGAGCCACAATTGTCTTGGCTTCGGTTGAAAGAGTCCGTTGGTGCATTTTCAGTAATTGGTTTTATCTGCCTCTTGTGCTTCTTCATCGCTACCTTTCTTTATTGTATTTTGTTATCTTGGTGTGTAAAAGCATCACCGAGTCTGCAGACATATCCTCTTTGTCAGGGCTAAGTGGTTTGCTGACTCCGAGTAGAATTTTGTCTAGTTAACACTAACAGTAAAACATATTGCTTTGTTAATGTTTCTGGTCCTTAAGATTATAAAGATGCATGGGAACAATTTTACTTAGCCTTTGGGTTAAGATCAAGCATTGTATCTTCAGTGGCCCTTGATCTCAGAACCCAGATTATTGAACGAACCTCCAGATTCCATAGTGAGAAATTTTAGTTCAGAGTGGCACTCTTTTTTCTTCAGTTACATTTTCTATTTCTGCTTTCTGATGGGTTCACACATTGTGGCAAGTGGTAAAGGTGGTTTGATTTTGCCTTAGCATGTTGCATTATCCCAGCCATTAGGTTTTATAAATGAAGGTTTCTGATTTTTATGCTACGCGTAAGACAAGACACTGCAAGCTAGTTCATCAAATTACGCTTAAAGGTTTGGCAGCCCAGGCCCTACTATGATGAAACCTGTTTCTGGGCTGCTTCAGATTGGCGGTGGGATATATAGGTAAGTGCTCCTCAGGCCAAAAAAATAAATAAATTCCTGTCTAGGAAGCTATAGTCTTATAAAAGAAGGCTGTATGAACTTTCACATTCTTGGGAAATGTGGATCTTGAAAGCCGATTAAATGGCAGCAAAACAGGTAAATATGAATGTGTATTTATTGTGATAGCATCAGCCAGGATGGTGGTTCAGCCTTTTTATCAATAATCTTCAGTAAAAGCTTGAATGGTGGAAGGAGGGGGGCCTGCAGGAACCAAAAGTCTGTTAAAGCCGATCGATGACATTTCCATAATTAATGCAGTTCCATAGTAGGAGAAGTAAATTTACATAAATGATATAAGATACATCATTTATCTGGAGTTCTTCAGAAACAGCGTTTGTAAGTTTGAGACGAGGTCCAAACTCAAATGTGGCCCATCGCATCTAAATGGGAGGTCCATCCAACAGGCTGCCCCATATCTTCCTAACTGATGGAATTAAAAAAAACCATGCTAAAATAAGACTACAGCAGAGATGCTGTATCCAAATTTGTGAGTTTATCGCAATCTTAGCTTGTTCTCTACAGAAAATATGGTCAGGGGCCTGGATGAAGACGAATCCAAGTTCCTCGATGAAGTTTCTCGGCAGCAAGTCCTGATAGAAAAGCAGCGTCACGAAGAAGACCTCAAGGAACTGAACGAGTACCGGATATCCTTGGCCCTGAAGTGGGGAGGGGTGTCCTTCTTCCTCTTGGGGGGGGGGGGTAGTTCAGAAGCAGCCGTCAGCGTGTTTCTGGGAAGCCTTGTTCTTCTCTTTGAACTGTTTGGAGGTCTTCTCTTTGAACTGTTCTTCTCTTTGAACTGTTTAGAGTGTTAAATTCTTCTAAGACAGGTGCCAAGTTTACATTATTGGTGTGCAAGGCATTTCAACTATTCCTCAATTTACCACCAGAATAGAGCCAAAAAATTTTTATGTGGCTAAGCGACTTTTTGTATTAAGTGAGTTTTGCCCCATTTTATGACCTTTCTTGCCACAGTTGTTAAGTGAACCCTTGTGGTTATTAAGTCAGTAACCCGGTTGTTAAATGAATCTGGCTTCCCCACTGACTTCGATTGTCAGAAGGTCGCAAAAGGGGAACCGGATGACCCCGGGACACTGCAACCGTCATAAATATGAGTCAATTGCCAAGTGTCCAAATTTTGATCACGTGACCTTGGGGATGCTGCAACAGTTCTAAGTGTGTAAAACGGTCATAAATCACTTTTTCTAGTGCTGTTGTAACTTTCAACGGTCACTAAATGAGTGGCTTTAATAGTTTAGTCGGGGTGAATAAGCGTCACTGCTGTGCCATGATGTGTCACACTTATAAATGGTTTTGCTGCTTTAAATCTTTGGTCTGAGGCAGTCAATACAATTTGATTTGAAAAGTAGACTATAATGATATCCATACATTTATATTCTTAACTATTGCCACTTATACAGTTTTAAAGTCTATTGTTATATTTTATCATGAACTTTTAACATAGGACAACTTCGTGTAGGTAGTCCCTCATTTTCAGCCATTCATTTAGCAACGGTTCAGAGTTAACAATGCACTGGAAAAAGTGATTTATGACCAGTCTTAACAATCATCGCAGCATAATCATAAGATCTACATTTGGGCACTTGGGCTGCCTTTCTCCTTTGCAGGGAGCGTCCAATCTTTCCATCTCTGTGCCTACAGGCAGTCCTCAGCTTATGTCTGGTTGCTTAGCAACCATTTGAAGTTACACCAGACCTCCCATTTGAGTAGTTCCAACAGGTGCCTCCCTTTCCCTGGTCATGTGATTAAATTTTGGGCATTTGGCAACTGATTTGCATTTTTTTACCCAAACTTATGACAGAGTTTGCAGGTTTCTTCAGGTTTCCAGCCAAAAAAACAAAAAAAAAATTGTTAGGTAAAACAGGCTCACTTAATGACTGTCATGACTTACAGCCATCATTCTGGGCTTAATAACAGTCATAAGGTGAAGACAGCTGAAATACTAATCTCACTGCAAACTGACTCCCATTTAAAATTTATAGTATCTTCTCTTTTTTAGTGACCAAACCAGTCAACTTGTACAAGTCTAGAAATGTCCACCAGGAATGATCATAAAAGTCCATTTTTTTTAAAATTGATTGCAGAGTCTAGATCTCCAATTTGGTGAGTCCCTCATCATGGTCTACATGTCTCCTTGATTTTAAATGTTTAAAATAATCAGGTTTGTTGCATATGGATTGAACCAGGGGTGAAATGCTCCCGATTCGGACTGGATCACCCGTTCCGGTAGCGATGGCGGCGGGTGGTTCAGAGAACTGGTAGCAAAAATCTCTACCCCCCCATGCCCAGCTGAGACGCATAGTCATCAGAGGCTTCTTTTTTTTTACTTTTAAATGCATTTATTCTACAATCTCTTTGGCCGAAAAATGCTTTTAAAAGTAAAAAAAAAAAACCTCTGACGATCGCGCGGCTCAGTTGGGATCGTCAGAGCCTTTTAAAAGCATTTTTTACAACCTCTTCAGCCAAAAAAATGCTTTTAAAAGTAAAAAAAAAAGCCTCTGACGATCGCGCGGCTCAGCTGGGATCATCAGAGCCTTTTAAAAGTATTTTTTTAACAACCTCTTCGGCCGAAGTGGTTGTAGAAAAAATGCTTTTCAAAGTTAAAAAAAAACCTGGTAGAACTGGTAGTAACAAATTTTACATTTCACCACTGAATTGAACAAACAGCAGGCTGGGGGTATTAGTTCAGCCAATAATGTGAGTAAAATCTACTGGGGCGGGGGATGAAAAGCCATGGAATTCCTGATCAAGCACACGTCTGCTAGCCTTTGCCAGACTAAGCATCTAAAGGGCTAGGCTGTGTGTCGGCTGGTCGGGCTGGTTCGACTGAGGCTCTGCTCGAAATTTTCCATGATTTCATCCTTTTATCTTTTGTTTGCTTAGTTGTTTCCAGTTTCCGTCTGTGACTTACCAGTTGCTGCTCTGTGGGCTGTGCATGACTACGTAGCATCTATGGATAAGAAATGCTAATGTGTTTTTCCAGGAGGCAACTGGACTTTCCTTTAGTCCACTAGTTGTAGCCAGCTTTAGATGGCAGTGCTCATCTCTGCTTCTTTAAACCAGGGTTTCTCAACCGTGTCCAGGTGAAGACGGATGGACTTCAACTCCCAAAATTCCCTGGCCAGTTCAAGGTTGATTCTTCTGAGGTCAATAAAATGAGGATCCAGTTTGTTGGGGGTCAATATGCTGATTCTGTAAACCGCTTAGAGAGGGCTGTAAAGCACTGTGAAGCGGTATATAAATCTAAGTGCTATGGCTATTTTCGGCTGTTTTTCATAAAGATCCTGCCCAGTGTTGGTTTTTGGTAAGCGTGCCAGTGCCATTCTCAGATTCAGTTGGTGGCACTAGAGAGCTAATTTAACGGAACTCCAAGCTAATCATGATATGAATCTGATGTGGCAGAGATTATCTATCTAGATATCTCTATCTAGCTCTCTATTTAGAGGAGGGAGGGAGAGAGAGATGCACACATACAGAGAGAAATATACACAGATGAGCTTTAGCTGAAGTAAAAACTAGGAAAGGTAGAATTTGAATCTAATCCTTATTTGGTTTTAAGAAAAAACTCTTTGTTTGAACTCTAGTATTATAATAGACCAAGTTATGTCGCTCAGTAGATGGTTAACTTGAACGGATTGGATGTACCATGTGCAAGTTTTCTTGCTTTAGCTGAATAGGTCTTTGTATCAGTCCTCTTAACTTTATGCTTGCTGGGGTGGGGGGGAGATCCAGTAAAGTTAGTTTACACATTAAAGTTAGTTTACACATATTTGAACATACAGTACTCTCTTTCCAAACTTTGTGTATGCCAGAACCAAATGCTAAGTAAGTATAGTAGCAAAGAGGTAAGAAAGAAATTAATAAAACTACTGGTTAATGCTTGTGGGACTGTAAATACGGCTGTACAACAATGTAGCACAATTTTGTTTTGTGTGTCTTCTGTGCTTCCCCCACTGCATTCTTTTTCTCCTTAACTTTGAGTTCACAACACTTTGTCAAAAGTCGGAGCGAGCGCCGACTTGAAGAAGGAAGCGGACAAGAAACTGTCGGTAAAATCAGAAAACAAGAGCAAATTCTCTCAGGCCAAGCTGTTGGCAGGAGCTGTGAAACACAGAAGGTAGGTTTTGCAACTCGGTAGTTTTGCCCCCGAGGCTCAGAGTGGCAGCAGTAACAAAGAACTCAAGTCTTTGGACTTTTCCATGCAGTAAAACTAATTAAATGACTCACAGTCACTCATGCCGTTGTCTCTTCCCATCTTGACTATTGCAACACACTCTATACGGGGCTGCCCTTGAAGAGCATCCGGAAGCTCCAGTTGGTGCAAAATGCAGCGGCCCGCATGGTTTTCTGCAGACCCCGGTGTGCACATGTATCGTCTCTCCTGCGGGAGCTGCATTGGTTGCCAATTTGCTTCCGGGTTCAATTCAAGGTGCTGATTGTCACCTTTAAAGCCCTTCATGGCTTGGGACCAGGTGTGTCTTGCCGGTCACGTCTACCTGACCCACCAGAGTGGGAAGACAAGCAATGTTGCGGGTCCCATCCCTGAGGGAAATACACAATAGTGGGTTGCTACTGGTTCGGGCAAACAGATAGTGGCTGAACAGAAGTGTCATGCGCGAGCGCCCATGAGCGAACCGGTAGCAAATGGGTTTTGCAACCTGCCCCTGGAGATACACCTGTTGGGACCCAGAAGAAGGGCCTTCTCCGTGGTGCCTCCCTCTCCCTGGAACCTCATTACCTCAGAGATTAGAATGGTCTCCACTCTTCATATTCTTCCGGAAGGCGCTGAAGACCTGGTTCTGCCAGGAAGCCTGGGGAACCCAGAGCTGGATGGAGCCCATTAAATGGCTCGTGTGATCTCCTGTCGCCAGCACGGGAGGTGGGGGGTGATTTTATTTTATTATATTAATTTATTTATTCCTTTTATTAGTTTTATTGTTTTAAATATGGTTTTATATTCTGTAAGCCGCCTTGAGGTGCCGTGGGTGAATAGGCGGCAATATAAATTCTATCAATCAATCAATAAATACATTCCAGATCTTTTGCAATTGGATGAAATCAATCTCTTTTTTTTCCCCTCTGGAGCTGGCATTGTAACTGTGACATGTATGTACATCCGGAAATGAGGTTCTGCATATCCAGAAGCATCTGGATATGTTCAGTTACCGTGTTTCCCCGAAAATAAGACCCTGTCTTATCTTTTTTGTATCCTGAAATAAGCACTTGGCCTTATTTTCAGGGAGGTCTTATTATTTTGGGGCACATGGAGCAAGATGGGGCTCCTCCTGCTGTTTTACCTGATTTCCAGCTGTGCATTTAAATATTTTCAGGGAGGGCTTATTTTCAGGGGGAGGCTTATTTTAGCGCATGTGCTCAAAAGTCCAATTGGGCTTATTATGAGGGGATGTCTCATTTTTGGGGAAACAGGGTACACTTGGGCCTGCAATGGGCAGCCGCTCAGTGACAAATCTCCCCAAAGATCTCATTAGGAATTGGATCTCCTCCTGGACACGTTACAGGAAAAGGAGGGCCAGGTTTCACCAAAGGATTGAAAATGAATTAGGGGGAGCCCAAGAACAGGTAGCAATCAACGTCTAACCCTTTGTTCAGTGATTGTTAGAAGTTACAACTGCACTGAAAAAGAGTGACGTGGCCATTTTTCATTTGACCCTTGCAGCTTCCCCATGGTCATCTGATCGAAATCCACAGACTTGGCAACTGCTTCGTATTTATGGCGGTTGTAGCATCCCTGGGTCACATGATCCCTTTTTGCAACCTTCAGACAAGCAAAAGCCAATGAGGAAGCTAGGTTCCTCCCTTAACAGCTGTGTTACTAACATACCGTATTTTTCAGAGTGTAAGATGCACCTTTTTCCCCCCCAAAAAAGAGGACATAAACTGTTTCAACTCCTACCCTCAAAAGATGCTATGGAGCACTGCACACCAGAACAACTAGACGCAAGAACGGTTTTTCCCCGAATGCCATCACTCTGCTAAACAAATAATTCCCTCAACACTGTCAAACTAGTTACTAAGTCTGCATTACTATTAATCTTCTCATCGTTCCCACCACCCATCTCCTTCCACTTAGGACTGTATGACTGTAACCTTTTTGCTGGTATCCTTAAGATTTATATTGACTGTTTCCTAATATGATTTGATAGCTTGAGGGTAGGAGTTGAAACAGTTTATGTCCAGGATGTGAGGGGTCTGTAGATATTTTCACAGCCCTCTTTTTGACAGTCGTGCAGTATACAGGTCCTCAGTGGGAGGCAATGGGTAGTAGGAAGCCACTCCTAAGTTGGCATTTGTGACTTGTAACGTGTCACATGACAACATCATTTTCTTCTGGAGGAGGAGAAAGGCAATCCAGTGTGTGAACAGTCAGTCTGTCTTCATAGCAGCCATTTCTATTAAGGTGTATTCTAGCGTGTTCTCTTAATTGCTAATTTGCAAAGATAAGAATAAGAGTGTGTGTGTGGGGGGGGGGAACCTTGGAGGTCTTCTAGTCCAACCTTCTCAAGCAGGAGACCATAGATCATTTCAGACGAACGGTTGTGCAATCTCTTCTTAAAAAGCTCCAGTTTTGGGGCATCCACAACTTCTGAAGGCAAGTGGGTTCCACTGGTTGATTGTTCTAAATTGTACTGTGTCTTGTACTGTGATAAGCCATAAGGGTAGCATTCTTGAGTTTTTCTTCCGGTGAAGGTTTATTATCAGGCTAGTAATCACATGAGAAAAACTGCTAATGTTCCCTAATCTGGTAACTAAACATCTGCCAGAAGAAAGCCAAGTTCAGACAAAATCCACCTCAGTTCAGTTCTGAGCTACTTCTCTTCTCCATTCTTAATACCATAATAGGGTTGTATATATTTTTTTTAAAATCCTTGGTTTACCATGCCAGATGACAACTGCCTTGTAGTTTGTAATTCACCGTTTATGGAGGAATGAGGTCAGCCAGCTGTGGCCTCTGAACCAACTGCAGTCACCTTAGTATTTATTTATTTATTTATTATACTTCTATACCGCCTTTCTCCCATAGGACTCAAGGCGGTGTACAGCCAAGATAAAAATATAGACACATAAACATCATAAATTTGCTAATTAAAATTATTACATAGTTTGGCCTGATTAAATAAAACCCAGAATTAGATAACATTTTAAAAATCATTCACATGTTCACATGTTTAACCCCGCCTGTTGGAACATCAGGGTCTTGAGGGCACAACAGAAAGCACGGAGATCAGGGATATTCCGTATCTCCGGGGACAGTTCCTTCCAAAGAGTTGGAGCCCTCACAGAGAAGACCCTCCCCCTGGGAGTCGCCTGTCAGCATAACTTGCCTGACGGTACCCTGAGTAGTCCCTCCCTGTGAGAACAAACTGGTCGGTGGGAGGCTATTGGTGGCAAAAGACGGTCTCGTAAGTACCCAGGTCCTAAGCCATGGAGTGCTTTAAAGGTGATGACTAACGCTTTGAATCGCACCCGGAAGACCACCGGGAGCCAGTGCAGCTCACGCAGGAGAGGTGTTACATGGGTGCAACGAGCTGCTCCCATAATCACCCGTGCGGCTACATTCTGGACCAGCTGGAGCCTCCATGATGATGTGCGCCTCTGTTTATATCTTTCTGCTTGCCTGTTTCCCATAAAGGAACTCATTTAAGTTCAGCTCTTTGGATTTGTGTCTCTTTACAGTTCAGAAGGTGCCAACAGTGTAAAAAGATTGAAACTGGACCCGGATCCTGACCATGATAAGGTTCCAGGTGTGTATCTGAATGTGTTGGGAAGGTTCCAGGTTTATGGGGTTCAGTGCTCTGCATGGTTAGCTCTGCCTTTGAGAGGTTGGGATGGAAGGGGATTTTACTAAGGTGATACTGCGGTGTTTCTCAACCTTGGTGACAGCGAAGCTGGCTGGGGAATTCTGGGAGTTGAAGTCCACCCTTCTTAAAAACGCCAAGAATGTTGAGAAACACTGTGATATTGGATGAAATCCAGCAGCAGACTAGACTGCATGAGCAGCCTTTGACGGTGCTCCCCTTGGAAGAAGCTATCCATGCAAGGGGGCCTTTTAGGAGAAGTTATTTATTTATTTTATGGCAACAATCTTAAAAAGCACATCATGATTACATTCTCAGTGAACAAATCTGAAACGATTTACTCTGTTTACAAATTCAAAGGTAGGCTCCTTAAAAAGTCAAGGCACGGTGGAATTTCAGGCAGAAAGTCTCTGAGATTTCCCTCATATATTCCACAATATGTCGCACTGTCTGCTTTGGAGGACCACCGCTACATTCTGGAGAGGAGATTTTCCCATTTATGGAAGAGATTAGCTCAACTGCTGTGTTGGGTCCTAACCCTATGAAGGTCTTAAGGGATAGATAGAATCCAAATTGAATCTTTTGGTTCAGCACACCTGCCATGTTGAGCCCTGGTCCTATTGCGGTCTTATGGGGTAGATAGAATCCGAATAGTAGAGGAAACTGGAGTAAAGCAGAGCAGAACAGAATAAAACAGAATAGACTGGAATAGAGCAAAACAGAATAGAATAGACTGGGGTAGGGTAGAGTACAACGGAACGGAACAGAATAGACTGGAGTAGAGTAAAGTGGAGTGGAACGGAACAGAACAGAACAGAACAGAATAGAATAGACTGGAGTAGAGTAGAACAGAACAGAACAGAATAGAATTGAACTGAATTGAATTGAATTGACTGGAGTACAGTACAATACAGTTAGGAAAAAATCAACTTTGGGCTAACTATAAGAATAACTTTATTTTATTTATTTATTTATTTATTTTCGGATTTGTATACCGCCCTTCTCCCAGAAGAGACTCAGGGCGGTGAACAGCCAAAATCAGAATACATAAAGTACAAAAGTTATAAGAAAAACTAAAATGAATTAAATCCTTGGCTAGTCATTTTAAAACCCCAAATTCATAAAATTCCAATTTTAAAAACCAATCCATACAATTTAAAAAACCCCATTAAAAAACCCTTTGGGCTAGGCCGGCTTGTTGAAATAGGTAGGTCTTCAGGGCCTTACGGAAGGTGCGAAGGTCCGGGATCAATCGCAAGCTAGGAGGTAGCTCGTTCCACAAGGTGGGTGCCCCCACAGAGAAGGCTCTCTCCCTGGGGGCCACCAGCTGACATTGTTTGGCCGACGGCACCCTGAGTAGGCCCTCTCTGTGCGAGCGTATTGGCCGGTGGGAGGTTATTGGTAGCAGCAGGCGGTCTCGCAAATACCCTGGCCCTAAGCCATGGAGAGCTTTAAAGGTGAGAACCAACACCTTGAAGCGCACCCGGAAGACCACCTGGAAATCTTTATTGTCATTGTATGGGTATACACAGTATACCCATACAATGAAATTCAATTAACACCCAAAGACCATGTCCAACACACATAACAATTCCCAAACACACTCCCACCCACCACAAATTCCCCACCCCTAAACCACCCAAACATCCACACAACAGACCAAGTAATGCCGTCCAACAGCTCACTGATGGTGGCCCTTCAGTTCATTGTTGAGTGCAGTTAAAGCTCTGGGATAAAAACTATGACATGGATGATCGAAAATCTCTTGTGAACATTCAGACAAAATGAATGTGGTCCAGCATTGCAATTGGATCGAAGTAACCCGGTGTCTGAAAAGAGTAAAAGATGACTTTTCCAAGCTCAGTATCCTGGTTTGAGAACAGCGCTACTAGCCTCCGTACAGATGCATCGCTGTTCGTTCTGCTTGACATAACTCACAATCCCTTTTACTGATTGTGGCCCTTGAAGTCTCTCCCAGGGCAGAATTGCTAGAGAATTGTGGACAGAAGCTTCACAAAATTGGACTGTGTCTGTCTTTGTGATGGTGCCTGGTCCAAACTTTTGCTGTTTTGCTTCCGGAGGCCAGGCATGTGGCTAATTCAAGAGATGGGTATTGTTGCACACTGCCTCGCCATCTGCTCACTTGGTTCCCCTTCTAAGGTCTCCAGGCTAATTAGCCACAGAAGGGTGGCTGTCTCTTAATCTCTTTCAATATTAGTCATTCTCCCAAATGCTTGGCAGGGATGGTTGATAATTCGGTGTGGTGCTTGGCCCACAATGGCACGTTGCACACACAAAAAATTGGCATTTGGAGAGATGTTTTCACTTCACTGGAGACAGAATGGGGCTTAGGTCTTTCTCCTGGATGGAGAGTCTTCTCAGCCAAAGTTTTCAAATTCTTTCCCACAGCCAGGGATTTTTATTTTATTTTTTTAATTTAATCCTACCTTTGCTCTTTTTATAAATAACTCAAGGTGGCAAACAGATCTGATCCTCCTCCCTCCTTCTCTTTTCCCTCCAAGAACAACCCTGTGAGGTGGGTTGTACTGTGAGAGCATGACTGGCCCAAAGTCACCCAGCCAGCTTTTGTTCCTAAGGCAGGACTAGAACTCACTGTCTCCTAGTGATTGGCCCAAAGTCACCCAGCCAGCTTTCATGCCTAACATGGGACTAGAATTCACTGTCTGCTAGTGACGGCCCAAATTCACCCAACTGCGTCAATGCCACAGGCTTATCGTTTTCATGCCTAAGGCTAGGACTCACCATTTCCTGGTTTCCAGCCTGATGCCTTCACTGCTAGACCTGCAGAACGGATGTTTTGTCCCTCCCCTTCTGCCTTTTTCCTTCAGTTTGATGTTTGATTGGCACCTGCGATGACATGGAGGGTTTGGGGCTCACCAATAAGATAAAAACAGATTGCAACTTGGGGTACTGAGCCTGAAATCCAGCAAAACAAAACCATAAAAGCTGAGATTAAGAGATCCGGTAAAATCGATTTTTCTAAATTTAGTAATAGTAATATCACTAGTGTCAGAAGGGGAAAAAAAGAATACATAAAACAAAAACATATGACAAAAAAGTGAAAAAATACGGGGGGAAAAGATATACCATTATAACAATAGTTACAATTCTATATATATATTTGTCTAAGGCAAATATTATTCAATTTATGTATATATTTCTGATCCATTTGCACAACTATCTTTTTTTTTTATTTTAACCTATCATATTCTGTATAAACGAGACCCATATTTATTTCATTACACTTGTCCACACAAAGTCTACCTGTAGGCAATCCATTCACAGATGACAACTGCAATCAGCCCTTCAATCCACTGGACCATTTATAGGGCTATAAATTTATCATACCAATCCTCTCACCACGGCCAAAAGACTGACATTACGGCATTGCAAGGTAAAGAATTTTCATTGAAATGTCAAAAGATGCAATTCGGCTTTTGATTGCCAAATCAAGTTGTCCGTCGATCATTTTGATAGATCTGCAGCAGCTTTCATCCAAACTTCTTGCTCTTTGCAAACTTGAAGGAGATCCAGCAAATAAGAATCATGAATTTTAAGCAATTTCACTGGAGCTAAGAGCTCTTAACATTATCATTTGGATTTATTTTATTTTATTTTATTCACTCTTAATTCCAGGAATCTCTTGCTCACGTAGCTTCCTGGACCATCTCAGAGCGATGTGCCAAATAGCAAGGGAGACTTGCAAGAGATTTGCTTGCTGTCAGAAGTGGGTGCTCCATCACTGGAGGTTTTTAAGAAGGGACTGGACAGTCACTTGTCTGAAACGGTATAGGGCAGAGGTCTTCAAACTTGGCAGCTTTAAGACTTGTGAACTTCAACTCTCAGAATTCTCCAGCCAGCATATGCTGGCTGGAGAATTCTGGGAGTTGAAGTCCACAAATCTTAAAGCTGCCAAGTTTGAAGATCTTTGGTATAGGGTCTCCTGATTGAGCAAAGGTCCCTTCCAATGCTATTCTGATTGATTGATTGATTGCTATGGTGCAGCTTGGCCAAAAACTAGAAGTGATGATTTTCAGGAAAACCATTAAAAAAAACACAATCACAAGACCACAAGACTGTACAAACAGCCACAAATGCAGCCTTGTTCCAAGCACCTGAAGTGCAGTCACATGACCAGGGACGGGCAAGCCTTGGAACTTCATAAATCCCCTTTTTTTGGGTCCATCATAAGTTTGAACAGTCACTAAGCAACCACTTACAAATCAAGGACTACCCGTACCAGAGGCAGAAGCTTCCAAAGAGATTAGAGCATTGCTTCTCAACCTTGGCAACTTTAAGACATGTGGATTTCAACTTCCAGAACTCCCCAGCCAGCCATGGGAATTCTTATTCTTGAAGGAATTCTGGGAGTTGAAGTCCACACATCTTAAACGTTGCCACAGCTGGGGAACACTGGATTAAAGGGTTACAGTTAATTCCCCCTTTTGCTCCTGTCCTCAGTTTTGGATAGAACCCCCCTGCAGTCTTTATGGCAAGAGTTGATTCTTTCCTCTGACTCTTTCCCTACCCAAACCTTAATTTTGATGGAAGAACTTAGTTGGATGAGTAACAAAACATCTCAGTTTTAATAATCCAGTGGCCACGATTTAATCTTTTAAGACCTCCTCCTGTTCGAAGGAAACTGGAAACAGAGCATATGATTGTGAAATTTTGAATTTCCACAGTCCTTTTTTTCTTCTCTTTCAGAGAAACCATCTTGCGTTCCCCTGGGCAGCAATGCCATGAGCGGCTCTGCCCTCCACTGCCCCTCAGCCGCCGTCTGCATCGGCATCCTGCCCGGCCTTGGGGCTTACTCAGGAAGCAGCGACTCCGAATCCAGCTCAGACAGCGAGGGCACCATCAATTCGACGGGCAAAATTGTCTCCTCCGTGTTCCGTGGCAGCAATTTTTTCGATGCGCCACTCTAGGCTGCTTCTTGGAGTCTCGCTCAGAACTCATGTCCTCTTTCATCCCAGGCGTTTTCTCAAGTTCACCCCTTTTTTTCCCCCAGTTTCCTTTTTTTTTTGGGTGGGACAACGCCAAAATAATGTACTGCAGTAGTTTTTCATGGTATTTTGGCCTCCTGTTTCCCCGTATCCTCCCCCACCCCAAAAGCCTTTCCCCAAGACTCTGCTTCGTTTGAGGGGAGTCTAGCCAGGAAGGAGAAAGTTCAGGGGTACCCACTGAGAATGAAACCCTGGATCCCCTTGAAGGGCAAGGATGAGAAGAACCTTCAGGCTGAAAGGCGGTGGGGCGATTGCACCTCATTTTGGGAATATTCTCAGAAGTGATCAGCTGCAGCCTCACTGCAAGGCAAAACGGTCCTTCCTCTAGCTGTTAAAGAGTCATTGTGTGATGTAATTAAAGGAGGGAAGAGGCCACACAATCACACAGGCGGCAAGAAGTGAATTTTGACAAGTGTCACCAAGTTTTCATGTTGTAGTTGATTAAAAAATATCCCGAAGCATTTTTTTAAAAAGGGGAAAAAAAGGTCTTGGATTTTGCCCTTCACGTTTCTCCACTTAGTCCTTCTGCCGTGCTTTGCTATCATCCCTTCATCTCCTTGGTAGCCAACATTCCTCTTTTAACTGCGGAGTTTTAAAGTTGATGGTCAGTTCCAGAAAATCTTGAGCTTCCATTTAAGGCTATCATGATTTTTTTTTCTCCCCACAAGACGACTTAGGAGCTTTAGAAGGAATGGCTGGGCTTCGTGTGGAAGCATTACTGCAAAAAGTAATATCCCTGGTCACAATGCCTAAAACGCCAGAGTAATTTCATAATGGCTGGGAATCTTGGAGGAGGCCAGTCAGCAACCGAAATTCTCTGGAGCAGGGGTCTCCAACCTTGGCAACCGGCTGGGGAATTCTGGGAGTTGAAGTCCTCCAGGCTTAAAGTGGCCAATGTTGGAGACCCCTGCTCTGGAGGACCTACAGTGCATGTAGTTCTACTTTAATGCTTTGATTGATGTACAAATGAAACTTTCATGTTCACCCATATTGTGATCTCTGTTTTATTGAAGAAAAACTATTAAACCCCTGGCTCTTGGACAGCCTCCCTTGAGTAACTTGTTCTGGCTGCTTTGTAGGAAAGCATTTAGAATCCAGGTTCTATTGGGCCAAATTCCAACCACTTGGATGGACGTGTTTTTGGCGTTGAAACAAAGCTAGTGGTTGGAGTAGCCCCAGGAAGAATGAAGCCCAAGTACAGGTAGAGCACAATGGACCCCAAAACTTATATTGCTAAGCGAGACAGTTGTTAAGTGAGTTTTGGCCCATTTTACAACTTTTCTTTGCCACCGTTGTAAAGTACATAACTTTACATAACTAAGTTACATAGCTAACAACAACTGTAGTTGTTAGGTTAGTTAACACAGTTGCTAAGTGAATCTGGCTTCCCCATTGACTTGCTTGTCAGAAGGTCGCCAAAGGGGGTCACATGACTGGGACGCTGCAACCGTCATAAATATGAGTCAGTTGCCAAGCAGCTGAATTTGTGATCACGTGACCATGGGAAGACTGCAGTGGTTGTGTGAAAAAACAATCATGAGTCATTCACTTCCAATGCCGCTGTAGCTTCGAATGGTCCCTAAGCAAATTGTAAGTTAAGGACTAGCTGTATTCCCATGTTGTTTTAAGTTTCTGAGAACCCGCAGGGCAAATGTAAGCTTGATCTACATCTCTCCTCAATCACTGTAAAGAAAAAAAATGTATTTTCATTTTCTACAGTGTTTCCCCGAAAATAAGACCCGGTCTTATATTTTTTTTGAACCCCAAAATAAGCGCTTGGCCTTATTTTTGGGGAGGTCTTATTATTTTGGGGCGCATGGAACAAGATGGGGCATCTCTTGCCGTCTTACCTGATTTCCAGCTCTGCGTTTAAATATTTTCAGGGAGGGCTTATTTTCGGGGGGGGGAGGCTTATTTTAGCGCATGCTAAACTTGGACTTATTATCAGGGAATGTCTTATTTTTGGGGAAATGGTACTACAGTAGTGGCCATAATTGTGGAAACCTTTTGGGAAAAGTGTCTTTTTGAGGTTTGATGGCTAATAACACCACTTTTGGGAAGGAGTTTCAAGATAATCCTATTCCACTGCTGGAATGGCCTGGGAATAGCCCAGACCTTCACCCAATGGAAAATCTATGGAGCCGACTAAAGAAACTTGTTAGTCAGAAGCAACCCAGCAATAAAACCCAGTGAATAGAAGCCATCACTCAATCTTGGTTTCACATGATAACAGCTGCAGAATTAAAAGACTTGGTTCACTCCATGGGAAGACGTTGTAAGGCTGTCATTCATGTTAAAGGTTACCCAACTAAAGATTAACTGACATGATAATTTTTGTATATCTCGTTTTTTCTACGTGTTTCACTTTTCTTCTTTATACTGTAACTGCTATTCTAATAGCAAATCCTTCATAAAAGTTATTGCATTAAATTCTTGATTAAATTATCTTTCCATTGATATATAATTTTATGGTACTACTCCAAAAAAAAAAAAAGTGGTGTTATTAGCTAGTTTTAGAAAATACACTTTTCCCAAAAGGTTTCCACAATTTTGGCTGCTACTGTATATCATCTATATTGTCTATATCTGTTTGTCTGTCTGTGTATCTATTGTCTATGTCTGTCTGTCTGTCTGTCTATCTCTTTGTCTATCGTCTATTTTGTCTGTCTGTCTGTATCGTCTATTTGTGTCTTTCATCTGTCTGTCTGTTTGTCTGTACCTATATCATTCTATCTATCTCTATCATCTATCTAATCTATCTCTAATTTTGTATTCTCCCCAACAATTGAACTTGGCAAAATGGACACTGGCAGAATTTTTTGGCCAAATAATAATTCACAAATTGAATTCTCTAGCTGGGTCACTCCAAATCTGATGTTAATATGCTGAATGTAATTAATTTCATTTTGGGTGCGAGTGTGTCACTCATACTATGCAAATCCAGACCTTTTGATTAGTTATTTAGTCACTGTGTTTGTTATCCTCGAGTTAAATATGTAATTGTTATTAACTGCCCTAAAATTGAGACAATGCAACATTCCCTGGAATAGAAAGATAAACAAAATGCAGACAAGGTCATTGGGCCAGCTTTGCTGCTCTCAGCCTTCTCTTGATCAGCTTCTCCTGAACTTAACTTTAAAATTAATCTGACAGTTCAAAACAGGACTTTACTTACCAATGAAAGTAGATGAATTTGGTAGCCATGTATTCTTATGAACACAGTGATTGTGAAAATCAGCCCGAAGTGTACTTGCTGTGTGATACCCTTTATTGAAATTAGCTATACTTTGTTAAGTACTTCATGATACTACTAATACCTAAGATTTAGTCCAGTTTTATTTCGCACAGCACACTAAATTTCTTGCTTCAAGCCCCTTGAATGAGTTTGCCTCATATAATAATCCACAAGAAAAAAAAAGTTAATATTAATCAAACTTAATTATGTTTGCAGGTCTGAATTTAAAAATCAGATTTAGCGAAAACAAAACAAGTAGTATCTTTCATCTGCTTGAAGCCAAACTCCGGCAAGAAAAGCTCATTTGCCTCTAAATTATATTTTCTATATATTTAATTTAAAACCACTTTAAAACTGGGGTTGTGGGGGGAGCAGTCAGTGCGTATCGAGGATAAGATTTCATCTTTACTTTCAGGTTCAGTTTAACTCCTGGTGATTTCAGTTTAATTCCTGGTGAGATACATTCAGGTAATTTTCTTGATTACAATATTAAAGTGGTTATTCACTGACTTCTCTCAGCCAAGCTGACCAAATCCAGCAACGTCTTATTTTTATGGAAATTCATGTCTGAAACCTGCAATCTTTTTACTTTATGTAAATTCAGTAAGGTCTGAGGATTCACGGCTGAATAGTAACTGTCCCGAGAGGCTCCAATATTTTTTGTTTCTCGGTGTCAGAGTTACGGGAATTGTGTTGGATTGAGGTTGCTAAACTATGATATGTTCATCTTGATTTACGGCTAGTTGCTTAGCAACCGTTCAAAGTTACCGTGGTCCAGTGGTGAAATGTAAAATTTGTTACTGTGGGCGTGGCTTGGTGGTGATGGGGTAATGTGACTGGGTGGGCGTGGCCAACTTTGTTTTTTTTTTACTTTTAAAATCATTTTTTTCTACCACCTCTTCAGCCGAAGAGGTTGTAAAAAAATGCTATTAAAAGCCTCTGACGATCCCAGCTGAGCTGCGGGATCATCAGAGGCTTTTTTTTTTTACTTTTAAGAACATTTTTTCTTTGCTGAAGAGGTAGAAAAAATGCTTTTAGAAATAAAAAAGCCTCTGATGATTGTGCGGCTCAGCTGGGCATGCAGGTGGGTAGGGATTTTTGCTACTGGTCTCCGAACCTCCCACCATCATCGCTACCGGCTTGGGCGATCCGGTCTGAACCTGGACCATTTCACCCTTGCTATGGACCCTGAAAATGGGGCTTACGATCCAGATTTAAAGGTACAACATCTGGGGACCCCTTGCAGCAGGGGCGAAATGCTACTGGTTCGCTCCGGTTCAGGAGAACCGGTAGCAGTGGTGGTGTGGCAAACCAGTGGTGGCAGCATGAGGCTCTGCCCACCTGCCTGGACATCATTACTTTCTGGTTTTAACCAGGAAGCAACCTGTTTTTGTCCCTCTGCGCATGTGCAGAAGGTTTTGCTCATGTGCAGAGGGTCCAAAAGCAGATGTGAAGACGGCACATGCACCGTGCACGCACTTCCGAACCAGTAGGGAAGGTAAGTAGATTTCACCCCTGCCATGCAGCCACATGGCTTGGCAATTGCCCCACATTTTGCGATGCCTTGTAACCACGCTTTACAATGTTTTTGTAAGAAATTGGTGTTTACTTCCAGTTTCCAGCATAAAAACCAATCCATAGGAAGCAATGTTTGCTGAACGACTGCAGTGTTTGCTTAATGACCATCAATGGTGTTAGCTTCACAATCGCCATAACATCAGGTCGGGTCACTGAGCAAGCTTTAGGACTATCGTGACTTACGACCGAGATGGTGTGCTCAGTTACAGGAAGCCTTCGACTTAACGACCATAATTGCAAGCAGAATTTCCATTGTGAAGCAACCATCGTTGTTCAGGGAATCATGCCTGATTTTTATGATCTTTTTTTTTCTAATGGTTGTTAAGTGAATCTAGCTTTCCTCATTGACTTGTCAGAAGTTGTCCGGGACGGTTCCAAATGTCAAATACAAGATTCCAGGACACTGCAACTGACCAACACATGCTGGTTGCCAAGGGTCCAAATTTTGAGCTTTGTGGCCATGGAGATAGTCATAAGTGCGAGGATCAGTCATAAGTGCGAGGATAAGTCACTTTTTCAGTGGCATTGTAACTTCAAACGGATGGCTGTTTGTAAGTCAAGGATGACCTGTATGAATCCAATTATGAACCCAGGGTATTTACGGGACAGCCAATAGCCTCTCACCGACCAGCCCGCTGTCATAGAGAGGGGCTCCTCAGGGTGCCGTCGGCCAATGTCAACTGGCAGCCCCCAGGGGGAGAGCCTTCTCTGTGGGGGCACCTGCCATTTGGAACGAGCTCCCCCCTGAGATAAGGAGGTTACAGGACTTACGCACTTTCCGCCGCGCCTTAAAAACGTTTTTATTCCAACAGGCTGGTCTGGCTTAAGCCTCCCCATTACACTAGGTTTTAAAATGTTTTATATAATTGGATATTTTAAATTTGTTCTAAGCCTAATTATTTAATTTATTTTAAACAATTTTAACTTTCATATGCTACTGTATTTTATTTTGGCTGTTCACCACCCTGAGTCCCTTTCTGGGAGTAGGGCGGTATACAAATTGGAAAAATAAATAAATAAATAAAGTTCTAGCTCAGGGGTCTCCAGCCTTGGCAACCTTAAGCCTGGCGGACTTCAACTTCCAGAATTCCTCAGCCAGCACATCTGGCTGGAGAATTCTGGGAGTTGAAGTCCTCCAGGCTTAAAGTTGCCACGTTTGGAGACCCCTGTTTCTAGCTCACCCTTTCCCTCGCACAGATCCAACATGTCTCGCAAATTAAACTGAGGTTCCGAGAGTTGTAACCTGGCATATAGGGTAGGATGTCCTCCAGGATTCTCCTTGGGAAGGGCAAATGTTGTCACTTGGCAGAGAGGGAGGGGAGAAGGGCCAGAAGGGTACACAGCCCCAATGTAGAAAAAGAGGGTGAAAATCTAAAAAGAGTGCAGTGAAGAACAGCAAAGATAATTAAGGGCTGAAGCCCAAAACATGAGGAACGGTTGCAGGAATTAAGTCTAGTTGAATGAAAAAAAAAAGATTAGGGGTGACATGATTGGCCATGTTTCAGTATCTAAGGGGCTGCCACAAAAAAAAAGAGAGGGAGTCAAGGTGTTTTCCAAAGCACTGGAAGAACAATTTGGTATGTCCAATTTAATGAAAAGGAGGATTAGGGGGTGACGTAATAGCAGTGTTCCAATGTCGTGGGACTAACTTAGCAACTGCAGTGATTCACAAAACAACTGTGGCAGGAATGGTCATTGGGGTGGGGCAGAATTCACTTAGCAGCTGTCTCGTTTTGCAACAGAGACCTTGGCCTCAGTTGTGGTCGCACACCGAGGATTATCTGTACAGGACTGTATATGGAGCAGTGTTGACCATACTAGCACCTGCAGATTTCTAAGAAGAGATTGGACAATCATTTGCTCCGGATGCTATAAGGCCATGATGGCGAACCTATGTCATGCATGCCAGAGGTGGCACACAAGCGCCTTCTCTGATGGCACACGAGCCGTCGCCCCTGTTCAACACGGCTGCGCATGCGCAGGTACTTCCCGCAGGCCAGCTGCTCTTTGGATCTCTGCCGTGCATGCGGGGCGGCTGGGTGCATGTGTGGGCCGCATTCATTGGGGCGCTGGGGGCATGCACATTGCATTTTGGGAATTTCGGCGCACGTATCTTTGGGCACGCAGTCCGGAAAAGGTTAGCCATCATTGCTATAAGGTCTCCTGCCTTGAGCAGAGGGCTGGACTAGAAAACCTCTAAGGTCCCTTCCATCCCTCTATGAAAAACGTAAGCGCCCACCTGGAGTCCTTCACAGGTATTTGGTGCAACCCTGATGGGGAGTTGAGATGCAACTCACCTGTACGGATTTGATTCAAAGAAACTGCAAGAGGACTCAATGGGATCAAATCACAGCAGGCTTCAGGGGACATGCGAAGAGTTCAGGGTTCTTTATTAACCTGTGTATAACAAATAATCATGTGTACATGGTATAAAAATGAACGTAGAGCAGAAGTACAAGTTACAACACATTGAAGGGCGGTCCACATTTCTTTGGGCAATGAGGTTTTGAGAACGTCACACTTGGAGACAGTAAGCTGTGGCTGTAAAAAGGCCCTCTCGTTCCACAAAACTCATACAAAGTACATTCAGATACTTAAAAAGTTGACTTGTGGAATCAAGGCATGTCCAGTATCGGCCACGGTGGGTTGTTTCCTTCCAGGATCCTTGGAACGCAGATCCCTAAACTTTCTCACGCTGCAAGTTGCCTTTGGAAGGAATCGGGTTATGCTTTGCTCCTTTTGATTAAATGAACTCAGTTAAACGAGAAGTTATTGGAAACCACGGGAGACATGCAATCTTCTGCCACCAACGGATGTGGGATACATGCAGGCCAGGAGCAAACGTTTGACTTCTAAGCAGGTTCTGAGTTGAGGGGTGCCAAATTCTGGTGCTTGAAGTATTGAACCACTTGCTGTGGGAGTTCTGCCAACACGGCCTTGGCCAACGTTTCTTTGGGTGCCTGAAACAAAAAAGGAAGGCAGAGTGTCAAAAGGCTGGGCTATATATCTGAGGAAGTGGACTTTGGAAGCCCTTTTGGGGGGGAGGGGGCAGGAGACAACATGAAACTCTGCCTCAACCATCACTCCATAGAGCTGGAAGGGACCTTGAAGGTCTTCTTGTCCAACCTTCTGCTCAAACAGGAGACCCTATACCAGTGTTTCTCAACCTTGGCAACTTGAAGATGAGTGGATTTCAACTCCCAGAATTCAGAATTCTGGGAGTTGAAGTCCATTCATCTTCAAGTTGCCAAGGTTGAGCAACACTGCCCTATACCATTTGAGACAAGTGGCTGTCCAGTCTCTTCTTAAAAGCCTCCAGTGATGGAGCCCCCACAACTTCTGAAGGCAACTTCTACTCCATTGGTTAAATGTCCTCACTATGAGGAAGTTTCTCCTTAATTCAAGGTTACTTCTCTCCTTGATTAGTTTCCAACCATTGTTCCTTGTTCTCAACCAGGTCTTCCTGGTTTTCAGTTGCATGATGCCTGCTGGTGACCATTGAACTGAAGGCCTACAAGTTTTATAACCTTGACTGGAAGATGCTTGGAGGCATCAACCGCCACGTGCATTGGCTCTCTGATTTAGGAAGTGAGTTTGCACATGACAAATTTAACATACAGAATTCAACATGTAGAATAACAGTGCTGGACTTTTTGGTTGTCTTCTAGTCCAATCCCCTGTTCAAGCTGGAGGCCCTATACCATTCAGGACAATTTCTTCCAAAAACCAGTGATGGAGTACCCACAACTTCTAAGGCAAACCGTTCCACTGATCAATTGTTCTCCATGTCAGGAAATTCTCCTTAGTTCTAGGTAGCATCTCTCTTTGATCATCTTCCATTCATTACTTCTTGTCCTACCCTCTGGTGCTTTGGAGAATAAATTGATACCCTCTTCCCTATGACACCCTTCGAGCACTGGAAGACATGACACCCGTAGTCTCTTTTTGTTCTTGCCTTCTCTGGGTAAGAAGGAAGGTGTCTGTCTGATATGCTGAAGAGACATTAGGAATACCTAGCTCAAGGGTGAAATCCAGCAGGTTCTGACAGGTTCTGGAGAACCGGTAGCGGAAATTTTGAGTAGTTTGCAGAATCAGTAAATACCACTTCTGGCTGGCTCCAGAGTGGGGAGGGAATGGAGATTTTGCAGTATCCTTCCCCCGCAGTGGGGTGGGAATGGAGATTTTGCAGTATCCTCCCCCTGCCACGCCCACCAAGCCACACCCACAGAACCGGTAGTAAAAAAAATTGGATTTCACCACTGACCTAGCTGTTCCTGTACTCTGACATGGTTGGCCATAGGAGGAAATGGGCACCAAGGCATTTCTTGGGTCTTTACACGGCCACCACCTGGCATAGAAGCATCGTTGCATACAAGTTTCCTTTTGGACCATTTGGACTGTTTAATCAAAAGGTCCCTTTCACAGAGGAAAGAAAAATCCCTGCCCAGTTCCAGAACCTATCAACATAGGACAGTCTTCTCCAAGTTGGTTTCCTTCACAGGTTGAATGGGAGTTCTAGCAGTTGGAAACAGCAGCCTACTTGGAAAATACCATTTTTGGAAAAGCCTGGACGGTACTTTAGGTTAGGGGTCTCCAACGGTTGTAACTTCGAATGGTCGCTAAATGAGTCATTGAAAATTGAGGACTATCTGTTTGCAGAGGTGACAGGAAAGCCTGTCAGGAATCAAAAGCGACACAGGAGAAGTCAGGAAGAGGATATCTCACAGCGATCCCTTCATCCTCTGAATCAGGGGTCTCCAACCTTGGCGACTTTAAGACTTGTAGACTTCAACTTTGCTGGCTGAGGAACTCTGGGAGTTGAAGTCCACAAGTCTTAAAGATGCCAAGGTTGGAGACCCCTGCTTTAGATAACTCCAGAATTGGCGTTAGGAGGAAAGGGGATCTTGGTTCTCTCAGCGAGATTGCTATGTCTTTGCTGTTTATCATCTGCCAGCTCACTTAGGAGGCTTATCAGGAGTCCCAGAAAGTCCCAGAAAGTCCCTTACTTGCCTGAAGGAAAACTTGAGAAATTTGATGCTGGAGGATTCCCTAAAACAAATAATGTGTGGAATAAAAACCAACGAGGGCATAGCTGTGCTTCCATCTTAAAGATGGTAATTTTACAGACTCATCTCTTTAGCTGCTGATCCTTCCTTCCTTCCTTCCTTCCCTTCCTCTCTTTCTTCTTTTCTTTCCTTTTTTCCTTCCTTCCTCCCTCCCTCCCTCACTTTTTCCCCCTCCTTCCTCCTTCCTTTTTTCCCCTCCCTTTCTTCTTTTCCTCCCTTCCTTCTTTTCTTCCTTCCTTCCCTCCCTTCCTTCCTTTCCTCCCTCCCTCCCTCCTTTCTCCCTCCCTTTCTTCTTTCCTTCCTTCCCACCCTTCCTTCTTCCTTCCTTCTTTTCCTTCCTCCCTCCCTCCCTCCCTTCCCTCTAATGCAAACATGAAATTCTCCTGCACTTACATTGCGGAATTCACGGAATGGCACAAACTGGACAATATCCCGCACAGCCTCCTCGCCCGTGTACGACCGGAGCATGCGATTGTCTGCATCCAGAAACTCCATGGCAGCAAAGTCGGCGTTCCCAACCCCGATGATGATGATGGACATGGGCAGCCTGGAAGCCTGTACGACAGCATGCCGCGTCTCATCCATGTCGCTGATGACACCATCGGTGATGATCAGCAGGATGAAATATTGCTGGGGAGAGGGAAAGCAGAGATGAAAATCAGATCCTCCACTCCCCAGGAGGAGATGACCAGTACATTTCTATGAGACTCCAAACTTGGTCACTTTAGGACCTGTGAACTTAAGACAACCATGTGACCATGGAGATTCTCAAGTCATCCAGGTCATGGTTGTCCCAAAGGTGCTTTTTTTTCAAAAGGCAATTGGACTTTCTCTGTTTTTCCTTGAGGAAGTTTCACTTCTCATCCAAGATAGCTGGATAGCTCAGCAAACTAATGCATTGTAATTTAATTCCAGCTGTCTGCAATTAGTAAGTTCGAATCTCCCTAGGCTCAAGGTTGAGACAGCCTTCCATCCTTTCTAAGGTAGGTAAATTGAGGACCCAGTTTGTGGGGGCAATAAGCTGACTTTGTATAAAATATGCAAAAGTATGAAGGCTATTGCTTAACGCATTGTAAGCCGCCCTGAGTCTTCGGAGAAGGGCGGCATATAAATCAAATTAAAAAAAGAAGAAGAAGAAGCTTCTTCACTATCTGACTGGATGGTGAAGAATGGAAGGATTCATGATATCATAAGTCACCAACAGAGCAAAGATCATCAAACATGATCAAAATTCCTTCCTCGAGAGGCAGGATCTGGCTCGGGATTGGCGAGGAGACGTCTGTTCCCACACAGAGCAATTTAGACACTTCCTTAATTATCGTTGTCATCATCAGATTGACGCACCCTGCAATTTTAATCTGATTAAGCATCCTTCTCTTCTTCGGTGAGGCCTGCAGAATGCTCTGCTTCTCCTTTCAAAAGGATGTCACAGGGAGCAGAAGGACAAGGGGGATTGAACAAGGGAAGGAGCCCAAATGAAATGTGAATTAAATTGGGTCCTGATTAGATCCACCTCTCCCCACAGTGCAGGTAATTACAGGGCAGAAGGCTTCTTTTTACAGACCATGTGAATCCGAACGAGGAGCTCTAAAAGGAGAATAGAGGCGGTTGTGTAACAGCCGAGGCAGAATTTTGTTCTACGCTGCGTTTGCTCAAGGCTAAATTAAGTCAGCTTCTCAGGACACGCTTATGAGTACGCACACAGACAAATCGGAGCTATAAGCCACCTTTAAACCAGAGTTTGCGGTTTCTGGTTTGGAAATCTAGACTCTTTAGATGCAATGAACGGCAGCATTAACTCACGTTTGAACGACAATTTGGGGTCTTCCTTACCTTCTTTCGTGAAGGCAAATGGGTTGCATGTAGAAGAAAACGGTGGATTTGCATTATACCATTTACAACATCCGGAAGGTCTGTGTCAACAACAACTAATATGACACACACACACACACACGCACATTTCAGAGTGGCAACACACGAAATGCAAAGCATGCTTTGGGCTGGACATATCCAGCTAGAAGCCAGACGTGCAAAAGTTTTAAGCTGCGAGAAAAACGGTGGTTCACCTCACAGTTGGACTATTGCAACACGCTCTACATGGGGCTGCCCTTAAAAAGTGTTCGGAGACTATGGTTAGTCCAGAATGCAGCCACGCGAGTTATAATGGGTGCACCTAGATACACTCACATTACACCAATTCTCCGCGAGCTGCACTGGCTCCCTATCGGTCTCAGGGCGCAATTCAAGGTGTTGGTTGTTACCTTTAAAGCCCTACATGGCTCAGGGCCAGGCTATCTTCGAGACCGCCTTCTACCGCATAGCTCCCAGTGACCGGTAAGATCCCAGAGTCGGTCTCCTCCAGGTCCCGTCAGCTAAACAATGTCGGCTGGCGGGCCCACGGGGGAGGGCCGCCTCTGTGGCTGCCCCGGCTCTCTGGAACCAATTACTGTATTTTCCTGCGTATAAGACTACTTTATAAGACTACACATAAAAATCTTCTCAAAAGTCGGGGGTCGTCTTATACGCTGGGTCTCATTCTCCTGTAACCAGGTAGACCAGCCCGAAAGGCTCTGATGAGCCTTAAATGGCTCTGAGGAGGGTCGTCTTATACACCCAGTCGTCTTATACGCTGGAAAATACGGTACCTCCTGAAGTCTGGACCTCCCCCACCCTATTGGCCTTCTGCAAAGCGGTGAAGACCTGGCTTTTCTGGCAGGCCTGGAGCCATTGATCTCATTATAGTGATCTTGCGAGACCCGGCCACCAATTGGAGTGCATGTGTTTTAACGTTTTAATGTCTTTTAAAAAGTTTTTTATGGGATATTGTTGCATTGTTTTATTCTCTGTTGTAAGCCGCCCAGTGTCCCTTGGGAGTGGGGCAGCATAGAAATGCGACAAAATAAATAATAAATAAATAAATAAAACGTCTGGAAGAAAATGAACAAGCTCGGAGAGCACCAAGGACCCCTCAATTCAACCCTGAGCTACAAAATATTCTCCTGTATTAGAATCCAAGTCAGGAAGGTGAAAGAGCACGATAGACCCTTCCGGCACTACAAGACACGGTAAGTGAACTTACGCTGGCAGATTCCTGCTGGGTCGCTTGGGCCGCGAACCGAGCCACGTGGTTAATGATGGGGGAGAAGTTGGTTGGTCCGTAAAAGCGAATGTGAGGCAGGCAACTGGAGTAGGCCTGGACGATGCCTTCCACACCTTGGGAAAATGGAGAAGAGAAAGGCAGGGTGAAGGAGGCCGCTCCCCATGGCACTGCTACGAGGCAAACTCCATCCTGATTTGATACAGGTAGTCCTCGATTTATGACTTAGCCACTGTTAGAAGTTCTAACAAACCCCCACAGGGGTACTTACCCAGTACTGAACTTCTGATGTCCCAGGATGGATTACATTTTACAATGTTTTTGCTCAAAACTGGTGTTATAGTTCCAGTTTTCGGCAAATCGGGCAGGTAGCAAACAAGATGCTATCTTGTTTAAGATAGCATCTTAAACTATGACCGTGGCATTGTCTTAAAGATGATGGCAGTTGATTTACGACTACGACGTTCACTTAATAATGGCCACAAGTTAAAAGAAAAGGTTGCAAACTCAGGTTGGTCATATGGGTGGCCCATTATAGGACCATCGCAATTTACGACCATAATGGGGCAGGCTCCATTGCGGTCATAAATCAAGGACCATCTGTAATCCTGTGCTTCTGAAGTAAAGTTTCCTCTGTCCAGCCGAATCCAACGTGGTGCTCATCTCCGCTTCCTAGCCAAGGAAGCCACAGCGTTGTCTGAACACATTTCCATGGTCATGTGGCTAATATGGTTACACACCAAGGCACATGGAACGCTGTTAGCAATAGCAATAGCACTTAGACTTATATACCGCTTCACCGTGCTTTACAGCCCTCTCTAAGCCGTTTACAGAGTCAGCACATTGCTCCCCAACAATTTGGGTCTTCGTTTTACCGACTTCGGAAGGTTGGGAGGCTGAGTCAACCTTGAACCGGTCAGAATCGAACTACTAAATTACAGGCAGCCAACAGAAATAGCCTGCAGTACTGCATTCTAACCACCGTGCCACCATGGTTCTTATCTTACCACGGAAGTAGTACCTATTTATCTACTTGCATTCGCATGCTTTGAAACTGTTAAAGTGGAAAGAGGTGGGAGAAGTAATGGGAACTCAATCCATCGCACAGCGCTCGGGTCTCAAACCTGGGCTGTCAGCTGACCAACTCAACATCTTTAACCTCTGAGCCATCGTGGGACCCCTCCTTGGCTCCCTCTCACTTACTTTATCTAAAATATCTTGTTTCCTTGCCTTTCTGTTTTCCTCTTTTATTCCCAGAGGCTGAAAGGATTCGTACATTGATACATATCATAATTTCATCTGTTTGGCAGGCCCAGGATATTGCATCAACCCAGATATTAGGGTTCAAAGTCCTTGGTTGCTGAACTCAAGCCAACCTTATTGCATTACAGTTCAACCCCATCATTGTCTCCGATACTGTTGGAGCTTAGATGAAAAAGGGTACAAGATCTTTTTTAAAAAAACTCTTCCCCCCCCCCCCGTTAGTTTGCATCCCCCCCCCTTTCCCCAGGGCTTTTGAAGAATCTGGTGGCCTCTTGTTTTTATTCCTTTTAATTTTTGTCGTAGAGGCCATAATATATGGTTATTCCACCCCACCTCCATTTTATGTTTACCACTGTTCTGTGACATTTATGTCAAAGCTTGCCTTGGGGTCAGGAAAAGATAAAATATCATCCTGCAATTTTGATGGTGATTTAGTTTGATTTATCAAGGAAACTTCATTTAATGGTCTAAAGGGCATTCTTTTCCCGGTTGCCCTGGAAGATCACTCAGAATATACAGTATATAAGTATATATACTGTATATAAGTATATATACGTTCAGCCCTGTTCGTTACCATAATACATTAAGATACATTTCTTTGAATTGTTTATTTATTCATGTCAAGTGTTTAAGATGTTAGACTAAAAACTGGGAGATGGTGAGTTCTAGTCCCACCTTAGACATGAGACCTGGCTGGGTGACTCTGGTCAATCACTAGGAGATAGTGAATTCTAGTCCCACCTTAGTCATGAAAACCAGCTAGGTGACTGGCCAATCACCAGGAGACAGTGAGTTCTAGTCCCACCTTAGTCATGAAAACCAGCTAGGTGACCCTGGCCAATCACCAGGAGACAGTGAGTTCTAGTCCTGCCTTAGTCATGAAAACCAGCTAGGTGACCTTGGCCAATCACCAGGAGACAGTGAGTTCTAGTCCCGCCTTAGTCATGAAAACCAGCTAGGTGACCCTGGCCAATCATCAGGAGACTGTGAGTTCTAGTCCTGCCTTAGTCATGAAAACCAGCTAGGTGACTCTGGCCAATCACCAGGAGATGGTGAGTTCTAGTCCCGCCTTAGTCATGAAAGCTAGCTTGGTGACTTTGGGCCACTCACCAGGAGGCCGTGAAGTCTAGTCCTGCTTTAGGCACAAAAACAGACTGGATGACTTTGGGCCAGTCATTGTCTCTTAAGCTCAACCCACCTCGCAAGGCTGTTGTAGGGAAAACAGAGATTTCAAGGGCTTGTTTTCACGTCGCTGTAGATGCACTTACCAAGGCAAAAAGGGTTGGTGGGATTAAAATTAATGGCAAATTCATGAGAAACCTGGGGAAAAAAAGGAAAGGAAAAAAATGATTAAATTTTGGCTGAAGCATCTCTGACATCAAAGCTTTAGGGACAAGCTTTGGGATACTGTTCACACGATACTTGTAAGCCTCAGGAACAGATAACAAACAGTCGTAGCTGCTAAGACAAAAGAAACTAAGCTATGGTTTACCATAAACTCAAGTCACATGACCCCACAACATTGCAGTGGTCATAAATATATCCCAGTGGCCAAGTGCTCAAATTTTGATCACATGACCATGGGAGAAGGCTGCAATGGTCATAAGTGCGAGGACTGGTTGTAAACCACTTTTTCGGTGCTATTCCAACTTTGAACAGACACTAAATGAATGGCTGTAAGTCGAGGATTACCTACATAAAGAAATTTGATAACTCTTCACTCCTTATAAAGGTTATAAACGCATATCTCTTCTACCGATAACCCATCCCTTATGCACCTCCATAAATCACCAGCTGTTCGGCAGAAAGCCCATAATGGGTTTCCAGAGAAACCTCTCTTATCTATCTTCAATTTTATGGGAAGTAAACCCGGGCATTTTTCTTTCCCCCAGGCAGAGCTGCTTTTCCTCCTCTTTCTGAAACAGCTGGAATCTGAGATGTTCTTTGACATTTGCGGCACGACTCCTGTGTTGGCCAGCCGCCGTCTTCTCCTCTCGGCTCTATGAAAGTATTTGTGCAGCACCATAGCAACAGGAGCATCAATAGAACAAAGCCGGATCTATTTATCTCTTATCTTTCCATTTATATCTGATTTTGGGTTTTATTACAGAATACAGACTTGGAAGGGACCTTGGGAGATCTTCTAGTCCAACCCCCTGTCCAAGCAGGAGACCCAATGCCATTCTGGACAAATGGCCGTCCAATCTCTTCTTAAAGACTTCCAGTGTTGGAGCATCCACAATTCTGGAGGCAAGCCATTCCACGGGTTAATTGTCCTCATCGTTAGGAAATTTCTCCTTAGTTCTAGGTTGCTTCTCTCCTTGATAGGTTTCCATCCATTATTTCTTGTCTTGCCTTCTGGTGCTTTGGAAAATAGGTTGACACCTGCCCCCTCTTCTCTGTGACTTTTTATCAGGTTCACCTGATTCGCCAGTTTTCTGGATCGGGACTCGTTAAGGATGGTCACTCAGGCTCTCGTTACTTCCCGCCTGGACTACTGCATGCTCTCTACATGGGGCTCCCCTTGAGGAGCACCCGGAGGCTCCAGCTGGTCCAGAATGCGGCCGCGTGGGTGGTTATGGAAGCAACATGGCGCTCCCATGTGACCCCCCCTCCTGCGCGAGCTGCACTGGCTCCCGGTGGTCTTCTGGGTGCGCTTCAAGGTTCTGATTACCACCTTTAGAGCGTTCCATGGCTTAGGACCTGGTTATCTAAGGGACCGCCTACTACCACCGATACCCTCCCACTGGCCGGTACACTCTCACAGGGAGGGGCTCCTCCGGGTGCAATCGGCCAAACAATGTCGACTGGTGGCCCCTAGGGGGAAAGCCTTCTCTGTGGGGGCTCCTACAATCTGGAACGAGCTCCCCCTGGAGATATGGAAGATCCCGGATCTGTGCACCTTCCACCGTGCTCTCAATACCTTTTTATTTCACCAGGCGGGCCTGGCCTAAATCTTTTCCCCTTTTCTTTTTAAATAGGTAAAAATTTAATTGGTTTTAAACGATTGGGGTGTTTTAATCTGTCTGGGCCAAATTATTTAATTCATTTTTATTCTATTTTTAAATTTTGTATTATGTATTTTTATTGTTTGGCTGTTCACCGCCCTGAGTCCTTCGGGAGTAGGGCGGTATATAAATCAAATAAAGATAAAGATAAAAATAAAGAAGACAGCCCCTCAAATATTGGAATAAGGTGACTGCTGCCATGTCACCTTATTCAAAAGGGCCTTTTAGGAGGCACCTCCATTCTGCATGACAGAGGCCTAGAGGTGGAGTCTTGCCTCACAATCAGGAGGTTGTGAGTTCAATCCTAGGTAGAGGCAGATGTAGGGTTCCCTGGTTGGGTAGGGGGTTAGACTAGATAATCTGCAAGGAATGGACTCTACCAGAAGAGTGAAACTTTTAAATTTCCCTCTAGTTCTTTGATTCTATTTCGGCATTCGGCACCTCCAGCTGAATTTTTAAATGCTGCGTTTCCTGACATTCGTCCTTCTTCCCAGCACCGGTTAATCAGATAGCAAAATGCCTCTTAGAAGCTTTGCTTCATCATTTGGATTTAAGATTGAAAGCAGCCACCTCAGTCAATAGACAGAAGCTTTCTTCTCCACAGGGCAAGAAAAACCAACTTCAGATTATCCTTCCGACGTATCTGGGCAGAAAGATTTCCTATCTCAAACCTTCAGAAACAAACAAAACAGCCCCACCACTGCCCGTACGCCATTCCTTCCGCTCTGCTTTAAATTCTATTAAAATGCCAGGGGCCACAAAGTGGTCACCTTCAAAAACCCAAGCCAAATCGCAAGAGAAAATGGACGGGTCAAATGCCGATAAATGCTCCAGGACGGGATGAGTCATTCCTTCAGAAGAACATCGCAAGCTGAAGTCTCAGAACGCAGAATAATAGGCTTGCAGAATACAGAATAGCAAGAGGTGGAAGGGACCTTGGAGGTCTTCTACTGCTATTCAAGCAGGAGACCCTATACCAGTGATGGCTAATCTTTTTGCTGTCGCAGGCCAAAACTGGGGGGAGCGTTTGGGGGTTGCACGCCCGTGTGCCCACACCCATAATTCAATGCCCCTGCCCTCCCCCCCCCATGCATGCATGTGCAACCCCCGCTTTTGGCACGCAAGAACAAAAAGGTTATTGGTGAGCCCGGTAGGCCTGGTTATTGCCCCCCAGGCTCCAGAAGCTTTCTTTGGGCCTGGGGAGGGCAAAAACGGCCTCCCCCTCCCTGAAGGCCCTCCGAAGGCCAGAAACGGAGCTGAACTAGGGTAACGCTAGTTCAGCTGAGCCTGGTGGCGCAGGGGACTAAGCGCTGTTAAAGTAGCACTTAGTTGCCAGCTGCCTGCAATTACTGCGAGTTCGAACCTCACCAGGCTCAAGGTTGACTCAGCCTTCCATCCTTCCGAGGTAGGTAAAATGAGGACCCAGATTGTAGGGGCAATAAGCTGACTTTGTATAAAAAAGAACACCGCTTAGGAGCCCCCCGAAAGCCCTACTAAGCAGGTATATACAAAAGTAGGAAGGCTATTGCTTAACGCATTGTAAGCCGCCCTGAGTCTCCAGACAAGGGCGGCATATAAATCGAACCAATAAATAAATAAATGAATAAACGCTCACGTGCCCACAGATATGGCTCTGCATGCCACCTGTGGCACGCATGCCATAGGTTCATCATCAAGGCCCTATACTATTCTAGACAAATGGTTGTTCAATCTGAAGGGACCTTGGTGGGGGGGATCTTCTAGAGGTAGTCCTCGACTTACAACCACAATTAAGCCCAAATGTTCTGTTGCTCAGCAAGATAGTTGCTAAATGAGCTTTGCCCCCATTTTGCAACCAGCTAGGAAAGGAATCCCTGATGTTCTTCAGCTGGTAATTTGGTTGTTAAGTGAATCTGGCTTCCCCATATTTTTTTTTAAATTTGATTTATATGCCACCCTTTTCCGGAGACTCAGGGCAGCTTACAATGTGTTAAGCAATAGCCTTCATTCTTTTGTATATTTTATACAAAGTCAGCTTATTGCCCCCACAAACTGGGTCCTCAATTTACCCACCTTAGAAAGGATAGAAGGCTGAGTCAACCTTGAGCCCGGTGAGAATTGAACTCGCAGTAATTGCAGGCAGCTGGATGTTAAATGCTGCCTTAGTAGGAGGCATTAGCCTCCTACGCCACTCAGGCTCCCTGAGGCTCCCTGAGCCTAATTAAGGTTGCTTGTCAGCAGGTCTCAAAAGGTGATCACTTGGGTCTTGGCTGGTTGGGGATTTTGGGAATTGAAGTCCACAAGTCTTAAAGTTGACAATCTTGGACACCCCTAGTATAGGGCCTCCTGCTCAAATTAAGGACTCCAAGGTCTCTTCCAACTTTGTTATTTGGCATTCTGTTCTGTAACCTTAACAACCTCTTCTAGGCTACGTATGACCCAGATCTGAAGTTCTGATGGGCAGATCCCTCTGCCCCAGCCGTCACAGGATTGCATTAGTTTTTCTGGTTTGGTTTCCATCAAAAAATATGCCCATTACAGTCAATGGATGTGCTTAACAACGTCTGTATCTGCTTTGCTATTGTTGCATTTGCTTAACCACCATTTACAAAAACAGGGTCGAAAAATCCAGTACGGTCAGGTGGGTGACTCACTTAAGAAGTAGGGCTGTTGGTTTGAGGTCCAAACTTGGCAATTTGGTTGCAAACATTTCATCACTTTCCGAGGAGACATCGTCAGTGCATTTTGAGTTGTGCTCATCAGATGAGCACAATTCAAAACAAGTCAACAGCCTAACTACCAAACTGAGCTACTAATATTCAAATGCATTTCAATCGCTGAAGAACTGCCACAACTTAGCATCATAATTCTATGCTTAATTACGATTGTAAGTCATGGTATTAATTACCTGTCATGGCAATCAGACAAAGACCTAACAGATGCATTTACACAACAGCCTGAATTGGGGAATGTGTTGCCGTTTATTAGGGTGTGTAAACCCAGCTTGTGGAGTTAGGTTTTGATTCCATAGGTTGTGTAGAACTCTACTGCAATAGGTTGAGTAACCAGGTTGAAAGGTTTGTGTGAACATAGCTCTTGAGAGGCCCAACAATACCCAATGCCTCCAGAACCCAAGTAATGATTTGAACCTCAGTTACCCTATTAGATAAAAATGATGATTTCTTTAGTTCAGAATATTAATTTAAGCAACTACAATCCTTGTGCCCTTTGCAAAGGTGTGGTGTTCAACTCCCAGAATTCCTGGCTGTTGATAAGGATTCTGGAAATTGAAGTCAATCTCTCTTGGCCAGAGTGTTAGGGATCCAACGGACGCTCTAATTAAATCATGAGCCTCAAGCCAAGCTTCAAAAGAAATCCAGTTATTTATTAGGAGCTTCAGGTTGGCACATTCCGAGTAAAG
This sequence comes from Coluber constrictor foxii, assembly GCA_038048745.1. Classification (NCBI taxonomy): domain Eukaryota; kingdom Metazoa; phylum Chordata; class Lepidosauria; order Squamata; family Colubridae; genus Coluber; species Coluber constrictor. Next base: position 5,716,177 of record CM075970.1, read on the forward strand.
CCAACTCTGACCCTAGGTAATTTACGCCCCAATTATGACGCTATTTTCCCTATCCCTCTAGGGTGTGTCATCAATCACATTCTCAAAGGAGCAATTTTGTGGGTTGTAGAGGTCATTCCCCTCCGGCTGCTGTGGGTAACCCTAGGATACAGCCTTGAGAGAGATAAGCATGGAATGTGCATCTGTCTTTGGCTGCCTTGCCGTTTCACAGGTTTTCCATCCCGTCTGGCCTACGGCAACTCAAGAGCAGGCCAGAGGTGACACAGAGCATCTCTCTGAGTTCTGAAGGAGCATCCCGTTGGTTCAGACCCAAGAAAGAACCACTGAAACTTTCACCCCACCTAGAGATGCTCATGCAGTCATTGTGAAGCACTGATTTACCTTCCAGTCTGGTGGGAGCTGGGCCCCAAATCCCAAGGCAGGAAACATTTTGTCTCTACAAAAGAAGAAACAGAACAAACATGAGAGGCCCTGTGAGGAAATGTCCTTTGCCAATACTGGCTTCTCCCATGTTTAACATCTCAAAGCTTCGGTAAAAATGGAATAAGTTGAAATACATTGTTAATAATTAAAAAGGGGAATTTTGAGAAATATATTTAATAAATGAAAGAAAAGTCGGGGTTGCCTGGACACCATAGTGGAAAACAGTAAACTGAAAATGAATACAGCAATAGAGAGAGATGAAAGAAAGAGTAGAGGGATGGAAGGAAGGGAGAAGGAGAGAGATGAATGGAAGAAAGGGAAGATGAGAGGAAGAAAGGGAGGGGAAATAAGAGTAGGAGAGAGGACTAGGGAGAAAGAGAGGAGGAGGGGGAGAAAGGAAGGGGAAGTAGAGAAGGAATAGGAAAGGAGGGAAGAAGAAAGTAGGAAGGAAAGAAGGGAGGGAGATGGAAGAGATTGAGAAGAAAGATTGCTGTACAACGAAAAAGATGAAATGGAAGAAAGGCAACCCCGAACATGTGTAAATGCACTAGGATAAAGAATGAATTATTAAAAAATAAAAGAGAGTAAATATGAGTAAAAATAGAGAAATTAGAATTTGAGGGCGAATGAAGATGTTGTTTGTACAAATAAGCATAGAAATATTAAGATATGATCAAAAAAATGGACAAAGAAGATTTTGGCAAAAATTGTAACTAAGTAAAATGAATTTGAATATGGAAACTTGTATAAGATATGATATGCCCAATACTCTGTTCATAAAATATGCGGGTGAATGTGGGGGGAAAAAAATCAATAAAACTTGATTCAAAAAAAAAAAAAGACACATCTCAAAGCTTAAGTGCTCCCTATTTGGAGCAGGTGTGCAAAAATCCCTCCTCTCAATTGTGATAAGCAACCCCCGAGTGAGTTCTGTTTTCAAACCACTTCTGAAAACCACCGCAAACGGCCCTGTTGTGTACCACTTACGTGTCGTAATCTTGGATGATTTGCCCGACTGCCCAGATGGCTGACAGGTATTCGTTGGTCCCCATGGGGTTAATGTAGTGCAAAGATGTCGGGTCCCGAGGATTTCCGTTGGATGCCGTGAAGTCAATTCCAACCTGCATGGAAAGGTGGCAACAAGACCTCGTTTTATTCCTGAAGTTGCTCTGGGGGGGAAAGGGAGAGGTTGGCTGAGAGATTCAGTTTTGCTCGAGCGTGGGATGGGGATGGACTAGAACAGGGGTCACCAACCTTTCAGGCTTCAGGGACCGCTAAATTCATAATTTTAAATCCCGCGGACCACTAATACGATCTGCCTAATGACTGGCTGGGTGGGTGTGGCTAGGTGGTCATGTGGCTGGGTGGGTGTGGCCAACTCAATGTCACTCACGTCAAGGAGCGCCTCACCAGCCTCTACTTGCCCCTCCCCTCCCAGCCATTCCTTGCCTGCCTGCCTGGGCTCCTTAGGACCCCAACAGGAAGCAGTTGTTGGAGCTAAGCAGCCACCGTGAGAAAAAGTTGGCAAAACAGCAGTTCAAATTGGATGTGACCGAGAAGGAGGCTCAGCAGAAGCACCTCACTGAGGACTAGGAGCATAGGCTTTCCAAGCAGAGGGAAGACCTGCAGGAGTGCAAGGCCAGGTACTGGCGCCTGGATGCTCAGTGGGCTGAGATGGTCAACCAATTCCAGACCATGAGGCAGTCCCACTGGAACAAGGCCCCCCGGCTCTTTGCCACCAGTGGTGCTTCCCTCTAGACTTCGCCCAAAGCCCCACACCAGGAGGCTGAAGCAGACCCCAAGTCGGTATTTCTGCCCCCCTCCGACCCACACAAAAGGACCGCGAAGGGGGAGACTCTCTGCAGAAACACAACTGTTCATTGCATGTATCTCTCCAGGGGGCCTTAGTTTGAGGACCCCTGATTTAGTGCAATATAAAAAATGCAAATAATTTTTCTGTGGACCACCAACATTTTCTCATGGACCACCAGTGGTCAAGGGACCACCAGTTGGTAACAGCTGCTCTACTCTGTTTAACTATCCAACTAACTATCTGTATTCTGTAAAAGGAGAAACAGCACTTTCTTCTCCTTTGACCAGAAAGTCTCATCTGCTGAATTCGATGTAGAAAGCAAACTTTTTGATATTTTTACATCATAGCACATGGCCTCCGTTTCTTGACTTTATCTGCGCCTGGAAGCTAATTAGGGTCAGGACTGGTTAGCATTTGAATGGTTGTCCCAAAAGTGCTTTTTTTTTTAAGAGGCAAACTGGACTTTCTGGTTTTTCTTTGAAGACGTTTCGCTTCTCATCCAAGAAGCTTCCTCAGCTCTGACTGGATGGTGGAGCGGAAGAAGCTTCTTGGATGAGAAGTGAAACCTCTTCAAAGGAAAAACCAGAAAGTCTAGTTTGCCTCTTGAAAAAAAAAAGCACTTTTGGGAAAACCATGACCTGGGTGACTGAGAACCTCCATAGACATTTGAATGGGAAGTGACCAGGAAGGGCCAGAGCTGTAGGTTAGACAGGTAAGTTTAGAAGTATCCTGTAAAAAAAGGAAAAAAAAATCATGTTACTGAAGCCAAGGACTCTACAAAGAAATTGAGTGTTCCTTCAAGGAGGCTTTACCCAAAATCCTTGAGTTATGACCGTAATTGGGATCGGAACGTCCATTGCTAAGCGATGCAAGTGAGCCTGTTGTGACCCCATCCTCTGAGCCTATCCCATTGGAGGAAGGAAGCTCTGAGCATGAGGAAGAGGAGCCAGCCAGATCTCCCAGCCCCCCCCCCTCTGGCACCGTCTCAGGTGCCAGCTGAAAGAGAGCAAAGTAGTGGGGAAACAGGCGTCTCAGATGAGAGTGAGGGAGAGACATCATTCCTGGACGCACAGCAAAGAAGGCGAGATAAGCGCTTACAGCAGCTGAGGAGATGTATGAGGGAATAGACCTGAGTCACTGGACTTGAGTCACAGGACCAATGAGTCACTGGACCACACCCAGAGACTATATAAGACAGGGTGATGGTAAATGATCTCTGTGACGAACAAAACCTCAATCTGGTAGTCATTGGAGCTAAAAGCTGAAGCTGATCAGAGACTTTGCTGAATATTTGTTGTGATTTTCTTTCTGTGTACTATTAAAGCACTTGGCAGACAGTGTGCATATCGCTGCCAAGTTAGAGATAAGAACTGGGGTGTGTGCCAAGTGCTTCTTTAACCCTCGACTGGCTGTGTTTTTGTGGGTATCTGTAGAGGGGGACAGATCAGAGCCATGCCCAATTGATGCTATGGTTGTTAAGCGAATCACACAGTCATTAGGCAAATCCAGCTGCCTCCATTGATTTTGCTTGTCCAAAGCCCCTCAGAAAGATCATAAATGGCGACCACGAGATCCCGGGATACCGCAACCATTGTAACTACCGGATTCATGCCAGTTGCCAAGGGCCCAAATTTTGATGCTGTGAATGCGGGTGTGCTCTGATAATTGTCAAGTATGAGGACCAGTGATATTTCCCTTTTAAAGGGCCGTTGTAACTTCAAATGGTCGCTAAATGAGTCATTGTAAATTGAGGACTATCTGTTTGCAGATGTGACAGGAAAGCTTGTCAGGAATCGAAAGCGACAGAGGAGAAGTCAGGAAGAGGATATCTCACAGCGATTCCTTCAGCCTCTGAATCAGGGGTCTCCAACCTTGGCGACTTTAAGACTTGTGGACTTCAACTTCCAGAGTTCCTCAGCCAGCTTTGCTGGCTGAGGAACTCTGGGAGTTGAAGTCCACAAGTCTTAAAGTTGCCAAGGTTGGAGACCCCTGCTCTAGATTGCTGCTCACCTGAACTAAACCAATTTCTTAACACCTTCCATCCCCCCCATTAAGCCTCAACTAAGGGTGTCCATCATGGCTGGCTGACGAATTCTGAGAGTTGATATCCATGAGTTTTAAAGTTGCCAAAGTTGGACACCCCTATTCCAAAACTTCCCCAAATAATCTAACCTAGAAATAAATGTCCTGGCCATGAGAACAATCAACCAGTGGAACGACTTGTCTCCAGAAGCTGTGGGTTAGAAGACCTCCAAGATTCCTTCCGACTCTGTATTATTCTGTATTCGTCTCCGATTTCAGATTTAGAGAGATGCCAAGGTCCTGGTTTTGTCATTTCATCTGCCCTGAAAATGGTGTCATTATGCAACAGTTCACGCTGCACAGAGAAACGCCTTTGTGCCCGTTCCCGTTTCTATGGCAATACTTCCTCCCTTTTCCTGTGTGTCTCCTCGAGTCAACACAACAAATCAAAACTGAAGCCCCACATTGGCACACAGCGCTTCGAAACTCCTGCAGGCTGTACCTTGAAAAAGATTAGTTTGGCACAAGGGGTTGGAAGGCCAAAATCCATAGCTTTCCCGGGATGCCAAGCCAGCTGCCGGTGGGAAGAAAGAGTAAAATGCTCTATTGCACACAGGAGATTTGAATAGAATTGAGCTGGAAGGGACCTTGGAGGTCATCTAGTCCAACCCTCCGCCCAAGCAGGAGACCCTACACCATTTCTGGCAGATGGCAGTCCAGTCTCTTCTTGAAAGCCTCCAGTGATGAAGCTCCCACAACTTCTGAAGGCAACTTCTGTTCCATGGGTTGATGGTTCTCACTGTCAGAAAATTTCTCCTTATGTCCAGGTTGAATCTCTTCTTCTTCAGTTTCCATCTGTTATTCCTTCTCTAGCCTAGAGGGGCTTTGGAAAACAGCTTGACCCCCTCCTCTCTGTGGCAGCCCCTCAAATATTGGAAGATGCTCTCCTGTCTCCCCTGGTCCTTCTCTTCCCTAGAGTAGCCCTGCCCAGTTCCTGCAACCGTTCTTCATATGTTTTAGCCTCCAGGCCTTTGATCATTTTAGATAGATTCAGATTAACAAAGTTGGAAGGGACCTTGTAGGTCATTTAGTCCAACCCCCCACCCAAGCAGGAGATCCTATACCATTTCTAACAAATGGCAGTCCAGTCTCTTCTTGAAAGCCTCCAGTGATGAAGTTCCCACAACTTCCGAAGACAACTTCTGTTCCATCAGTTGATGGCTCTCACTCTCAGGAAATTTCTCCTTAGTTCTAGGTTGCTTCTCTCCTTGATTATGAATGAATGAATAGAACAGAGTTGGAAGGGATCTTGGAGGTCTTCTAGTCCAGCCCCCTATATACTACTATGTTTCCTCCAAAATAAGACCCGGTCTTATATTTTTTTGAATCCTGAAATAAACACTTGGCCTTATTACCATGCGCTCAAAAGCCCAATTGGACTTATTATCAGGGGATGCCTTATTTTGGGGGTAACAGGGTACTTCAGATAAGTGGCTGGAGGAGCCTGGATAGCTCAACAGACTAAAAGCCTCTTATCAACATTCAGCTGTCTGCAATTATTGCAAGTTCAAATCTCCCCAGGCTCAAGGTTGACTCAGCCTTCCATCCTTTCTAAGGTAGGTAAATTGAGGACCCAGTTTGTGGGGGCAATAAGCTGGCTTTGTATAAATATACAAAAGTATGAAGGCTATTGCTTAACGCATTGTAAGCCGCCCTGAGTCTCCGCAGAAGGGCGGCATATAAATCAATTTTTTTTAAAAAAGTGGCTGTCTATTTTCTTCTTAAAAACTCCAGTGATGATTAGTTTCCATCCATGGTTTGGATGCTGGTGCTTTGGAGAATAATTTGACCCCCTCTTCTTTGTGGCACCCCCTGAAATACTGGAACACTGCTACCATGTCCCTCCTAGTCCTTCCTTTCTCTAGACTAACCAAACCCAAATGCCTGCAATTGTTTTTCATATGTTCTCGTCTCCAGGTGTTTAATAGTTGCTCTTCTTTGCACTTTTTTTCCAAGTCTCAATATCTTTTCTGTAATGTGGTGACCAAAACTGGATGCAGTATCCCAGGTGTGGTCTTACTAAGGCTTTGTAAAGCTGTACTAATATTTCACATGATTTTGATACTATGCCTCTGTTTATACAACCAAGGATTATATTGGTTTTTCCGGCTGGTGCCACACACCACTGGCTCATACTGACAAGCTTTCCAGGGGAAAGAGCTTTGAAGTTTTAATTCCAAATGTTATTAAAATTAGGGCAAGATCAGGCTAGTGGATCCTCCAGGAAGCATCTGAAATTCTTTACATAATACCGATTGTGTTTTCCTATTTTCTTTAGTCCAAAAGAGCCAACACTGAACATACCAATGTTGAATAACAATGAGCTGCGGTGGCGCAGTGGTTAGAGTGCAGTGCTGCAGGCTACTTCTGCTGATTGCTGGCTGCCTGCAGTTTGGCAGTTCAAATCTCACCAGCCTCGAGGTTAACTCAGCCTTCCATCCTTCCGAGGTAAGTAAAATAAGGACCCAGATTATTGGGGGAAAGATGCTGGCTCCGTAAAACCGCTTAGAGAGGGCTGTAAAACACTGTGAAGTGGTATATAAATCTAAGGGCTATTGCTTTTTTCCTTCCTCCCTTCTTCCCTTCTTCCCTCCCTCCCTCCCTCCCTTCCTTCCTTCCCTCCCTCCCTTCCTCCCTCCTATAGTGGTGCTGTGGTTAGAATGCAGCATTGCAGGCAAACTCTGTCCAGTGAAGGAGTTCGATCCTGACTGGCTGAAGGTTGACTCAGTTTCCCATCCTTCCAAGGTGGATAAAATGAGGACCGTGATGGTTGGGGGCAAGAGGCTGTCTGTGTGTAAACCGCTTAGAGAGGGCTGTAAAACACTGCAAAGCGGTATATAAGACTAAGTGCTATTGCTATACAGATAGTCCTTGATTTACAATCATTTATTTAGCAACCATTTAAAAATACAATGGAAAAAGATGGTGTCAATTGAATCATTCATTCGTTCGTTCATTCGTTGGCTATTTCTGGAGACAATTCCTGGCAGAGGGTTGTTGTTGTTGTTTCTGATGACATCAGCAACTGCTTAGAACCTATAAAAGGCAAAGGGCTGAAGGGAGGAAACCTTCTGGCTCAAGCCAGGGGGGCGCATCTTACAGCTGCAGCTTTGGAGATAACCCTTCAAGTCCATTTGGAAGCTCCAGGAAGCTTCTGCAAAACCCAGCAGTATTGAAATCAGCCAGAAACACATGGACGCTGCGATGTAAGGATGAAAGAGCATGCTTCCCTCCAGTCAAACCTGACTTTTGATGACTCTAATGATATGTGAGAAAAAAATCTCGGGGGGACGGAGCGAAGCGATGCTGCCTAGGGAAGAGTAAGATAAGAGGCAGCATAACTCAGAGCATAACTCAACTTTTGTTAATTTCTAATTAACAAATTAATGAATTAACCTTTGTTAATACAATTAACAATTAACCTTTGTTAATACAATTAAACTTTGTTAATACAGCCTCAGCCTTCCATCCTTCCGAGGTGGGTAGGTGAGTGACTACGCACAATCACTCAGGCGCTTGTCACTTCTCGCCTGGACTACTGTAATGCTCTCTACATGGGGCTCCCCTTGGGGTGCACCCGGAGGCTCCAACTGGTGCAAAATGCAGCCGCGCGGGGGATTATGGGAGCGACGGGACGCTCCCATGTGACACCTCTCCTGCGAGAGCTGCATTGGCTGCCGGTGGACCTCCGGGTGCGTTTCAAGGTGTTGGTAATCACCTTTAAAGCGCTCCATGGCTTAGGACCAGGGTACATACGGGACTGCCTTCTGCCACCGATTGCCTCCCACCGGCCGGTTTGCTCCCACAGAGAGAGCCTCCTCAGGGTGCCATCAGCCAGACAATGCCAGCTGGCGACCCCTGGGGGAGAGCCTTCTCTGTGGCAGCCCTCACCCTCTGGAACGATCTTCCTCCAGAGTTGAGAACGATCTCTGATCTCCGGACTTTTCGTCGGGCCTTGAAAACATATCTTTTTCAGCTTGCCGGTTTAGCCTGATCCCTGCTAAATTTTTAGAGTTTTTAGAGTTTTATCTATTTTTAATATTAATCTGTTTTAATTATCAGCTAAATTTATATTTGTTTTTATAATATTTTAACCTTTGTGTACTGGTTTTTTATTTGGCTGTTCACCGCCCTGAGTCCGCAAGGAGAAGGGCGGTATATAAGTCTAAATAAATAAATAAATAAATAAAATGAGGACCTAGATTGTTGGGGGCAATAGGCTGACTCTGTAAACCGCTGAGAGAGGACTGGAAAACACTTTGAAGTGGTATGTGCTATGGCTATTGTCCTTCCTTCCTTCCTTCCATCCATTCATTCATCCATCCATGATGGGCAGTGGCTAGAATACAGTATTGTAGGCTGACTCTGCCCACTGCCAGGAGTTCGATTCTCACCAGGCTCAAGGTTGACTCAGCCTTCCATCCTTCCGAGGTGGGTAAAATGAGGACCCAAATTGTTGGGGGCAAGAGGCTGACTCTGTAAACCGCTTAGAGAAGGCTCTAAAAGCATTATGAAGCGGTAGATAAGTCTAAGTGCTATTGCTATTGCTCCCCCTTCCTTCCTTTCCTCCCTCAGCCTTCCATCCTTCCAAGGTGGGTAAAATGAGGATCCAGATTGTTGGGCTGACTCTGTAAACTGCTTAGAGAAGGCTCTAAAACAGGGGTCACCAACCCTTCAGACCTCAGGGACCACTAAATTCATAATTTTAAATCCCGCGAACCACTAATATGATCTGCCTAATGACTGGCTGGGTGTGGCTAGGTGGTCATGTGACTGGGTGGACGTGGCCAATTCAATGTCACTCACATCGAGGGGTACCTCACCGGCCTCTACTCGCCACTCCCCTCCCAGCCACACCTTGCCTCCCACCCGGGCTCCTTAGGGCCCCAACAGGAAGCAGTTATTGGAGCTAAGCAGCCACCGTGAGAAAGAGTTGGCAAAACAGCTGACTCAGTTCAAATTGGATCCAGGCCATGATGCAGTCCCACTGGAACGAGGCCCTCCGGCTCTTCACCACCACCCTTCGCTCAAAGCCCCACACCAGTGGCTGAAGCAGACCCCGTCAGAATTTCTGTGCCCCACCGACCCACACAATAAGACCCCAAAAGGGGAGACTCTCTGCAGCAACACAAACGTTCATTCCACATATCTGTCCCAGGGGCCGTAGTTTGAGGTCCCCTGATTTAGTGCAATATAAAAAACGCAAATAATTTTTCTGCGGACCACCAAAATTTTATCACGGACCACTAGTGGTCCATGGACCACCAGTTGGTGACCGCTGCTCTAAAAGCACTATGAAGTGGTATATAAGTCTAAGTGCTATTGCTATATTATAATTAATTGTTATTAATCCCAACGTCCTCCCTCCCACTGCCTGCTACTTCATATAGAGGAATAGAGTGATAGGTAATTCAGCAGTAACTTACTCTTTCTTTGCTTCAATATTTGGACTCCTGAGTCCGCCTGGAGGGGAGTTTCTCCCCTCCAAGCTGAACCCAATTCCTGGTTTGGTGAAGGAGATTTGGCCAAACATTTCGGGGAGACAATGTCCCAAATTAATTAAGAGTGCAAATGTCTGAAAGGAAATGTGGATGTTCTGCCTTAGGCAAGAGGGCGCTTTATCTCACCGCTACATGCCTAATTGGAACCTAATTCTTCGTTTGCTCAAGAAGTAACGAGGTTACCAAGGAAACGTGCAGAAGAAATCGTAACAGAAATGGTCAGTGTGTTTGGGCCAAAGCAAATTCAGGATTGGGGATTCCTAGGGCAAAAAAAGTGATGTTGTGTTCCGCCAGCAGCCTAAGGAGCTGGCAGCAGAGTCAGACAGTGAGGAGGCTCTGCATCGGAGGTAGAGATGGAACCATCTGGGAGGTACGTGCGGCCTCCGGACCCTCCAGAGTCGAATCTCAGCGAGGCAGAGGAACAGGAGGAGCCTGTTTCTAGTGCGCGCATGCGCAGAGCTGCCAGAAGGCAAGAACAGCTAAAACAAAAAGGACGACTTGGCAGTAAGGCCCTGGAGATGATTGGCCCCTCCCACAAGACTTAAAAGAGGAGCAAAGGCACGTGGGCCTTTGCAGGAAGCAACTGTAGTTAATTCTGTGCAGTTTAAAGCCTGAAGCTCTGTTTGATTCTAGACTCCGTATGGTTTTGCCAATTCGGTCTTTGGCAGCGTGTCAAGGGAGATAAAGGTGGGTGGTTATCAGCCTTATCCCGAAGGACTCTTTACAACTATTTGGGACTCATCTGTGAATGAACAGAATTCACAGCTGTTGCAATAAAGGAGGTTTTTGGGACTCCTCGTGTGTTTTAATGACTCAGGAAGCCTAGGTCAGAACAAGTGTCTGGAACCCGCACTGCATATCAGACATAAATACAATCGAGAGAATCCAGAGATATTTTACGAGAAGAATCCTCCACTCCTCTATCCGCAATAAAATATGTTATGCCACCAGACTCCAAATTTTGGGCTTAGACAACTTAGAACTACGCCGACTTCAGTCTGACCTAAGCGTAGTACATAAAATTATCTGCCACAATGTCCTTCCTGTCAATGACTTACTTCAGTTTCAACCACAACAATACATGAGCAAATAATAGATACAAACTCAAGGTAAATCGTTCCAAACTTGATGGCAGAAAATACGACTTCAGTAACAGAGTAGTCAATGCCTGGAATGCACTCCATGACTCTGTGGCTTCTTCCCCAAACCCCCCAAACTTTAACCTTCAACTGTCTACTGTTGACCTCACCCCATTCCTAAGAGGTCTGTAAGGGGCATGGATGAGCGCACCAGCGTGCCTACCGTTCCTCTCCTAATATTCCTTTTTACTTACTCTTTTCATGTATTCAAATTATGTTTATACTTTTACCTGTTATCTTATATATGCTTGACAAATGAACTTATGATTACGATTAAGTGTATGCAGAGATGTGCTGGGTTGCCTTCCTTAAATTCCAGGGACTGGATTGATGTCACTGGGTTGTTTTGAAAGTCAGGAGACAATTGCAATTCGAATGGCAACGGATGGATTCCTCACCCTCAATAGGATCACCTTGAGATTTATAATTCTCATTTACGCGAGGGTGGATCAAAATAATCTTATGGCATCTGATTTACCTACGGTTCCCAATGTGATCGACTTGTAGTGTGAGGAAACCTGATGCAGGTTTCTCCCAAAGTTACTGTATTTAGAAACTACAACTAGTCCAGAATTGAGAATTTGGGGAGCCACTTGGTACATAATTCATATAATAATAGCTCTGCTATGTGAGCTGCACTGGCTCCTTGTAGGGACAAGGCGGAAGATCCTGGTTACTTCTGATTTCTCCTTCAGATTAAGAGAAGTCTAGAAGTTTAGAGTTCATTCTGAGCTAGCCTTCTTTAAGTTTTATTACAGGTTGTCCTCTCCTTACAACAGTTCAGGTGGTGGCCATTCAGAGTTACTGAAAATTGTTCACTTTTCACACAACCATGGCAGCATCTCCACAGTCACGTGATCAAAATTGAAGGTGCTCAACAACTGAACAGATTTAACAGAGTTGGAAGGGGGACCTTGAAGGTCATTTAGTCCAACCCCCTGCCAAGGCAGGAGACCCTCTACCTAGAGGGTCTCCTGCCTCTACCTAGGATCGAACTTGTAACCTCCTGATTGTGAGGCAAGAGCTCCACCTCTAGGCCACCGGGTCTTGTTTAAAATAACTGGCATCAGTGGTGAAATCCAATTTTTTTTACTACCAGTTCTGTGGGCGTGGCTTGGTGGGCGTGGCAGGGGAAGGATACTACAAAATCCCCATTCCCTCCCCACTCCTGGGGGAAGGATATTGCAAAATCTCCATTCCCTCCCCACCTCTGGGGGAGCGATATTACAAAATCCCCATTCCCTCCGCACTCCTGGGGGAAGGATATTGCAAAATCTCCATTTCCCCCCCACCTCTGGGGGAAGGATATTACAAAATCCCCATTCCCTCCGCACTCCAGGAAGAAGGATATTGCAAAATCTCCATTCCCTCCCCACCTCTGGGGGAAGGATATTACAAAATCCCCATTCCGTCTGCACTCCAGGGAGAAGGATATTGCAAAATCTCCATTCCCTCCCCACCTCTGAGGGAAGGATATTACAAAATCCCCATTCCCTCCGCACTCCAGGGAGAAGGATATTGCAAAATCTCCATTCCCTCCCCGCCTCTGGGGGAAGGATATTGCAAAATCTCCATTCCCTCCCCACTCCAATTAAGCAAGGTCCATTTTATGACCTTGCTTAACCACAGTTAAGGGAATCACTGAATGTCTTAAGTTAGCAACCCGGTTGTTAAGTGAATCTGGCTTTCCTATTGACTTTGCTTGCCAGAAGGTGGCAAAAGGGAACCAAATGATCCCGGGACAAGGCAACCGTCATAAATACGAACCAGTTGCCGAGCGTCCGAATGTAAATCATATGGCCACGGGGATGCTACAATGGTCATAAGTGTGAAAAACAGCCGTAAGTCACTTTTTTCCATGATGATGTAACTTTGAACGGTTATTAAATGAATTGCTGTAAGTGGAGCACTACCTGTTCAGCATGGAAGGTCCCCTCCTGGATCTTTCGCGATGTATCACCTTTTCTCTATTGCTCATCCTCCCAACATGTTACTAAGTGGGTGGCAAATTTCTTGGGTTTTGTTGAACCAGAGAGCAGCAAACACCCTATAATTTTGCGGGCCACGGTGGGGCATATTTCCGCTCAGGAAACAACTCTTTTTCCAACTTCCAGGCGTAAGTGATGCTTTAATTAATGCTGAGATTTAACTGAGAGGCCACAACAGTGATTATGTTGTTAGCGTTCATGGAAAGAAAAATCACCAAGATCCTTACCGTAAACATTAATTGGCAGCCTCCGAGGATGTAATCCAGGAAGGAGTAATCTCGGGTGATCTGAAAGGCCAGGGGGAAGATTTGGGAGGAGGGAAGAAGAAAAGGAGAAACAGAGCAAGTTAATGCAAAAGCAAGGTTGTTTCACAAAATACTCATTTATTCCTCTATATTAGTTCAGTGTGTTTCAACCTTGACCATTTTAAGATGTGTGGAATTGACTTCAACTCCCAGAATTCCCCAGCTGGGAATTGATTTCAACTTTCAGAATTCCCTGGCTGGAAACTGAATTCAACTCCCAGAATTCCTCAGCTGGGAACTGACTTCAACTCCCAGAATTCTCCAGCCGGGAATTGACTTCAACTCCCAGAATTCCCCAGTCAGGAATTGACTTCAACTCCCGGAATTCCCTGGCCGGGAATTGACTTCAACTCACAGAATTCCCAAGACGGGAATTAACTTCAACTGCGGGAATTCCCCGGCCGGGAATTGACTTCAACTGCCAGAATTCCCCGGCCAGGAATTGACTTCAACTGCGGGAATTCCCCGGCCGGGAATTGACTTCAAGTCCCAGAACTCCCCAGCCAGAAATTGACTTCTAGTCCCAGAATTCCACAGCATGGCCGACTGGAGAATTCTGGGAGTTGAAGTCCAATGTCTTAGATTTGCCAAAGTTGAGAAACAATCTTCTAATTTGAATCTCCTGGCAGCCATCACATTTCCAAATACCGTGGCTGGATTTATACCAAACGTTTACCATTTAAACCAAGGAAAATAAAACCACAACAGTTCTGCAATATGATATCGAGATGGTACATTGTGGTTTCAAGTTGTAACTTGGTTCACACGGGGTAGCCTGGGAATGTTACAATCCTCTGCATCCCAAGCCACTTAATCGTTGTTGTTTTCAGCCTTGTGTGTACTCGGCTGTGCAGCCTGTCAAAAGCTGCAGATTGGAGGGATGTGTGTTTGTGTGTGAGACATTGCTAGCAAAGTGGCGTGTTTTGTCAACAAAGATCTTTGTCGTGTAAACTTTCTCCTCTATTCTCTTTGACATATTTGTCCGAGAAAGTTGGTGATGTTTGAACGTTTACTAAGCTATCACCTTTGTTGCTGTTAGTTGCAAAGTCGTGTCCGACCCATCGCGACCCCATGGACAACGTTCCTCCAGGCAGCTATCACCTATGGCAGTATATTTCCCAACTTTAAGATGAGTAGACTTCCATTCCCAGAATTCCCCAATCTTCATGGGATCATAGCGAGTCTGAGGACTATAATGGGAAAGTTTGTGTACCAAGGTAGCCTAAGCTCAAACGGGACTAAATGCAAAAATCCTGCATATTGTGTGAATCAGGATAATATGTGAAGCCTTAATAGAGCCTCAGATAGCTCAACAGGCTAAGTAGCCTGTTATTAACATTCAGCTATCTGCAATTATTGCAAGTTCGAGGCTCAAGGTTGACTCAGCCATCCATCCTTTCAAGATGGGTAAAATGAGGACCCAGATTGTGGGGGCAATAAGCTGACTCTGTATAAAAAAGACCACCGCTTGGGGGGGGAGCAAAAGCCCTACTACGCAGGTATATACAAAAGTACGAAGGCTATTGCTTAATGCATTGTAAGCCACCTTGAGTCTCCGGAGAAGGGCGGCATATAAATCGAACCAATAAATAAATAAATAAATATTTATTTATTGGGTAGACATTCTGTAAATGGAGTAGACATTCTACTCCATTTGTGTAGACATTTGGGTAGACATTCTGTAAATGGAGATGTTCAGCAAAAACATCATAAATGACACAGACGTGGGCAGGGCCAGCCAAGAGTGGGATTTTGGGGTTCTCCAAACTGCACAGAATCTTAACTAGAGGTTCTCCCGAACCCTTGCAAACTCCGAGCTGCCCACCCCCGGGGATGGGGCAGCAAAGCATCCTCCTCGCAGGCTGTTTGCTAAAGCCCGATCTGACTCCTCCAATTTGGTGGAATGACAGGTTAATCAGGCCTTGTGTTTGTCTTCATCCTGGCTTGTCAGAGTTTGGCATTTTTTTAAAAAAATGATTGCATTTGTCTCAGAGTTGAGACCCTGCCCTTCTGATGATTAGATGCCATTCCAGCAATCTCGGTATTATGTCAGTAATTATAATTTTAATGCAAATCTGAAAGCGGTTTAGCCCTTCTAATCCATCAAACTGAAAAGCAAAGCTCTTCAGGAGTCTGAAGGAGTGAATCACTCAAGAGGGTTTATAATTTCAGAGCCGGAGAAGAGGTTAATTTATTGACTGCAGTGCTGAGTTAAGTAATAGAGTGCTTTGGGCATAATTTTCTGAGAAGAGGTTTATGCATGCGAAGGTCCTTTATTAGTACTACTTGATAATATGCCACTGAGGGTGCAAAAGGACTTTTCCATCACAGCAGATTGCAGCATATATAGACTTTTACCAATATCTCAGTATCTCACCTCTACCTTCCCTTATGCTCGGGCGTTTTAAAAAATACTTCCATTCTGTGGCCATAAATGCAGGCAGCCCATTTATTTAATGACCGCATGGTCCACTTAACGGCCGTGGCAAAAAGGGTCATAAAACGAGGTGCCATTCACTTACCATCTGTCTTGCTTAGCTTAGTCCTCTACTTATGACCAGTCAGATTAAAGACTGGTGGAAATTACAACTTACTTTCAAAGTTTCGAAGTATTTCAAAGTATTAGTACCGCTTTGTAAAGCCTTCATAAGACCATATCTGGGATACTGCATTCAGCTTTAGTCACCATAATACAAGAAAGATGTTGAGACTTTGGAAAAAGCATAGAGTAGGGCAGCTAAGGGACTGGAGGCTAAAACACACGAAGAACGGTTGCAGGATTTGGGTTTGGCCAGTCTAGAGAAAAGAAGAATTAGGGGGACATGATAGCAGGATTCCAGTTTTTGAGGAGCTGCCACAAAGAAGAGGGGGTCTATTTATTCTCCAAAGCACCAGAAGGCAGGACAAGAAACAATGGATGGAAACTAATCCAAAGAGAGAAGCAACCTGGAATTAAGGAGAAACTTCCTAACAGGGAGGACAATTAAGCCGTGGAACTGCTTGCCTCCAGAAGTTGTGGAGGATTTTAAGAAGAGACTGGACAGCCACTTGTCTGAAATGGTGTAGGGCCGTGACGGCGAACGTACAGCACGCGTGCCACAGGTTGCATGCAAAACCCTTTTTGCGGGCACGTGAGCCGTTGCCCCAGCTCAGCTCTGCCGTGCATGCTTGCATGCCTCCCACTGGCCAGCTGGTTTTCGGGTCTCTGCTGTGCATACACAGAGGGCGGGGCACATATGGGAGACGTGCACGTGTGTGCGGGGGCGAATGGGTGGTCGCGCACATGCACGGGGGGATGGGAAGCATGCAGGGGTCACACACACATGAATGGGGGTGAGGCACATGCGGGGGGTTGTACACATGCGCAGGGGTGCAGCACACGGGGGGGGTCACATGCGCATTGCATGATGAGTACGCATGCACACACGCTTTAAGCACCCAGTGCCAAAAAGGTTAGCCATCTCTAGTCTGGGTTCTCCTGCTTGAGCCGGAGGCTGGACTAGAAGACCTCCAAGGTCTCTTCCAGCTCTATTCTGATTGATTGAAAGTTCTGAAGGCTGCCCGTCCTTTCCTTTTTTTCAAAAAAGTTTTTCCTTTTGTTTCTCATAAACATAATTACATGTCTAGTCATTTATCCACCATTTTTCATTCATTTTATCTTTTATCTTTTAACTTTCATTATTTGTTATTCGGGGCTGCTCTTTTACCATTTACCCTGCTTTATTTTGCATAGCTGGCTGGAGAATTCTGAGAGTTGAAGTCCACAAGTCTTAAAGCCGTCGAGTTTGAAGACCTCTGGTCCAAGCGATCCCTTTTACGACCTTCCGACAAGCAAAGTCAACAGGGAAGCCAGGTTCGCTTAACAAGCACGCTATGAATTTAACAAGCGCAGGGGGTCACTTCACCACTGTGGCAAGAAAGGTCGTAAAATGGGGAAAAATTCACTTAGCAAATGTCTCGCTTAGCAATGGAAATTTTGGGCTCAATTGTGGTCGTAAGTTGAGGACTGCCTGTACGTTTAAAAAAAACCAACCCCAAACAAAATCATTGATCCTTCTAAGAAGCGGAACTTACTTTGCAGGATTTGACAATGATGATTCCCGAATTCTTGTAGCTCCTTTTCTTCTTCTGTTTTTTCGGATTGATGCATTCAAACTCTACCTGCATATTAGTATTTTTTTTTAAAAAAGAAAAGACCATGGTAAATGCAGTAATCTTATTTTTTTCTCTTTTTTTAATAAAAGAAAAAAAAAATTTTTGTCCTGTAGTTACTGGGAAAACTGAGTTTTACATTTTCAAAACATTTTAGGGGTAACCAAGTTTTTTTTTAATTAATTTTTTAATTTGATTTATATGCCACCCTTCTCCAGAGACTCAGGGTGTCTTATAATGCGTTAAGCAATAGCCTTCATACTTTTGTATATTTATACAAAGTCAGCTTATTGCCCCCCACAAACTGGATCCTCAATTTACCTACCTTAGAAAGGATGGAAGGCTGAGTCAACTTTGAGCCTGGTGAGATTCGAATTTACAGTAATTGCAGACAGCTGATGCTGAATACAATGCTTTTAGCCTGCTGAGCTATCCAGGCTCCCTCAAGTTGGGGAAGAATGGTTTTAAACCAGTGGTGGGATTGAAATTTTTTTTACTACCAGTTCTGTGGGCGTGGCTTGGTGGGTGTGGCAGGGGAAGGATAGTATAAAATCTCCATTCCCACCCCGCTCCAGGGGAAGGATACTTCAAAATCCCCATTTCCTCATGATCAGCTGGGACTCAGGAGGCAGAGACTAGATGGGGTCAGGGCCAGTCAGAATTTTTACTACTGGTTCTGTGGGTGCTGCTTGGTGGGCGTGGCAGGGGAAGGATACTGCAAAATCCCTATTTCCTGCTGATCAGCTGGGAGGCAGAGAATAGATGGGGCAGGGCTAGTCAGAGGTGATATTTACCAGTTCTACGAATTACTCAAAATTTCCACCACCGGTTCTCCAGAACTGGTCAGAACATGTTGAAACCCACCTCTGCTCTCAATGGTAGCTCCCTTAAGACATGTGGACTTCAATTCCCAAAATATCCAAGCTGTTTGGGGAATTCTGGGAGTTGAAGTCCATACGTTGTCTTGAGAAACACTGGCAAACTACAGATGTCTCAAACATGGACTCAAAAGATGGCTATGTTCCCCAGTACCCCCACACCACAACCCCAACATGTATGGGGCAAAATTTCCAACCTTTTGGAGGGAAACTGAGATATTAAGAACTGAAAATGTGTGAAGCCTGACCTCTGAAGGTATAGCTATTCCTACCTTTCTGACTGCAACCGCTGTTGAAAAACACAACTATGTGACCAATCCTTCCATTTATGACCATCTCAGGATTACATGACTATCATTTTTGCACTTCACAGCTGTCTTCTGACATGTCAATGATGAAGCTAGCAGGTAGTTGCCAGTTGTGTTCCTGTGACGTCTTGCTTAATGACCATGCTGATTTGCTTAACAATGGAAGAACATGAGGTCATAAATCCAGGACATGATAATTTGCTTAGTGACCAGGATACTTAGCGATAGAGTTGTCGGTCCCAATTTGGTTGGTTGCTAAGGGAGGACTACCTATATAAGGTGCAACAGGTCTGGTGCCCTGGCTCCGCCTACCACCCTGCCTTCCATTGAGGACCTGTCTAGAGCACGAGTCAAAAGGAGGGCTGTGAAAATATTTACAGACCCCACACATCCTGGACATAAACTGTTTCAACTCCTACTCTCAAAAGACACTAAAGGGTACTGCACACCAGAACAACTGGACACAAGAACAGTTTTTTCCTGAACGCCATCACTCTGCTAAATAACTAATTCCCTCAACACTGTCAAACTAGTTACTAAGTCTGCACTACTATTAATCTTCTCATCATTCCCATCACTCATCTCCTCCCACTTATGACTGTATGACTGTAACTTTTGTATCCTAACGATTTATATTGATATTGTTTCCTGATTGCTTATTTGTATCCTATGACTATCATTAAGTGTTGTACCTTATGATTCTTGACAAACGTATCTTGTCTTTTTATGTACACTGAGAGCATATGAACCAAGACAAATTCCTTGTGTGTCCAATCACACTTGGCCAATAAAGAATTCTGTGCTGTGCTGTGCTGTGCTGTGCTGTGCTGTGCTGTGCTGTGCTGTGCTGTGCTGTGCTGTGCTGTGCTGTGCTGTGCTGTTCTATTCTATTCTATTCTATTCTATTCTATTCTATTCTATTCTATTCTATTCTATTCTATTCTATTCTATTCTATTCTATTCTATTCTATTCTATTCTATTCTAGTGATGTCACAATCACAGGCCACACCCTTGCAATTCTTGCATCCAAAAATAAAAAAAAATCAGCATGACTTCTGAATCAAGCAAGACTAAAGAATGAATCTGAACATGGCTTGATTACTGATACATAAGAACTGAATTAATAACACAATAATAATGACACAATGTTCATTATTAGAGGATAGAATATTGAATATTGAGGGATATGATTTGGTATGTGGTTGGCATGCTTATTTAGTATATGATAAGAAGGTGGACAGGATTTTTAAAAGCCATATATTGAGGAATGCTCTATTGCGTGTCTGGAAAAAATACCAATACAAATTAAATGACAAGATACCTATATGGGTAGTACCCAGAAACGCGATAGAGAATATAAGTATAGAACAAAAACAGGATGTAATTACATATAAAGAGCTTCTCAACATAGAAAGAGGTGTATTACAGTTAAAGCCTTTGAATGTATTAAGAGAGGAAAGGGTAATTCAGACCTGGTTTCAGTATGGACAGTTACAGGCTAGATGGAAAATAAACCAGAAAATTGGTATCACACAAAATGAGGAAAATTTGGTAAAACAAATTAGGGACCAGAGTCAAATGCATATAAAAAGGTTGTATAATATATTGATAGAAATAGATTCGGAAACAGAGTTTGTTAAAGATTGTATGATAAAATGGGCACAAAACTTTGAAGAACCAATAATGATGGAAACATGGGAAAAGATCTGGGTAAGAAATGTAAAATTTACGCAAGCTCAAAATCGGAGAGAAAACTGTGATAAAATGCTTTATAGATGGCATTTAGATCCCAAAAAGCTAGCTTGTATGTATCCGAATTTACAATCCAAATGCTGGAGATGTGATTGTGTTGATGCTATGTATTATCACATATGGTGGACTTGTAAAAAAGTTAAAGCATTTTGGATAAAAATATGGTGGATTATTCAAAATATCCTTAAAAAGAGGAGAAACTTTACTCCTCAGTTGTTTTTGCTAGGTATAATTACAGACTGTACAGTTATAGAGACTAATTTGATTCTGAACTTAATAACGGCAGCAAGGCGCAGTACTGGAAGAAGGAAGATTTGCCTACTATTCAAGAATAGATGTTAAAAGTAGTAAATTTAGCAGAGATGGCCAAAATCTCAGCATATTTGAAGGATCATTCAAATGAGAAATATATGTTGGAATGGAGAAGATGGATTGATTACATTCAAAACAAATATCGGACTAAGAAATTTCAATTAGCTTATGAATGAACAAAGAAATGTTATAATCTAAACTTAGTTCAATAAAAGGGGAGTTAACGTACAAGAGGAAGATAGGAGGCCATAGTTAGTTAGCTTATGTTAGCGTATGATTGTTAAATGCTATACCCTGTATTTTGCTCTGGGAAGTTGTGGGGGGAAGGGTCAGGGGGGGAAGGAGGGAGGGGGATGGGGAAACATTTGTAAAATTTATTAAAACTTTTCAATAAAAAAAAATAATGACACAATGTTCACCTTATTTTATTAGAGGCTGAATTTTCACAGACAGGAAGATATTAGGGAGATTTATAATCCAGACCATGGTCTAATCCTGCAAAGTTTGCTTTTGTCCTAGGCCAGAGTTTCATTTTATGAAAATGTGGTGGGGGAAAAAATCCTGATTTACTAGAATAACAGAGTTGGAAGGGATCTTGGAGGTCTTCTAGTCCAACCCCCTGCTTAGGCAGGAAACCCTACACCACTTCAGACAATCCAATCTCTTCTTAAAAACTTCCAGTGTTGGAGCACTTACAACTTCTGGAGGCAAGTTGTTCCACTGATTAATTGTTCTCACTGTCAGGAAGTTTCTCCGTAGTTCCAGGTTGCTTCTCCCCTTGATTAGTTTCCACCCATTGCTTCTTGCCCTGCTTTCAGGTGCTTTGGAGAATAGCTTGACTCCCTCTTCTTTGGGGCAGCCCCTGAGATATTGGAAGACTGCTATCCTGTCTCTCCTGGTCTTTCTTTTCATCAGACTAGACATTCCCAGTTCCTGCAACTGTTCATCGTATGTTTTAGCCTCCAGTCCCCTCATCATCTTGGTTGCTCTTCTCTGCACTCTTTCTAGCATCTCCACATCTTTTTTACATCATGGCGACCAAAATCTTTTCAAGCATTACAATCTTGTCACAGCAGAAGATGACAGGAGACCAAAACCCACAAGGTCCAAAAAGACCTCAGCCCACCACAGTCTGTTTCACCGCCAAGGTTAAATCATTGACATGATGTAGCTTCTGAATCTTGCTTTCAGCTACTCGTGCAAATGATGCAATTTACAAAAATTCACCTCATCCGCATGTGAATATCGTGATAAGTATTTCACATTGCACCTTAATAATGTCATGACAGGTGCATCAGACCATTTAGGTCACCTTAAGTTCAAGAAGGCCATGTCAGACCCCTAAAACCAATGAGACCAAGAGTTTCTTCTAAGCAATTTCCTTTTTTGTTCCTCACCTACTATGTTTCCCCAAAAATAAGACCCAACCAGAAAGTTTAGTTTAGTTTAGTTTAGTTTAGTTTAGTTTAGTTTAGTTTAGTTTAGTTTAGTTTAGTTTAGTTTAGTTTAGTTTAGTTTAGTTTAGTTTAGTTTAGTTTAGTTTAGTTTAGTTTGACTTGTATACCGCCCTACTCCCGAAGGACTCAGGGCGGTGAACAGCCACGCAATAAAATACACAATTACAAAATTTAAGAAGCAGAATAAAATAAAATTAAATAATTTGGCCAGACAAATTAAGACAACCCCATCGTTTAAACCAATTTAAAATTTACATATTAAAAGAAGTAAAAGGGAGAAAATTAGGCCAGGCTCGCCTGGTGAAATAAAAAGGAGCACGGCAGAAGGTGCGCAGATCTGGGATCGTCCGTATCTCTGGGGGGAGCTCGTTCCAGATGGTAGGAGCCCCCACAGAGAAGGCTCTTCCCTTAGAGGCCACCAGTTGACATTGTTTGGCCGACGGCACCCAGAGGAGCCATTCTCTGTGAGAGGGTACCGGCCAGTGGGAGGGTATTGGTGGTAGTAGGCGGTCCCGTAGATAACCAGGTCCTAAGCCATGGAGCGCTCTAAAGGTGGTCACCAAAACCTTGAAGCGCACCCGGAAGACCACCGGGAGCCAGTGCAGCTCGCGTAGGAGTAGTGTAGCGTAGTGTAGTAAACATTAATGCATCTTTTGGAGCAAAAATTAATATAACACCCAGTCTTATTTTTCGGGAAACACAGGTACACACAGAAATCTTGCCAAGCTAAACTTGTACCATAAAACATATATTCTGGAACCTATTAAGGGGTGAGCGATCTTCACCCTCTTTCTGCTACACAAACTAAAGGTAAAATGCTTGATTAAAAAGGCAAATATACGTGTCCCGGGATAATGTTGCAGGATCCAATCTGGGTTGTCACTGGAACCAGAGATTTTGTCCTCTGGGCATTTGGATTTGTGCTGGAGCTCATCTTCAGAGAACTTCTCTCTAGTACAGAGGTCTACAACCTTAAACACTCAAAGAGCCCTTTGGACCCGTTTCCCACAGAAAAGAAAACACCAGGAGCCACAAAACCCTTCCCGTGCCTGATTATTTCTTGAGCGGCCACAAAACTAGCATATGGAGTTGAATTAAACATTCTGCTTTTCTTCTGAAACTTTTCTTTTTTGGATTTATCCATGGTTGGCCAACTGGGGGTCGAAAAGCTCAATAAATCGCATGCCGGCGGGTGTCGCACATTGGTGGTTGTGATGTATATTTTGAGTGACAGGGAGCCGCAGCAGAGGGTTGAAAGAGCCACATGCGGCTCCAGAATCACAGGTTGCTGACCCCTGCTCTATTATTTGTCACACTTATGACCGTTGCACCATCCCCATGGTCACGTGTTCAAAATTCAGATGCTTGGCAAGTGACACATATTTATGACGGTTGCAGTGTCCTGGGGTCCTATGATCCCTTTTTGCAACTTCCTGACAAGCAAAGTCAATGGGGAAGCCAGATTCACTTATCAACTGCATTACTAACTTAACAACTGCAGTGATTCACTTAACAACGGTGGGAGGAAAGGTCGTAAAATGGAGAAAAACTCAAGTGTGTTTCATGTAGCAATATAAATTTTGGGCTCAATTGTGGTTGGAAGTCAAGGGCTTCCTGTATCTACCCTTCACTGCCTCTTTGACTTCTGGAATGCAGCCCCTCCCTCCTGGGAATCCAGGCTGCAATCCACCACACCCAAGACCTCATCTGACCCCTAGTCTCCTGCTAAATTGCTCCGTTTCCCCTGCTACACTTTCTTATCCACACACCTCTGAATGCAACCCTTCAGGTTAGCTCTAGGCAGGCTTATTGGCAAAAAACGTTGTGTTGGCTTCAGTCCAGAGCACCGTGCCAGGCCATGTAAGCATCCCTAAGGTTTCCCAGAGTTTTGAGATGGGTTGAACATCTGCCTGAGCTATTTACAGCCAGCAACTACATATAGAAGCTGTCAGTTCCAGAAAGAAACCAACGTAGAAGCAGCAGATGAGCGCAGTGGGGCTTCGAGTTGAAACGAAGAAGGATGTGATTACTCACTAGGTAAACAAATGCATGTATCCATTTTATTTTTAAGCTCCTTACGCAGAAGCACAAGCTAGGATTGAGAAACGCATAAATAAATAGCAGCCTAGAAGACAAAATTAAATTGCCGTTTCTAGCCTCCAAAGAGCTTTGAAGTAATAACTGCAAGCGGTCATTTAAACAAGAGATCTGCTGACGCCTGTATGTCCCTGCTAAAGGACTGCACTTGCCTCACAATTTAGAAAGCATTTTCTTTCAGTCTCGGAGCACTAAGGAAATTCTGTTTTTTTTTAAATGACCTAAATTGTGAGATTCTGGCATTCTCCATTAGCTTCCGATTCATGAATTTAACACAGTAGGTTAGAAGCTGGCTACTTACCAACTTATGTAATCTTCCATCTGTTTATTTCATTCAGTTGTTGAATTTATACCTTATCTCTCCAAGGTGGTAGAGATAGCGCTTCCGCCACCCCCCCCCCAATATTTCCTTACAATAGCCCAGTGAGGTAGGCTGAGCTAAGAATGAATGACTGTCTCAACCTTCCACAGCTGGGACTTCCTTGGTTCCTTGGATCTTGGGGGACCATGGTCCTTTTATGACTTGTGGACTTCAACTCTCACAATTCCTGAGCCAGCTATGCTCTGGGAGTTGAATTCTGGGAGTTGAAGCCCACAAGTTCATAAAAGGACCATAAATAAGTTCCCCAACCCTGCCTTAAATTGATGGGAGACTAGACTTCTCCTAGTCCAGTACTTTAAACACTCAGTCCATCCTCTTGGACTGAGATGGAAGGCCCAAACTCCCAAACACTTCCATGGCTGAGGACAATCTAAAACACTGGGTCTCCCTAATCCTGGTCCAGAACCTTCACTATGCTCCAGAAGGGCCCTCTGATATTCTGGAATACTAGCTTATGCAAACTCACATTGCCTGTCTTAACCAAGATCCTCAAAGAACCAAGACATTCAAAAGAAAGGGAGAATTTGTGGTATGGCCAGTGAAACATAATCAGGACCTTGGAGAGCTCCCCGTAGGAAGTTACAGGTGGATTTATTTATTTCTTTGTTTTTTTGTCTCCCCTTTCATTCAAATCGTGTCCCATTCTTGGAAACTACTTGGACAAATCCCTGTAGTTTACTGGGCAAGGTTTTTCAGAGATGATTCACCTTTGCCTCCAAAAAAGTCAAGTTGCATTAACAGAGGGATAGAATCAAGACCATGTCAAGTATTAATATCCCTTTATAAAGCCTCAGTAAGACCGCACTTGGAATACTACGTCCAGTTTTGGTGACCATATTACAAAACAGATGTTCAGACTCTGGAAAGAGTGCAGAAAAGAGCAACAAAGATGATTAGGGGACCGGAGGCTAAAATATGCGAAGAAAGGTTGCAGGGATTGGATATATATGTCTGCCTAGCATGGTGAAACGAAGGACTCATGGTGACATGATAGCAGTATTTCAGTAATTGAAGGACTGCCACAAAGAAGAGGGCGGGTCAAACTATTTTTCAAAGCAGCAGAAGGCAAGACAAGAAAAAATGGATGGAAACTAATCAAGGAGAGAAGCAACCTAGAACCAAGGAGAAATTGAGAACAAACAACGAATGGAATGGCTTGCCTTCAGAAGTTGTGGGTGCTCCATCACTGGAGGCTTTTAAGAAGAGACTGGACAGCCATTTGCCTGGCTTAAGGGCCCCTACTTGAGCAAGGAGTTAGACTAGAAGACCTCCAGGGTCCCTTCCAACTCTGTTATTCTATGTTCTACATTCCTGAGTTGCTGTCAGCACCAGAAACCAGGAGCCAGGACAGAGTTTAAAAGCACTGCAATTTAATTCCATGCAACCTACTGACCAACTGACCACCTACTAAGGGTCAAGGCAAGACCATTGTTATTTTGAGGCATTGCCGCACCTCCAATAGTCACATGATCAAAATTTGGGCACTTGGCAACTGACTCGTATTTATGATGGTTGGAGTGGCCCAGGGTCATGTGATCCCATTTTGCAAACTTCTGACAAGAAAGGTCAATGGGGAAACCAGGTTCACTTCAACAACTGTGTTACTGACTTAACACCTACTGTGATTCACTGAACAACTGTGGCAAGAAAGGGGGTAGAACGAGGCAAAACTCACTTAATAAATGTCTCGTTTAGCAACATAAATTTTGGGCTCCATTGTGGTCGTAAGTCATAACGACTGCCTGAATTCATTTCAGATCACCTCTAACTGCGGTTTTACCTTATATATATATATATAAATGGCTCTGTGTCTGTGTGTATGTTCTAGCATAACTCTGGAATGCCTCAAGCAATTTCAACCAATTGGTATACAGATGACTTACTCTCTGGGTGGGGGTAAGACATCTCTAACATCCCTTGGGGTGAATATAGCAGCCGCACAGCCCAGCTGATCGGTCCTGATGGCCTTCCACAATAGCCATGCGCCACCCGCTGGGCCATTCTGGATGGCAAGGAGGACCATTGCCGTCAGATGGGTGTCGGCCCAGGCAGTTACCGTGGCGGCCGGCCATGTACAGCCCCAACACTGCCAGGTGCCAGGTGGTGGTTACCAGTGGGTGTGGGCAGCCAGATGGACAGGGGATGGGGCCCAAAGACTTATAATGATTTATGTATGATTTTACTTTATAATGTGTATACTGTACATATACTTTTAAAAATCTGTAAGGATTGGGATACATAAATACCCGGGCAATGCCAGGTTATCAGCTAGTGTCTTATAAAATACAAAACGTTTACAGTTCCGTTCAAGATGGTCACCCCCTCCTTATGAAGTTATTCCCTGTCATTTGTACTCTACTTAATTCGAACTCCAGCCACAAATAATTGGGAGAAGCAAAATAACGGATCAGTGAGAATGAGAACTCCTAAATCCAACACCATCGATTGTGGGAGCAAGCTGGCAAGATAAACTTTCCTCATCATCCATCAGTGGAGATCAGGAAAGAGGTTTAATTGGGCAAAACCCAATCTGGTCTTAGCAGAAGATGAGATGTTTGCTAACAAGGGTCACCACAAATACTTGATAATGAGCAAACCAGCTCAAATCAAAACCGCAAATGAAGGAGAACTGAAGTCGAAAAAGTTTGATTTTGCTTAGGAAACTGAGTTCTAGAGAAATAATCAGGAGATGCTATTTTTGTTTTTGTTTTTCTCTTAAAGACACATCAAGAAAGAAGCTCATATTAGGCTTTTTAACTCAATTCCATTCATTAAACTAAGACTGGTATCTTTCAATTGCACATTAGATGAACAAACTATTAGGATTTGTATATTGAAACATCGCATTTCATCTGCAGTCAGAACTCAAAAATCACATATAACAGAGCACGGATAAAGCAGTCTACATACAGGTGGTCCTCAATTTATGACCACAATTGAATCCCAAATTTCCATTCCTAGGAAAGACAACAGTTAATGTGAGTTTTGCCTCGTTTTATGACCTTTCTTGCCACAGTTGTTAAGTGAATCACTGCAGTTATGAAGTTGAGTGAATCTGGTTTCCCCATTGATTTGACTTGTCTGAAGGTTGCAAAAGGGAATCACATCACCTCAGGACACGGCGACCGTCATAAATATGAGTCAGTTGCTCTAAAAGACTATTCAAACGAAAAATTTAGATTGGATTGGAAAAGATGGATAGAATATATCCAAGGCAAATATAAGACTAAAAAATTACGAATAGCTTTTGAATAAAGAAGGGGTTAAGCGAGTTTTATAATGTATTTAAGGTTAGATTAGTAAAAGCGAGTTAAAAGTTCAAGAGGGTGATAGGAGAGTATAGATTATTACCTTATATTAGTTTATGATTGTTAAATATGATACCCTGTATTTTGCTTTGGGAAGTGGGGGGAGGGTTAGGGAGGGCAAGGGGGGTATGGGGGGGGAAGGGGAAATATATGTAAAACTTTTTAAAAATTTTCAATAATAATATGAGTCAGTTGCCAAGCGTCTGAATTTTCATCATGTGACCATGGGAATGCCGCAATGGTTGTAAGTGTGAAAAACAGTCACAAGTCACGTTTTTCAGTTCTGCTGTAACTTCAAACAGCCTCAATCTAAGTCAGAGGTCTTCAGACTTGGCAGTTTTAAGACTTGTGGACTTCAACTCCCAGAATTCTCCATCCAGCATAGCTATGCTATGCTCCATAGCTACGCTCCAGCCATTATGAATTCTCCAGCCAGAATTCTGGTAATTGAAGTCCACAAGTCTTAAAGCTGCCAAGTTTGAAGACCTCTGCTCTAAATGAACTGTTTTAAGTTGAGGACCACTTGTATGTACGTATAATCAAGGTAAACTATAGAAGTGACTCAGAAACCTTGGTGGCGCAGCAGACTAAAGTGCTGTTAAGTAACACCAGCTGCCTGCAATTACTGCAAGTTCGAATCTCACCAGGTTCAAGGTTGACTCAGCCTTCCATCCTTTCGAGGTAGGTAAAATGAGGACCTGGATTGTGGGGGCAATAAGCTGACTTTGTATAAAAAAGAACACCACTTTGGGGGGGGGGAAGTGTCGAAAGCCCTACTAAGCAGGTATATACAAAAGTATGAAGGCTATTGCTTAACGCATTGTAAGCCGCCCTGAGTCTCCAGAGAAGGGCAGCATATAAATTGAACCAATAAATAAATAAATAAACAAATAATAAATAAATAAATAAATAAATAAATAAATAAATAAATAAATAAATAAATAAATAAATAAACAAACATGATATTATATTCATTATTTTCTTCTTTTCATTTAATCCGCCTCTTGTATTTCACTTTTCCATATGGCTTTACTGGGTAATGTTTTTATGTTTTATTCTGTATGTTGTTATGGACTACGGGTTAATCAGCGACACTAAAGAAAGAGAACTAAATAAATAAAATGGAAAGGTATCACGGACACCATGATGTAAAACAGGAAGTTCAAACTTCTTCAGACTAGGGTACTGAATGACAATGCTCATCTCCACATCCACCAATGTCCTTTGAAGCTTACCACACAGCCATCTTTGCACATCATGTCAACAGAAGTCTGGAACTCCCCGATGAAATCATGTCCTCCATCATTGTCGTAGTCATAACACACAATCTGGCAGAAAGAAGCAGAGGGACGATCAGGATTTTCATCCCGTGTCCTGAAGTCCCCCCAAAAATGATCCCTCCAAATTTAAAAATTTCACCCTACTTATGGAAGAGAAGAAATTCATGAAAGTGCTCATTTCTCCCAGAGGTAGGACAACCACTATGTTTCTCCAAAAATAAGACTGGGTCTTATAATGATTTTTGCTCCAAAAGACACATTAGGGCAGGGCAGGGGTGAAATCCAGCAGGTTCTAACCGGTTCTGGAGAACCAGTAGTGGAAATTTTGAGTAGTTCGGAGAACCGGCTGGCCCCCGAGTGGGGAGGGAATGGGGATTTTGCAATATCCTTCCTCTGCCAAGCCCGCCAAGCCACACCCACAGAACCAATAGGGAAAAATTTTGGATTTCACTACTAGGGCAAGGGTGTCAAACTGGATTTCTTTGAGGGCTGGATCAGCATTGTAGTTCTCCATGGAGTGGCGGGGGGAGGGGAGACGGGACAGATGCCTCCTGCAGCACTTTACCAGCCAAAATGGCCACCGGCAGGGCCACACGCGCTCCCCACGTATTTTCGGCCTCCTTGGCCTCCAGCAGCACTCTGCCAGTCAAAAATGGATGGCCTCCGTGTGGGTCGTTTTCGGCTGGGCGAGTGCTGCTGGAGGCCGGGGAGGCTGAAAATGGGCCTCAGGGGTGGTGGTGGTGCATGTGGCTTGTTTTGGCCAGCAGAGGCACTGTGGCCGGTCTTTGATATTTCCAGGCGGGCCCCAGGGGCCAGATTTAAGCACCCTGCAGGCCAAATCCGGCCCCTGGGCCTTGAGTTTGACAGCCCTTCATTAGGGCTTATTTTCCAGTTAGGCTTTATTTTGGGGGAAATACAGTACTAAATGCATCCGTCTGGCTAACGATCTTAACTGGGGCTTATTTTTAGGGTAGATCTTATATTACGAGCATCCTGAAAAATCATGCTAGGACTTATTTTCCAGTTGGGTCTTATTTTCTAGGAAATACGTTATTGCCAGGTACCCAAAGGTGCTTTTTCAAGTCATGAGAATCTCCATAGACCTATTACCAGGTACCCAATTAGCAGTCCGATGTTTTCTAGAATAAATTGATGGATTAATATCAGCGAATGTCTCACTAATCTTTTCTATACCAATGCATTAGCCAGTGGTGGGTTTCAAAAATTTGTACTACCGGTTCTGTGGGCATGGCTTGGCGGGCATGGTATGCATGGCTTGGTGGGCATGGCTTGGTGGGCGTGGCAGGGGAAGGATACTGTAAAATCTCCATTCCCTCCCCAATCCAGGGGAAGTTTATTGCAAAATCCCCATTTCCTCCCGATCAGCTGGGACTCGGGAGGCAGAGAATAGATGGTGGCAGGGCCAGTCAGAATCTTTACTACCGGTTCTCCGAACTACTCAAAATGTCCACTACCTGTTCTCCAGAACTGGTCAGAACCTGCTGAAACCCACCTCTGGTGTTGGCGTCCAATACATTCTATGTATTATTTTTCGTTCCATAAATCATAGTTTAACACCTTCAGGTAAGATGCATTAAGGTGCTCTCTCATTACCTAGACCAGGGAAGTCCGACCTTGCTAAATTTAAGACTTGTGGATTTCAACACCCAGAATTCCCTAGCCAGCGTGTATGGATACCACAAAGCCTGGGAGCTTTGGAGTTGAAATTCAACAGAGACGAGCACAGCAGGCTGGGGTAAGATATTCTAACAAAAATGTTGTCTCTCAGCCACAGTGGAGATAATGGATCTGAAATGGAAGAAGATGAAGAGGACAATACCTTGATCTGCTTTTCTGTGTCCCCATCGCACAGAGAGATCAAAGGCACCGTGAATGGCTTCCATACAGGATCGAGCGTGTATTTAATTACCTGCAATGGGAAGAAAAAACCAATAAGACAAAAAAAAATCTTCAGATGATATTTATTTATATCTCCCCCCCCCTTTATTATTTTTACAAATAACTTAAGGCAGCAAACATATCCAATACATCTTCCTCCTCCTATTTATTTTCCCCTACAACAACATCCCTGCAAGGTAGGTTCATCTGAGAGAGAGGGACTGGCCCAAAGACACCCTGATGGCTTTCAGAGCTAAGGCAGGACTTGAACTCATGGTCTTTCTACTTTCTAACTGGTGCCTTAACCACTGGCAAAACTGACTCTTAATATTGTATTAATATCAATGCTATGACAATTGTCAGCTTTCGAAGCCATATTAGGCCGGAAGCTTCCATGCTGCCACCTTCTCCTGTGTGGGAAAGTAGGAGGGGGGATTTAGTAGAGGGGTTGTCTTTAGACATAATACATTCTTCCTGTCAGTCAAGGTCAGGCCGATCCTGCATCTGGAGAAGGAGTGGTGGGAGTGATGTCTCGAGATGGGACAGATGGTGATTGGAGCATGTGATCGACTGAGGAGTGAGGGGATGGTTTGGGGGGTTTTGATTTACTGAGGGAAAACCTGGACCACTCAGATTCGGGTTTTTCCAAGATGTGCCAGTTTACCTATTCTAGTAAATAGAACTTTGGAAAACACGTGTTCCAATTTCAAAGCTTCGCCATTACTACCTATACCATTTCAGACCGATGGTTGTCCAATCTCCAATTCTGTAATTGTAACCTTCAGAGGTGGGTTTCAGCAGGTTCTGACCAGTTCTGGAGAACCGGTAGCGGAAATTTTGAGCAGTTCGGAGAACCGGTAGTAAAAATTCTGACTGTCCCACCCCCATCTATTCTCTGCCTCCCGAGTCCCAGCTAATTGGGAGGAAATGGAGATTTTGCAGTAACCTTCCCCTGGAGTGGGGAGGAAATGGAGATTTTGCAGTAACCTTCCCCTGGAGTGGGGAGGGAATGGAGATTTTACAGTATCCTTCCACTGCCATGCCCACCAAGCCACGCCCACCAAGCCACACCCACAGAACTGGTAGTAAAAATTCTGACTGGCCCCACCCCCATCTATTCTCTGCCTCCCGAGTCCCAGCTGATCGGGAGGAAATGGGGATTTTGCAGTAACCTTCCCCTGGAGTGGGGAGGGAATGGACATTTTACAGTATCCTTCCCCTGCCATGCCCACCAAGCCACACCCACAGAACCGGTAGTAAAAAAATTGGAAAGCCACCACTGCTTCTAATAAGCATTTATAATTCTTACCATTAGCATTTATAATTCTGGCAACCTAGTCTAGTCTGAAAAGCAGATAAAAATCTTGCAGCTATC
Organism: Coluber constrictor foxii; assembly: GCA_038048745.1. Classification (NCBI taxonomy): domain Eukaryota; kingdom Metazoa; phylum Chordata; class Lepidosauria; order Squamata; family Colubridae; genus Coluber; species Coluber constrictor. Next base: position 5,748,629 of record CM075970.1, read on the forward strand.
TGTACATATCAAGGATTCCTGAATCTTTATCTCAGCAGGCGTTACCTGAAGCAAAGTACATTAAAAAATGTTGCAACGTCTCTTCACTCAGATCTCTGACCCCATCAAGCTCAACACAAACTCTGCCAGGCAAGGTCCTCGGGGTAGTGTCTGCCCAGATCAAGCATTGTTCCTTCCCTAACCCCCCCCCCCCCGCCCCCCGATTTGCAAACTATACCTCTATGATGCAGCTTAAACCATTATTGCTGGCTTCTTTTCTTTCTTTTTTTTTAACATTCGTAATGTATTCCATCCATTTATTTTCTAAATTCCCGAAGGCAGAGCTGGGGGGGGGAGAATTTCCTCAAACAAATATCTTTTGCACAACAATGCCGTAATCAAAAGAGAGATGCAGATTATTGCAGGTTACTCAGGAAACTTTAGGGAATAGCCAGGGGTAGGCTTCAAGAATTTTAGCAAGGGATTTTCTGCCCGGTTGCTGGGTGGGCGTGGCCATGGTGGGCGTGGCCTAGTCTGCCTCCTGCTCCATTGTGGGTTGTGTGTTTTTGCCTTCCTCGAGCTCCAGAGGTTTTCTTCAAGCCTCCGGGAGGCCAAAAACGGCCTCCCCAGGCTCTGGAGGCTCTCCAGAGGCCAGAAACAGGGCCGTTTCCGGCCTTCCTGAACTTCTGGTAGAGGTTGCCACAAAGAAGAGGGAGTCAAGCTATCCTCCAAAGTACCTGAGGGCCTTTGGACAAGAAGCAACAGGTGGAAACTAATCAAGGAGAGAAGCAACCTGGAACTAAGGAGAAATTTCCTGACAGTGAGAACAATTAACCAGTGGAACAACTTGCCTCCAGAAGTTGTGAATGTTCCAACACTGGAAGGATTTAAGAAGAGATCGGACAACCATCTGTCTGAAATGGTATAGGGTCTCCCGCCTGAGTAGCAGATTGCAAGGTCCCTTCCAACGGGAAGGATCTTCTGCATCCCACAGAAAAATGAAGAAAAGTTGATGACATTCTTCACCAACATATTGGACTCTGTTGAGTGTCCTCTAATATCTAGAACAGGAGTCTCCAACCTTGGCAACTTTAAGATTTGTGGACTTCTACTCCCAGAATTCCTCAGTCAGCAAAGTTGCCAACCTTGGCAAGTTGACTTGCGGATATCAACTCCAAGAATTCAGAGTCTTCAAACTTGTCAGCTTTAAGACTTGTGGACTTCAACTCCCAGAATTCTCCAGCCAGCTATGCTGGCTGGAGAATTCTGGGAGTTGAAGTCCACAAATCTTAAAGTTGCCAAGATTGGAGACCCCTGATCTAGAAAACATAATAGCAACAGCTGATCATAACTGGAATATTTTGAAGGCATCTCTCCTGTCTCATTGTGAGGCTCCCACAGTTAGTTTATCCTGTACAGGTAATAAGTAGTATAGGTAATGGAGGCTAAAACATACAATGAACGGTTGCTGGAGCTGGGCATGGCTAGTCTAGTGAAGAGAAGGACCAGGGGAGACATGAGAGCATCTTCCAATATTTGAAGGGCTGCCACAGAGAGGAGCGGTCAAGTTATTTTCCAAAACACCTGAAGGCCAGACAAGGAACAATGGATGGAAACTGATCAATGAGAGATTCAATCTAGAAATGAGGAGAAATTTTCTGACAGTGAGAACAATCAATCCATGGAACAGAAGTTGCCTTCGGAAGTTGTGGGAGCTTCATCACTGGAAGCTTTCAAAAAGAGATTGGACTGTCATTTGTCAGAAATGGTGTAGGGTCTCCTGCTTGGCAGGGGGTTGGAGTAGATGACCTATAAGGTCCCTTCGAACTCTGTTCATCTGTCTGACTCCCTGTAGTATTTGGTTGAAAAAAACATGAAATGATGCAAGGTGATCAACTTACAATATAATGTCCCCACCCACCATAAGTCACTTACCTCTGTCCTGTGGACCAGCATCCATTTCCCATCATCCCCCTGTTTATAAAACTCTAAAAATGGATCTGATTTTCCGAACAAATCCTGCAAGAGAGAGGAGAGTAAAAGCATATAGAGGATTGTCAACAGCCAACAAGTCTTGTCCATAGATCTTTTGGGACCCCTCCCTGTTGGTTCCCCTGCACAGCTCCGTATATATATTTATTGTGATTGCTGAACACAAGTTTGTCTTTACCCGGTGCAATTAATGTTCTTTCGATCCCGCCTGCCTATTCACAAAAGAAAATCAATTTATGATCAAATAGAAATTCTCAAGATTGTTAATGAGAGAACAGCTTGAGTGGCAGTCACTTTGTCTGCTGCTGGAAGAATTACCCAACCCGGTTTGTCCAAGGAAGAAATGAGACTGAATGTGGGTGAAGTGTGAATATCCTCCTCACTTCAGAAAGGAGAAGAGAGAGAGAGAGAGAGAGAGAGAGAGAGAGAGAGAGAGAGAGAGAGAGAGAGAGAGAGAGAGAGAGAGAGAGAGAGAGAGAGAGAGAGAAAGAGAGAGAGAGAGAGAGAGAGAGAAAGAGAGAGAGAGAGAGAGAGGAGAAAGGGAGAGAGAGAAAGAGGGAGGGAGGGGGAGAGAGAGAAAGACAGAGGGAGAGAGAGAGAATGAGAAAGAGAGCGAGAGAGAAGGAGGAAGGGAGAGAGAGAGAGAGAGGGAGGGGGAGAGAGAGAAAGACAGAGGGAGAGAAAGAGAAAGAGAGAGGGGGAGAGAAAGAGAGAGAGAAGGAGAAAGGGAGAGAAAGAGGGAGGAAGGGGGGAGGGAGAAAAAGACAGAGCGAGAGAAAGAGAATGAGAGAGAGAGAGAGAGAGAAAGAGAGAAGGAGGAATGGAGAAAGAGAAAGAGGAAAGGAGAATGAGATAGAGGGAGGGGGGGAGAGAGAGAGAAAGACAGAGGGAGAGAAAAAGAGAGGGGGAAGTTTATTAAATGACTGTTCTAATCCTATTCCATTCCATTCCATTCTAAGTTATAACGTCATTGACAAAATGACTTATGACCATTTTTCACACATAGGACCACTGCAGCATCCCCATGGTGACCTGATCAAAATCCAGACCCTTGACAACTGATTCATACTTATGACGGTCGCTGTGTCCAAGTGATCCCTTTTACAACCTTCTGACACGCAAAGTCAACAGGGAAGCCAGATTCACTTAACAACCATGCTACTAATTGAACAAGCGCAGAGATTCAATTCACAATTGTGGCAAGAAAGGGGCAAAATTCACTTAACAAATCTCTCTCTTAGCAACAGAAATTTGGGGCTCAATTGTGGTTGTTAAGTTGAGGACTATCTATATTATTTCAATGATTTGACTATTTCTTTGCCCAGCCTTGAATACAGCAATAGCGCTTAGACTTCTATACCGCTTCACAGTGCTTTCCAGCCCACGGTTTACAGAGTCAGCCTCTTGCCATCCTCATTTTACCCAACTCAGAAGGATGGAAGGCTGGGTCAACCTTGAGCTGGTCAGGATTGAACTGCTGACAGTCGGCAGAGTCAGCCTGCAGTACTGCATTCTAACCACTGCCAACAATGGATGGATGGATGGAAGGAAGGAAGGAAGGGCAATAGCAATAGCCCTTAGGCTTATATACCACTTCACAGTGCTTTAAAGCCCTCTCTAAGCAGTTTACAGAGTCAGCCTACGGCCCGAAACAATCTGCATCTTCAGTTTACCCACCTCGGAAGGACAAAAGGCTAAGTCAACCTTGAGCTGGTCAGAATCGAACTGCCAAACTGCTGGCAGTCGGCAGTCAGCAGAAGTAACCTGCAGTACTGCAGTCTAACCACTGCGCCACCATAGTCCTTGATTTATGACCGGTCATTCAAAAATGGTTCCAAGTTAGGGCAGCTTGAGCCAGTAAAGCACTTCTGACTAGTGTAAATCCTTCCATCGCTCCTTCCTGAGGTTACATGACTGCAATTTGCAATGTTTTTTGGCCAGTTTCTGGCACAATGTTGTTATTTGTTGTTTTACTATTTTAATATATGCTGGTTTTAATGTTTGTGAGCAGGCCAGAATCATCTCTGATGATGGGTGGCACATAAACTGAATGAATGAATGAATGAATGAACAAATGAATATCATTCATTGAGAGCACATATGCAAATTTATGACTGCACAGATCCCTTAACAACCACGGGATTCACTTAACAAAAACATAGAAATCAGTGGAAATATCAGGTCCTGTTATGGGGGCCTCAACTTATCACTGCAATGAGCTACAATCAGAATTTTGGTCCAGTTGTGACCATAAATCAAGGACTACCTGTAATGTTGCTAATCCCACAAGAATACCACTCTTATTTTACACAAGTATCTCAGCAGCAGAAGTCCCAAACGGACCCTCGATTTACAAACCAACAATTAAAAATTGTTCCATTACCCACTGGATATGCCTAAATTGTAATTACCCCCCAGTTTAAGAACCAGTGCGGTATGAGAAAACAACTGGATTTGCAAAGTTAATAATAAGCAACTGAGATAAGATGACCAAAGGATTAATTAGTTCTCCCTACGATAAATGCCAACATTTTATCAGCTACTTCTGGATTTATGCTGGAAAACTATTCACTGCCCTCTTAGGTCTCCTTCAGTCTAGTCTGCAATCCCGATTCCGTGTACTTATGCTAAATTGCATCACTGGGGACGAAGTGCTAAATAATTAATTTTTAGGGCACGACTCTTCCTCCGTCTTGAAAGGTCTAACAAAGCAGGAGAGCTGTCAAAAGTGAAACAGGATAATTTTTAATAGAAAGTTTTGAGAACTAGTAATTGACCTGCCATGTGAAAATGCCACTTGGCTGATTTAAGTAACCAAGTGTAATTTCCCCTATGCTCTCTCCCTCCCCTTCTCTCTCTCTCTCTCTTACTCTTTTTCTCTCTGTCTTTCTCTCTCTTCTTTCTTTCTCACTTTCTCTCTCTTTTTCACTCTTTTCTCTCTTTCTCTCTCTCTTTCTCTCTCTTTTATCCTCTCTCTCTTTCTCTCTCTTTCTCTTTCTGTCTTTCTCTTTTCTGTCTTTCTCTCTTTCTTTCTCACTCTCTCTCTTTTTCACTTTTTCTTTTTCACTCTTTCATCCTCTCTCTTTCTTTCTGTCTTACTCTTTTTCTCTCTGTCTTTCTCTCTCTCTCTCTTTTCCTTTCTCACTTTCTCTTTTTCACTCTTTTTCTTTCTCTCTTTCTCTTTTATCCTCTCTCTCTTTCTTTCTCTCTCTCTCTCTCTCTTTCTCTTTCTGTCTTACTCTTTTTCTCTCTGGCTTTCTCTTTCTGTCTTTCTCACTTTCTCTCTCTTTTTTCTCTCTCTGTTTCTCTCTCTCTCTCTGTCTTACTCTTTTTATCTCTATCTTTCTCTGTCTTTCTCACTTTCTCTTTTTCACTCTTTTTTCTCTTTCTTTCTTTCTTTCTTTCTCTCTTTCTTTTATCCTCTCTCTCTTTCTTTCTTTCTCTCTCTCTCTTTCTCTTTCTGCCTTACTCTTTTTCTCTCTGGCTTTCTCTTTCTGTCTTTCTCACTTTCTCTTTTTTTCTCTCTATTTCTCTCTCTCTCTGTGTCTTACTCTTTTTCTCTCTATCTTTCTCTGTCTTTCTCACTTTCTCTTTTTCATTCTTTTTTCTTTTTCTCTCTCTTTCTCTTTTATTCTCTCTTTCTCTCTCTTTCTCTTTCTGTCTTACTCTTTTTCTGTCTTTCTCTCTTTCTTTCTCACTTTCTCTCTCTTTTTCACTTTTTTCTCTCTCTTTCATCCTCTCTCTTTCTCTCTCTTTCTCTTTCTATCTTACTCTTTCTCTCTCTCTTTCTTACTTTCTTTCTTTTTCACTCTTTTCTCTTTTTCTCTCTCTTTCTCTCTCTTTTATCCTCTCTCTCTTTCTCTTTCTCTCTCTTTCTCTGTCTTACTCTTTTTCTCTCTGTCTTTCTCTCTCTCTCTTTCTTTCTTTCTCACTTTCTTTTTTTCACTCTTTTCTCTCTTTCTCTCTCTCTTTCATGTACACATATAACTAAGGTCGCTGTCTTGGAGAATGCACATGTGTCAAGCGCAAAGGAGCAGGATTAAGTTGATGAACACATTAAGTCGATGAAGATTCTCAGTAATCCAGGAAGAATTGTTTAAAGATTGAGTCATCGCAACTGGACTAATTTTTGTTGTCAGTTTGAGACGTTTCGCTGCTCATCCAAGCAGTTTCATCAATCAGAACTAGCCGGTTAGGCAGTGATTCATTGGACTGTACCATCTCCTACTACACCAACCTCAGGGGTATCGGCTGCCAACCTTATGCTTTGCTGCTGGGCAGTGGCAGACTGCCATGGACTCTGGGGAATGATGGGAGGAATGCTTGGGAAATAGAAAGTAGAAGCTGTACTTCCTCAAGATGCTGCCTCAAGGCCACCCAGCTGGAAGAAGGAAGGAGCTGCATACCCACCTACGCCTGAAGTGACCATTTTGAAAACATCTTGTTGAATCTGATGGGTCAAAGGGGGGATCAGCAATGGGAGGCAGTTAAGGGAGGCAAACGTTGAACTTGGGGAATTCAGCGTGTGATTTTCAGTTCTGGCTATACAGTGCTGCAATACACTTGATCTCTAATAAAACTATATCTTTGGAGGCAAGGATTGTTTCTATCTATAGCAGTGTTTCTCAACCTTGGTAGCTTGAAGATGGGTGGACTTCAACTCCCAGAATCCCCCAGCCAGCTTAATTACTGTAAGTTCGAATCTCACCAGGCTCAAGGTTGACTCAGCCTTCCATCCTTTCTAAGATAGGTAAATTGAGGACCCAGTTTGTGGGGACAATAAGCTGACTTTGTATAAATATACAAAAGTATGAAGGCTATTGCTTAACGCATTGTAAGCCGCCCTGAGTCTCCGGAAAAGGGCAGCATATAAATCAAATTTTTAAAAAAACATACATTAAGTTAAAGTTTGAAGAGTTGGGGCTCGAATCTCTAGATAAGAATCCGGTCTATTTGAGAAAGAGGGATGGAAGAGTAAGGATGAAGGGAATGGAAAGCAGAGTAGGAGAGACGGTAAGACAGGGGGGAAGAGAGAAGGAGAAGGAGAAGGGAAGGGGAAGTAGAGAAGAGAAGATGAAGGTGGGGAAAGAAAGTTGGAAGGAGAAGAGGGAAGAGGGAGAGGCTAGGTTTGAGGAGAAAGATTGCTGTACAATAAAAAAAAGATGAAGCGGAAGAAAGGCAGCTCTGAACAAACAAATATAAATATATTAGGAAAAAGAATGAATTGTTAAAGAATAAAAGAGGACAAATATGTACACCTAGCAAAGTTAGAATTTAGGAATAAATGAAGGAGGTGTTTATATATGCAAGTATAGAAATACTGAGGTGTATTCAAAAAAAAAGGAAAGGGGGGAAGACGATAAAAACTGTAATTGAGTAAAATGTATTTGAATTTGACTAATTGTATAAGATAAGAAACGACCAACACTCTGTTCAAAAAAAAAAAAAGAAAGAAAGATGTGGGTGAAGGTGGGAGAGGAGAAAAGAAAAAAAACAAAACTTGTTTAAAAAAAAGAAAAAAAAGAATCTGGTCTATTGCTACTGCATGCAGGCATCAGTGAGGACAGGGGATTCGAACACAGACCTTCTTATCCAACTTCCTGCCGGCCATGCTGAGTGTGATCACCCGATTGTCCAATAACTCCTGGGCTGCTATCTGAAAAGCAAGAGGAGAAAGGGATCACTCTTAGGATACCAGCCGCCGGATCCCTTCAGGGTGTCTTTAAAAATGCAGGAAAAGAGCGTTTCCTTGGGAGAAAAATTCAGCAGGAAAAAAAAGACAAATTAAAGAGTCATTACATCAGGTAGCATAGACAGGTTGTCCTCGACTTACAACCATTCATTTAGCGATCGTTCAAAGTTACAACGGCACCGAAAAAGTGACTCCTGATTGGTTTTCACTGCAGCATCCCCATAATCACACAATCAAAATTCAACATGCTTGGCAACTGGCATGTACTTATGACAGTTGCGCTGTCCCAGGGTCATGTGATCGCTATTCCCAGCCAGCTTCCCACAAGCAAAGTCAGCAGGGGAAGCCAAATTCACTTAATGACGGCACAATTCACTTAATAACTCCAGTGATTTGCTTAACGATTGTGGCAAAAAAGAAAAAGAAAAAAGCCGTGAAGCAGGGCAAAACTCTTAACAATGGAAATGTAAATCGAAAGATTACCTTACGTTTAATAAATTATTATTCTTTCCAACTTTCTTCATACATGAGCAGGGTTGTTGATTCAGCATGAGGTTACATTTGAGCACAGCCCTGGTTATTGCTAGTGTGCCTTTCATACAGTCATTATGTCAGGGTTCCAACCGATGCCCTAATTAAATCATGAGCCTCAAGCCAAGCTTCAAAAGAAACCCAGTTATTTATTAGAAGCTTCATGTTGGCACATTCCCAAGTGAAGCCAGCTCTGACCCTACGTAATTTACATCCCAATTATGACCCTGTTTCCCCCCCCTCCCCCCAGGGTGTGTCATCAATCATGGTCCCACTGGAACAATTTCAAGGGTTGTAGAGATCACTCCCCTCCAGCTGCTGTGGGTAACCCTGGGATACAGCCTTGAGAGAGATAAATATACACATATTTATCTGCCCCAGCTACGGACCCCAAAGAACACAGCACACACAAACTCTATACAAAGCTTATTTTACTCAAATAACTCAGTCTTTATCAACCAAGGGCTGTTAGTAAACTGTCTTAACCAGAATTCTAAGATAAGGTAATCACAGTCTTACTAGAGTTGGCAGAAAGCCCAGAAGCAATTTTGCAGAGAATCCAGAGGCGAAGGAGATTGAACTAAAGTTGTTCCCTACAGCTTGCTGAAAGCGGCGTTCCTCCTTAAATAGGCTAAGGGAGTGGCCAATTAGCCCCAAGCCTTACTCTTGAGGAGACCTCCTCCTGAGGAGCCACTCCTGCCTTTTGGCAGCTCTGCACACCTGTGCACCGAGAAGAAGTCCTCCTCTTCTTCCTCTTCACTTATGGGAGCTTCTGGAGGTTCTGAAGGCCCTGGCTGAATCCCTGCCTCTGGCACCACATCTTCTCCAGCCTTGAGTGCCAACTGCACAGGCTACTGGCGCAGCACCACACCAGCCTCCTCGCTGTCGGAATCAGCTACTAGCTGCACAGGCCGCTGATGGGCCACAACAGTATGCATCTGTCTTTGGCTGCCCTACTGTTTCACTGATTTCCCATCCCCCCTGGCCTATGGCAACTCGAGAGCAGGCCAGGGATGCTTTCCAAGTTGACAATTATAGATTATAGTCATTATAAATTCATGCATAGATTAAAACCATTTTTTCTACCACCTCTTCGGCGAAGAGGTTGTAAAAATTGCTTTCTGATGATCCCAGCTGAGTTGCCTGATCAGCAGAGGCTTTTTTTCTTTTAAATGCCTCTGACGATCAGGCAACTCAGCTTGAATCGTCAGAGGCATTTAAAAGAAAAGGGGTTTTTTTTCTTTTAAAAGCCTTTGAGGATCCCAGCTGAGCTGGGATAATATAGTCATTATAGATTCATGCATAGATTAAAACCATTTTTTCTACCACCTCTTCGGCGAAGAGGTTGTAAAAAAATGCTTTCTGATGATCCCAGCTGAGTTGCCTGATCATCAGAGGCTTTTTTTTTTTACTTTTAAAAGCATTTTTTTTTGGCCGAAGAGGTTGTAGAAAAAATGCTTTTAAAAGTTTAAAAAAAGCCTCTGATGGTTGTGCAGCTCAGCTGGGCATGAGGGGAGGCAGGGATTTTTGCTACCAGTTCTCCGAACCACCCACCTCCATTGCTACCAGATTGGACAATCCGGTCCGAACCGGGAGCATTTCACCCCTGCTACCTTGCCAAAACAAGGAATACTTGGCCTTCAAACTGGTGGAGACCTCTTGTGCGAGGATGTGAAAGTACAGTCCTGGGACTTGAGTTTTGCAGGAGATGCTAGATTTGGGTGCCCCTGGTAGAAGGTACCATTATGGGGATGTAGGATGACTTTCAACCATTCATTTAATGGACCGTTTGAAGTTACAATGGCAATGAAAAAAGTGACTTATGACCATTTTTCACACTTAGAATCACTGCGTGGACCCATGGACCCAAAATCGAACTTTGGATGCTTGGCAACTGACTCACATTTATGACGGTTGCAGTGTCCCAGAATCACATGATTCGTTTTCGCGACGTTCTGATAAGCAAAGTCAGTTGGGAAGTTGATCTGTCCCCCTCTACATACACCCACAAAAACACAGCCAGTCGAGGGTTAAAGAAGCACTTGGCACACACCACAGTTCTTATCTCCAACTTGGCAGCGATATGCACACTGTCTGCCAAGTGCTTTAATTGTTCACAGAAAGAAAATCACATACGTACCTTTGCCAAAATCCGTTCTTTTAGCTCCAATGACTACCAGATTGAGTTATTGTTCGTCACAGGGATCATTGACCACCACCCTCTCTTATATAGTCTGTGGGGTGTGGTCCAGTGACTCATTGGTCCTGTGACTCAAGTCTAGTGACTCAGGTCTATTCCCTCGCACGTCTCCTCAGCTGCTGCAAGTGCTTATCTCGCCTTCGTTGACGTGCGTCCAGGAATGACGTCTCTCCCTCACTCTCATCTGAGACACCTGTTTCCCCACTACTTTGCTCTCTTTCAGCTGGCACCTGAGACGGTGCCAGAGGGGGGGGGGCTGGGAGATCTGGCTGGCTCCACTTCCTCATGCTCAGAGCTTCCTTCCTCCAATGGGATAGGCTCAGAGGACGGGGCCACAACAGAAGTCAGATTGACTTAACAACCGGGTTACTAACTTAACAACTGCACTGATTCGCTTAACAACTGTGGCAAGGACGGTCGTAAAATGGGGATAAAACTCACTTAACAACCGTCTTTCTTAGCAACAGAAATTCCCGGCTCAACTGCGGTCGTAAGTCGAGGACCACCTGTACTGTGAGTCTTTTTGTTGTTGTCCTTGTGTATGATTTCTGGGTTGGAATGGAAACATCAGTCATAAATAAAAATCAAGCTAGCCTACCAATGGGGGCTAAAATCGGGGATTTGAGGCAGATGTACTTGGAATATCTTAAGTTTCTTTGGAGGAAATTAAGAGCTAAATATGACAACTAAATAACAGATGTTGGCAGGCGTAGACTGAGTCAAGCTCCAGAAAGAATCTGAATGCTCTCTTCAATTGGTGCAAATGACTAAAGTTTCCATAATTTATCTTTTCTTGGCATCATTCAGACTCTTTTTTTTTTAAAGTACCACTAAATTCTCACACGGCTGCTTCCTTTTTATTCCCACACATTTGCTTCTAAGCCAGTATTTTTCAACCTTGGTAGCTTGAAGATGGGTGGACTTCAACTCCCAGAATCCCCCAGCCAGCGCTGCTGGCTGGGGGATTCTTGGAGTTGAAGTCCACCCATCTTCAAGCTACCAAGGTTGAGAAACACTGTTCTAAGCAAAGAAAGAGAAAAAAACAGAGATGGGAATGGGAACCATACAAGTAACAAAGAGATTGAGGCAATAAGTGGGGGATTTTTTTTTCTTGCCTGAAAAATAACAGAATTTCACGCAGGGGAGACCAACCCATTATCGGCACGGAAAGTAGTACCCTATGATGCCAACCATTTCATCAAATTCGAATCGCCATTAAATGATTAAATAAAAAAACTGGGAAGGATTAAAATATTACATAATTCTGGGTTTTATTTATTTGGGCTAAACGATGCTAGAATTTTAATTATCCATTTTATGATGTTTATGTATCTTTTATTTTTTCTTGACTGTACACCGCCTTGAGTCCTGCGGGAGAAAGGCGGTATAGAAATATAATAAATAAATAAATAAATAAATAAATAAATAAATAAATAAATAAATAAATAAATAAATAAATACTAAATAAATAAATAAATAAATAAATAAATAAATAAATAAATAAATAAATAAATAAATAAATAAATAAATAAATAAAATGAGTGCGCCTTTTGGAAGTGCATAAAAGCCAACGGAATTGTGCCAGCCCTCTAAAAAACAACCCAAAGCACAACATTGGATGATACTTTTATTGAGATTAACACAAGGTTGCATGAACGACCGTACAAGCTTTTGAGTTCTTCAGAATTTAATGATCCTGAGTTATTTGGGTTAAGATACGCTGATTAAGATGTTCCTCTATATTTTTTAGTCTCTCAGGCTGTTTTTCTTTAACTGGGACCCCCACTTCCCATCGCTCTAGGTCAGGAGTCAGCAGCCTGCAGCTCTGGAGCCACATGTGGCTCTTTCATCCCTCCGTTGCGGCTCCCTGTAGCCAGTCGGCACCACGATTTTGAGAGGAGCTTCCAGTTGGGGGTGGGGTGGGGGGGTGAGGGAAGTAGGGCATACTAGGAGGAGACTCTATGGCAAGGAGCGGGTTTTCAGATCAGCCCACAATTGATAGGGTTAGGACTGGTAGAGGAAAAAGGACGCCATGCTAGGAGGAGACTCTATGGTTGGGGAACCAGACTTCCGGTCAGCTCCAGAATTGAATGGGGGGCTTCCGGTTAGGACCTTTGGCTCTTTGAGGGTTTAAGGTTGCCGATCCCTGCTCTAGGTATTTATATCTGATGGAATCCTATCCAAGACATCTGCCTAAAACACATGAAGAACGGTTGCAAGAATTGGGTATGTCTAGTCTGGAGAAAACAAGGACTACTGGTGACATGATAGCAGGGTTCCAATGTCTCAGGGGCTGCCCCAAAGAAGAGGGAGTCAAGCTATTCTCCAAAGCACCTGACGGCAGGACAAGAAACAATGGATGGAAACTAATCAAGGAAAGAAGCAACTTAGAACTAAGGAGGAATTTCCTGACAGTTAGAACAATGAATCAGTGGAACAACTTTCTTCCAGAAGTTGTGAATGCTCCAACACTGGACGTTTTTAAAAAGATGTTGAATAACCATTTGTCTGAAATGGTATAGGCTTTCCTGCCTGAGCAGGGGGTTGGACTAGAAGACCTCCAAGGTCCCTTCCATCTCTGATGTTCTATGTTCTGAAGGTTGCAATCAGGGCTACTGAATCAGAATCACAATAGAGCTGGAAGGGACCTTGGAGGTCTTCTAGTCCAGCTCCCTGCTCAAGGAGGGGACCCTATACCACTTGAGACAAGTGAGGGGCTACTGATCTGCTTGCACCCTGCATAGCTACTCTCCAAGAATTCTCCTCCTCTTTCCAGATCTTGCCTGGAAAATGTCGGTGTGTAGGTGGGGAGAGAAAGAGCTAGATAAAAAGAATGACATTGGCCAGGGCTGAAAATAGCTTTTTCCTATTAGCCACTATTTGCTTTCAAAGCGATCTGAACAAACTAAGTGAGTCACAGAGATTTTGCTGGTGGAAGTGACCCAAAATCAGCTGGTAATTGACTTTTTCTCTTCTTCCATTGTTCAGCAGAGGAAAATCTGAAATTGGAAAGCAAACTTATCTTGGAAGGAGTATGTAGACACAGGAAGGAGTCTAAATATTCAGGGCCGCCTTATTTATCATGCTTCCAAGTCCACTGTTGCTAACTTCACCCGTGAAAAAATGGTACTCGGCTTTTTCCTCCTAAACGAATTTTCTATTTGCAAAAAGATGAAATGCAGCAGGGCGAAATAAGAGAAGGATGCCAACCCCTTGGTAAAAAAAATACATGTTTGAGGTAATTGCACAGTAGTAGATTCATCTGAACTGCAGCCAAAATGTCATTGCTTTAATTGATTGAAAAACGGTTGAGAAGTTAATTTTATTTTATTTTATTTTAATTTGATTTATATGCCGCCCTTCTCCGGAGACTCAGGGCGGCTTACAATGTGTTAAGCAATAGCCTTCATACTTCTGTATATTTATACAAAGTCAGCTTATTGCCCCCAACAAACTGGGTCCTCAATGAAGCCTAATGAAGGCTTTATTCTAAACTCCTTGGATAGCAAAGGTGGCTCACAAATAAGTACTGGAGCACATAACACCAGTTGTGTCACTGGAAGGCAAAATCACAAAAGTGTGTCTCACTAGCTTTGGCCGTGTCATGAAGGGGAATTCACTGGAGAAAGCAATTATGGAGAAATTATGGAGAAAGCAACTTGGAAGAGTTAGCGGTAAAAGGAAACCAGGCTGTTGTGGCCCACCAGCGGAGCTGGCGGCAGAGTTGGACAGTGAGGAGGTTGGGGAGGAACCTAGGCCAGTCCTGGAGCCTGGGGAGGGCTCTTCATCGGAGGCAGAGATGGAGCCAGGGCTGTCCGACAGTTGTCACTGCCTTCAGAGTCAGAGATAAATGGGGCAGAAGAACAGCTGGAGCCTGTTCCCAGTGTGCACATGCGCAGAACTGCCAGGAGAAGGGAACAGCTAAGGAACAAGGGTCGACTCAGGAGTAAAGCCACAGGTGGACAGTGAATGGCCCCTCCCATAGGGAATAAAGAGGAGCAAAGGGGAGGGGAGTTTGCAGGAGACAATTAGTTCAATTGATTAGGGTGAAGATCTGTTCCTGACTTCTTGCCAAGTAATTGTTGCTCCAGCGTGGCGTTTGGAAGATATCAGCCTGGCAACTCTCCAAGCCTGATAAAGGTCTGTAGTTGGGAAATCTCATGAAAGACTGTTTGCCAGAACTTTGCTGGAGAGGAATTTGACTTAAATAAAAGAGGTTTTATAGGGACAAGGAGTCGGCTTCATGATCTTGGGAGGCCTAGGCCTTCCAAGTACACACTGGTTGGACCCCATCAAAGCTGACACCAGCCAGAGGATAGAAAAACCCAAAAGACGTAGTGGAAGATGAGAAGATGTGGAGAGACCTGGCCCACAGAATCGCCACGAGTCAGACCCAACTGAATGGATAACATGATCATCACAGTTCTGAACACCAGACCTAAAATGTTTAAATTATGAAGGACAAGCAGGAACCCATGATAGAAAACTGTCCTTTGGAGTCTATTTGCAAGTACTGAGGTATTGTGCCAATCAAAGCCTGACACTGGCATGTTTTCCTATCTCTTACTAATTCATCCCCATCTTCCGGTACTTGAGGGGATGTCCCAGAGAAGAGGCAGTCAACTAATTCTCCAAAGCACCTGAGGGCAGGACAAAGTGGTAGATCATTTGAAAGTGACCAACCTGGAACTAAGGAGAAATTTCCTGACAGTGGGAACAATTAGTGGAACAGAAGCTGCCTTCAGAAGTTGTGGGTGCTCCATCACTGGAGGTTTTCAAAAACAGACCGGATAGCCATTTGTCTAGAATGGCATAGGGCAAGGATGGCAAACCTATGGCACGCACGCCATAGCTGTGGGCATTGCCCTAGCTCAGCTCCAGCACACATGCATATGTGCCAGCCAGCTGATTTTCAGGCCTTCTGGGCCCATCGGAAGTTGGGAAACCTACATTTCCGGTCTCTGCGAGGGTGGGGGAGGCCCTTTTGCCCTCCCCAGGCTCCAAGAAAGCCTCTGGAGTCTGGGGAGGGCAAAAATGGGCCTACTGGGCCCACCAGTAACCTTTTTGGAATTGTGTGCCAAAACCAGGGGGAGTGTGTGTGTGTGTGTGTCGCATGTGCATACACGGGGGTATGCACATGAATTATGGGTGTGGGCACACACATGCATGACCCCCCCCCCCGTTCCCCTTGCTTTTGGCACGTGATGGCAAAAAGGCTAGCCATCACTGGCATAGGGCAAGGATGTCCAATCTTGGCAATTTTAAGACCTGGGGACTAGTTGACCCCAGTTCAGATTGCTTCTATAGAACCAGTAATAAAACCAGCAGGAGGCTCCGCCCACTGACCCTGACGTCATCAGAAGCGATCTGCGCATGTGCAGAAGCAAGGCGCACGCATGAGCAAAGCCAGAGAGTGTGCGCGATCCCATTGCGAACCAGTAGTAAAGGTAAGTAGAACCCATCCCTGCTGTGGACTTCAGACAGCATAGCATAGGTGGCGGGAGAATTCTGGGAGTTGAGGTCTTAAAGTTGCCGCGGTTGGACCCCCCCCATATAGGTTCTTCTGCTTGAGCAAGGGGTTGGACTAGAAGACCTCCAAGGTCCCTTCCAACCCTATTATTATTGTTCTATATTTCTCAGAGTAGGTCTGTGGAGCCCTGAGCCTTTTCTTTACAATCTCTGCTACTCCAAATGTTAGCCCCCTTTTAGCTAAATAAGGTTTTAAAAAAATAAAGAAACGTACTTCCGGAGCAGTGTTAAGCATGCATAAAACTAAGAAACCATGAAACATATGTACATAAATAGCACCGGAAACTACATTTGAATATAGAATGTTTCTCTGAATGGTAATCATCTCCTTTAAAACTAAAGGCTAGAAACCCCAGCTATGAAATGCAACCTTTTGCCTGCCTGCAAGCTTTGGCACCACACTATCGCGCTCAAAAGCAGAGGCGCCGCGGAGAACATTTTTGCAAAAGCTTTGGCAGCATCTTCCTCTCCACCCACTTCGCTTCTGTGTTCGGAACAGCACCTGTTGGGGGCAAAGAAACGTTCCAGCAACCTTCTCCAACTGGCCTCGTCCAGATGCTGTTACTACTATCTCCAGCTCATCCAGCCTGCACCCCCAGAGCGAAGATGGCCACCCTGAAATAAATGTATTTATTGCAGCATCCAATCTGAGTCAGTCACTTGGATCAAAAGTTTGTTCTTCCAAGCTTTGGGGCTCAGGCTGCAGCCCATCCTCAGGGAACTTTCTCTCTCTCCCAGAATATGCACACTGGATCGTTTTATGCATTGTGTTGATATGGTGCCTGGTTGCATGTGGTTTTTAGTTGTTAACTAGGGTGTCGCCAGACCATCAGACCCAGGATCCAAGAGGGAAGTGGGTCAAACTGAGTTTCTTGGTGCTGTGGCACCCCCGTTGAGGCCCGAGACCGGATGAAGTGGGTGGTTACAGCAAGATCTGTGGCAGCCCCACAGAAAGCGCAGCCTGAACTGGGGGAGGTGGAGAATCTGCCAGCCCTCTCTCCGCTTGCTTGCCCTGACAATCCTGGCTTGAGCACACAATGCAAGCCACCTACGTGCGCTGGCAGCTGCTCGGCTGCGCTGCCTCCTTCGAGCACGGGTGATCTCTAAGCAGATCGCCGTTTAGCTGCCCGCTTCTGTGAAGCCTGCCTGCCTGCCTGACTCTCTTGGCAGCTGACTCGGGCACAGGCATACCAAAGCCGTTGCCTTGGCCAAGAAGAGATTTCAACAACTTTGTTCAAAGTCAGTCTCCTCGCCGCCCTGCCCAGTTCTCAACCTAAAATGGTTTGTTAAAATACAAACTAATATAACAGAGTTGGAAGGGGCCTTGGAGATCTCCTGGTCAAGGGGTCTCCAACATTGGCAACTTTTAAGCCTGGAGGACGTCAACTCCCACCCAGCTTTGTTGGCTGGGGAATTCTGGGAGTTGAAATCCTCCAGGCTTAAAGTTCCCAAGGTTGGAGAGCCCTGTTCTAGTCCAACCCCCTGTTCAAGCAAGAGACTGTATGTCAGGGGTCCTCAAACTTGACAGCTTTAAGACAGAGGTGAAATCCAGCAGGTTCTGACAGGTTCTGGAGAACCGGTAGCGGAAATTTTGAGCAGTTCGGAGAATCGGTAGTGGAAATTTTGAGTAGTTCTGGAGAACCAGCAAATACCACCTCTGGCTGGCCCCAGAGTGGGGTGGGAATGGAGATTTTGCAATATCCTTCCCCCAGGAGTGGGGAGGGAATGGAGATTTTGCAGTATCCTTCCCCTGCCACACCCACCAAGCCACGCCCACCAAGTCACACCACACCCACCAAGTCACTCCCACAGAACCGGTAGTAAAAAAATTTGGATTTCACCACTGCTTTAAGACTTTAAGGCCAGCTGGCTGGAGAATTCTGGGAGTTGAAGTCCACAAGTCTTAAAGCTGCCAAGCTTGAAGACCTCTTAAAGTCTTAAAGCTGCCAAGTTTGAAGACCTCTGCTATATATCGTCTGTTATAAACAACTGAGTCAATAGTTGTGCAAGCTCTTCTTAATGGAGCACCCACAATTTCTGGAGGTAAGTTGTCCCACCGGTTAATTGTTCTCATTGTTAGGAAGTTCCTTCTTGATTCTAGATTGTCTCTCTCCTTGATTAGTTTCCATCCATTGCTTCTTTTCTTGCCTTCTGGTGTTTTGGAAAACAAGGCAACCCCTTCTACCCTCAAATACTGGAACTTGTCTTTCTTTTCACTAGACCAGGAGTACCCAATTACAGCAACTGTTCAACTCTTCCTGGGGAAGTTATAGAGAAGCACCACTCTGCCTGCAATTTAAGCCAGAGGGGTCTCCAAATTTGGGGTCATCCTCCTTTAGGGAGGACAGTCCTTCCTTTGTAAGTTCTGTCCCCTCTCAAAAAGTATCCTCCTACATGTCCTTCTTTTCGATATTTAAAGACTAATCTGTAAATCTCCATATTCGATCGATGCCGATTTGATTTGATTTTGATTTTATTAGATTTTTATACCGCCCTTCTCCCGAAGGACTCAGGGCGGTGTACAGCCAATGTAAACAATGAACCTTACAAAATTTAAAAACCAATTTAAAACAAGATTAAATACATTTGGCCCTGTCAATTAATACCCATAAATTAAAATACCCCATCCAGATTCTTATTCAGCCAGGCCAGCCTGTTGAAAAAGCAGGGTCTTAAAAATAACCCCCACATGGTTTCAGTATGTGCAATTACAAGCCAGATGGAGAAAAGACCAGAAAATTGGTATTACACAAAGTGATGACAATTTGATAAAACAAATTAGGGACCAAAGTCAAATGCATATCAAAAGGTTGTATAATATATTGATAGAGATAGACTTGGAAACAGAGCTAGTTAAAGATTGTATGATAAAATGGGCGCGAGATTTTGAGCAACCAATAATGATGGAAACATGGGAGAAAGTATGGGTAAGAAATGTGAAATTTACACAAGCGCAAAATTTAAGGGAGAACTTTTATAAAATGTTTTATAGATGGCATTTAGATCCAAAAAAATTATCTTGTATGTATCTGAATGTACAACCTAAATGTTGGAGATGCGATTGTAAGGATGCAACCTATTTTCATATATGGTGGACATGTAAAAAGGTCAAAGCGTTTTGGATAAAAATTTGGTGGATTTTACAAAATATTTTTAAAAAGAGGTTAAAAATTTACACCACGGTTGTTTTTGTTGGGTATAGTTACGGATTGTACGGTTATAGAGACTAATTTGATTTTGAACTTAATAATTGCAGCAAGACTATTGGTGACACAATATTGGAAGAAACAAGATTTACCTACAATTCAAGAATGGACCTTAAAAGTAATAAATCTAGCAGAGATGGCAAAAATGTCGGCGTACCTGAAGGAACACTCAAATGAAAAATATTTGAGGGATTGGAGAAGATGGATAGATTATATTCAAAGTAAATACCGGAATAAGAAACTGCAGATAGGTTATGAATAAATATGAAGATGTTATTAGGTAATTAAGTTTAGCAGGAAATTAAAGTAATAGGGGATGTTAGATGTTATAATTTATTAGATTAGGATGGACTATGATTGTTGAATATTATACCCTGTAATTTGTTCTGGGAAGAAGGATGGGGGAGGCGGGTGGTTGGGAAGGGGAAGAGGAGGGGGGAGGGAAGGTAGGGATAGGGGAGGGGGGAAAGAGGAGAGGTGGGAGTGGTAGGGAAGTGGGAGATATATACCGTATTTTCCTGCGTATAAGACTACTTTCTAACACACAAAAATCTTCTCAAAAGTCGGGGGTCGTCTTGTACGCCGGGTCTCATTCTCCTGTAACCAGGCAGATCAGCCCATAAGGCTCTAACGAGCCTTAAATGGCTTTGAGGAGGGTCGACTTATACGCCCAGTCGTCTTATACGCCGGAAAATACGGTATGTAAACTTTTTGTAAAACTTTTTAATAAAAAAAAAAAGAAAAGAAAAAGCAGGGCCTGGAGAAAGGTATGGAAGTTGGGAATCGTACGTATCCCGGAGGTAGTTCATTCCAGAGGGCGGGTGCCCCCACAGAGAAGGCTCTCCACCTGGGGTCACCAGCCTGCATTGTTTAGCTGACGGCACCCTGAGGAGCCCCTCTCTGTGGGAGGCTATTGGTCGGTGGGAGGCTATTGGTGTCAGAAGGCGATCCCGTAGGTATCTGGGCCCTATACCATGGAGCACTTTAAAGGTGGTAACCAGCACCTTGAATCACACCCGGAAGACCACTGGGAGCCAGTGCAGCTCACGCAGAAGAGGTGTCACATGGGTGCGTCGAGTCGCACCCATAATCACCCGCGCGGCCACATTCTGGACCAGTTGGAGCCTCCGGGTGCCCTTCAAGGGGAGCCCCATGTAGAGTGCATTACAGTAGTCCAGACGGGATGTGACAAGGGCATGAGTGACCATGCACAGGGCGTTCCGTCTAGAAAGGGACGCAACTGGAAAATCAGATGAATCTGATAAAAAGCCTCCCTGGCCACAGCCGTCATATGGTCTTCTAAAGACAGCCGTGCATCCAGGACACCCAGATTGCGAGCCCTCTCTGAGGGGGCCAAGATCTCACCCCCAATAGCCAGCGATGGTACCAGCTGGCTATACCCGGACGCCGGGAGCCATAGCCACTCAGTCTTGGAGGTATTGAGTCTGAGCCTGTTTCTCCCCATCCAGATCCGCCCGGCCTCCAGACAGCAAGACATCACATGAAGGGCATCATTGGGGTGGTCCGAGGTGGAGATGTACAGCTAAGTATCATCAGCATACAGATGACACTTCACCCCAAAACCACGGATGATCTCCCCCAGTGGCTTCACATAAATGTTGAACAAAAGGGGCGAGAGGACTGACCCTTGCAGCACCCCATAAATAAGGCACCTCGAGGTCGATCTCTGTCCCCCTGCCTACACACACTGAGTCCGTCCAGAGAGGAAGGAGGAGAACCACCGCAACACAATGCCCCCCACTCCTAATCCCTCTAGCCGGTGCAGCATGATACCATGGTCGGTGGTATCAAAAGCTGCTGAGAGGTCCAATAACACTAGGACAGAGGAGCAACCCCTGTCCCGAGCCCTCCAGAGATCATCAACCAATGCAACCAACACCGTTTCCATGCTGTGTCTCAGCCTGAAGCCTGACTGGAACGGATCTAGATAGACTGCTTCATCCAGGTACTGGGAAAGTTGTTGCACCACCACACTCTCAACAACCTTCGCCACAAAGCAGAGGTTGGAGACTGGACGATACTTGGTTAATACCGCCAGGTCCAGAGAGGGCTTCTTGAGGAGGGGCCTCACCACCGCCTCTTTGAGGGCAGAGGGGAGGAAACCCTCACTCAAAGAAGCGTTTATAATCTTCTGGAGCCAGCCTCGTGTAACCTCTCAGGAGGCCAGCACCAACTAGGAGGGACACGGGTCCAATAAACATGTGGCAGAGCTCAACTAGGACAGAGGATAGTCAGAGCCTTTTAAAGGCATTTTTTCTACAACCTCTTTGGCCGAAGAGGTTGTAGAAAAAATGCTTTTAAAAGTTTTTTTTAAAAAAGCCTCCGATGATTGCGTGGCTCAGCAGGGCATGGAGGGGGATGTGCACAGGGATTTTTGGTACCGGTTCTCCGAACCACCAGCTGCCATCATTACCAGATTGGACGATCTGGTCTGAACTGGGAGCATTTCATTCCTTCTTCAGCTCTTCTTTGTGCTTTGCCAAGCTTCAACAGCGCCTTTTAATTGTCTTACCATGTGCATTTCCTTAAGTTGCTTTAAAAAAAACAACAACGGAAAGAAGAAAGAAAGCTGTCCCCATTTTTCATTCTTTATGTCGTGCTGTTTTATCATTACGCATTATTACTTGATGTTATTGTTGCTTTTCGGGAAGCAGGCTCATTACGGAGTCATCGCGAATGAGAGAGCAGGAAAGAAATCAAATCGTTCTTGTCTCTGAGTCTTTTTTATTTTTCCAGGAGAGAAAAATCTCCATTTAAACTCCTACTACTTTGGAGAAAGCCCCAGAGGAATGGACCATTAAGAGAAGCTGTTTGGGGGGGGATAAAAGTGCTCGAAGGGGCAAAGCAATTAAAGCTGAAATCAGAAACTCAGTGGTTCCTCCCACCATTTTGCCTGGAACCAAATCTGATCTTCTGAGTTGGCTCCAGGTCTATCTTTTAGAGGAAAAGCTGGCAGAAATCCAAGATTTTCTTTAAGACACTACTTCAAGCCATGTTTCATAGAATCATAGGATTTGGAAGAGACACTGGAGGCAGAGGTAGGTTTCAGCAGGTTTCAGCAGGTTCTGGAGAACCGGTAGCGGAAATTTTAAGTAGTTTGGAGAACTGCACTGGCTCCTGGTGGTCTTGCGGGTGCCCTCCAAGGTATTGGTTCTCATCTTTAAAGTGCTCCATGGCTTAGAGCCTGGGTATTTACAAGACCACCTTCTGCCATCGATAACCTCCCACCGGCCAATACGCTCCCACAGAGAGGGTCTCCTCAGGGTGCCGTCAGCCAAGCAGTGTCGACTGGCGGCCCCCAGGGGGAGAGCCTCTCAGCTGGGACTCAGAAGGCAGAAATAGATTGAGGGTGGGGCCAAATAAAAGGTAAGAATAATGCGGGGGGAGGCGGGCAGGGGCGGGAGCGGAGGGCCCAGCTCCCGAACAAAGAGAACCAGTTCAGTGACATCATATTGTCATCATTACCGGCTCGACCAAACCGGGCCGAACGAGGAGAAACCCACCACTGGTCTAAATCCCCTCTCAGTGTTATGGTCCATCTGCAGCCAGCGGACAATGAGGAGCCTGGGGAGGAACATGGGCCAGTCCTGGAGTCTGGGGAAGGCCCGGACGAGGGGTCTGCGTTGGAGACAGAGATGGGGCCAGGGCCATCTCGGAGCCCCCAGTGTCAGACAGCAAAGAGGCAGAGGAACAGGAGGAGCCTGTTCCTAGTGCACACATGCGCAGAGCTGCCAGAAGAGCAGCTAAAGCAAAAGGGACGACTCAGGAGTAAGGCCAGGAGATGATTGGCCCCTCCAAGAAGTCTTAAAAGAGAAACAGAGGGACTTGGGCCTTTTGCAGGAAAGCAACTTTGCTCACTCTATTTCCAGTCGGAATCTCTTGTTTGTTTCTGAACTTCATGGGGCTATGCCAAGTAAGGTCTTTGGCAGAGTGTCAAAGAAGATAAAGGTTGTTTATTATCCCGAAGGACTTGTTTTGCAACTAATTGGGACTCAGCTGGGAATTAATGCAATTCTCAGCTGTTACAATAAAATAGCTTTATTTGGGACTAATAATGACTCAATAAGCCTAGGTCACAACACACAGGAACTACTGTTGAGCCAAGTACTGCCTATCCTGTAGCACACCCCTCGTGACAGAAGCTTCTGGGTTAAAAGAGTTAGCAGTGACATCACTGTTACCCAGGAGACTCCCAATTGGGAGCTCCTTTTATGTCCCTGGTAAGATCCGGAGCGAACCTGGAGCAAAGGATGGGAGCTCAACCCCGCCCCATGGCAGCACTCGAGTTTTGAACATAGACTTGCTAACTCCATCCCAACATCCTAACCACATGAGCCACCATGCTCCTTGCCTATCCTCTACCTGTGCATTTGGGGTTTATTTCCCCAAATAAATTTGGGGTGCCCCAAAAGCAGCACCCAGCTTTTCTCGTTGGCCTTGAACCAAAGTAGATCTTCTGAATTGGTTCTATGTTTAAGTTTTCAAGGAAAAGCTGTCAGAAATCCGAGATCTTTTTGATAATTTGTACTGGTTTTTAATTGGCTGTACACCGCCCTGGGTCCGCCAGGAGAAGGGCGGTATAGAAATTTAATAAATAATAATAATAATAATAATAATAATTTGTCTTCGAAGGTTCACCCAACTCAAGATGAGAGCAGCAGGAGGTCTGAAGGTACGGATTCTCGATGGGCACTTGCACAAATGCCTTACATGCAAGACTACGCAGACTCTGAATCCTTCAGTTTAAAACTGGAGGGGCATAGGCTGAAACAAACGCTGTTCGTAGGGCACTGCAACTCCTTCATTCATAGTAGGGGTGCCAATCCGCCAAAGTCAACTGTGCAATGAATCAGTGAATGAATCAAGTTGAATGAATCAAGGGGTTGTGTATTGTACGCTTACAAAAGCTCTATTCATTCAACTCCACTGACCTCCTTTTGACAAATGCAGCCAAGTCTTCTTCCTTTTCTGGTTTCTTCCAGGAGGAGGTCTCAAAGGTACTTTTTCCAAAGGCAACTGGACTTCCTTTGTTTTTCCTGGAAGACATTTTGCTTCTCATCCAAGAAGTGTGGACGAGTGAATGGGTGTGGGACCTTCTTGGAACTGCTGAAAGGACATGCATTTTGCACTATTCAGGACACCCCGAGGGCGTGTCCTCCAGTAGTTTCAACCACTCTCAGAGCGACTGCAAATGATCAGATGATTGCAAGGAATATACTGTATTTTTTGGAGTATAAGACACACTTTTTTCCCTCCTAAAAGAGGCTGAAAATTTGGGTGCGTCTTATACTGTGAAGGTAGCTTTTTCGAAGCTTTTTTTCAGCCCCAAGGAGGCGCTAGTGAGTGAAGCGATCTTCATGGTTTGCCTGCTTTTCTCATTGCTTCTCTCTCCAAAGATCAGTTGTGCTTTAGAAGCTGTTTTTTATTCCCAGGCAGGGGATAAAAACCAGCAAACTAATGTGCTGAAGTGACCAGACTAAGGACGCTAGCCAGATGAATACCTGGTAGGCAGATTTTTTCCCCCTATTTTCCTCCCCAAAAACTAAGCTGCGTCTTATATTCCGGTGTGTCTTATACTCTGTTGTGACTCAGGCCCAAGTAGTTAGGATTAAATGCAAACAGTTCAAAAACAAACAGACTTTATTAGAACAGCTGAGAATTAACTCATTCTCAGCATAGTCAAAACTAAATTAAAGCAAATTCTTCAGAACACCATTCCTCAGTTTATCACCGACCTTGGGATAATTAGGCAAACTGCCAAAGGCTTTTCTTGGCAAAGGTTCAGAAGCAGAAGACGCCAATAAGAAGTGAATACAGTGAAACAAGAACCAATTCTCTCAACGTTGTTTTCCGGCAAAGAGGCCAAGAGCTGTTGCTGGTTTTTTAAGCCTTATGGGAGGGGCCAATCATCTCTTGGCCCTACTCCCAAGTCATCCTCTCTGCTTTAGCTGCTCCTGCCTTCTGGCAGCTCTTCTCATGTGTGCATTAGGAACAGGCTCCTCCTGTTCCTCTGCCTCTCTACTGTCAGCCTCTGGAGGCTCCAAAGTCCATACATCACTCCCCGATGGCCGTGGCCCCATTTCTGCCTCCAACGCAGAGCCCTCATATGGGCCTTCCCCAGCCTCCAGGACTGGCCCATGTTCTTCCTCAGCTTCATCGCTGTTCGACTCCGCTGCCAGCTCCCCAGGCTGCTGGCGGACCACAACTTTCTCCAAAACATATGTTAAATCAATCCATTCTCTACCATTCAGTTAGAACTGAAGAAGCTTCTCGGATGAGAAGGGAAATGTCTTCAAGGAAACAAAAAGAAAAAACAAAGAAACACAGTTGCCTTTTGAAAAAACACCTTTGGGACACCCATGATCTGGATGACCGAGATTTCCTCCATAGAATTCCAGGAGAAGGTTTTCTTCAACTGCAGGAGAGCAACAGTGCCATTGTTGGCCAAGCCATTTGCAATCTGTTACAGCTGGCAAGACATCATCCCTTCAAGGGTTGGCCTGATTCCGCTCTATCCCATGGGGATCATTCTTTCGCAACCTTTCCTGCTTGATTGCTGACCAACTGAGTGCCGAGAGAGACTGAATGGCACCAGGAGAGTTTTCAGCAGCACCAACAGCAGGTTGGCTACTCAGCAGGTGACAATCAAATCAGAGCAAGTTGTAATCTGTATTCATGAGGCAGCCATAGAACCCAACTTATTTTCTTCCGTATAGCCCCTCCACACAGCCCTTTGACAAAGCAACTTCTCACAAGAGGAGGAGGAGGAGTTCCATCTTTAGTATAAAAATTATTTGTGATTACATTAACATAATTTCACTAGACTTCTGTGAACTGGTTGTCCTATGTGTGGCTCTTTCTCCTGTCTCCTTTGCTCATTCCTATACAGACAAATTTATGGGGCAATATAATACGGTCCCCTTTGGATTAAATGAAGAATGGACACCCCATCAGATTCTAATGGTATCTGAGATGGTATCTGAGTATAAAAATCTCCTGCTTTAGCAGGGGACTGGACTAGATGACCTCCAAGGTCCATTCTTATTCTATTCTACTCTACTCTACTCCACACTACTCTATTCTACTCTACTCTACTCTATTATCACATAGCATAGCATAGCATCGCATCCATTCCATTTATTTATTTATTTATTTATTTATTTATTTATTTATTTATTTATTTATTTATTCAATTTCTATACCGCCCTTCTCCCGAAGGACTCAGGGCGGTGAACAGTTAAAATGACATACATATGAATATAAATAATTAAGCTAGTTTGGCTCAACAGTAAAGAAACTTCAGCATAAGATTTAAAAAATTAGAAAAGATTTATGCCAGACCAGCTTGGTGAAAAAGAAAGGTCTTAACTGCACGACGGAAAGTACGAAGATCTGGGATCATTCGTATCCCTGGGGGTAACCTGTTCCAAAGGGTAGGTGCCCCAACAGAAAAGGCTCTTTCTCTGGGAACCACTAGTCGGCATTGCTTTAGTGATGGTACCCTGAGAAGGCCTACCCTGTGGGAGCGTACTGGTTGGTGGGAGGTTATCGGTTGCAGAAGGTGGTCTCGTAGATACCCAGGTCCTAAGCCATGGAGGAGTTTGAAGGTAAGAACCAACACCTTGAAGCGCACCCGGAAGACCACCGGAAGCCAGTGCAGCTTGCGTAGGAGTGGTGTCACATGTGAGCGCCATGTCACTCCCAATATCACCCGCGCAGCTGCATTCTGGACCAGTTAGAGCCTCCGTGTGCACTTCAAGGGGAACCCCATGTAGAGAGCATTACAGTAGTCCAGACGGGAAGTGATGAGGGCATGAGTGACTGTGCGTAAGGAGTCCCGATCTAGAAAGGGCCGCAACTGGCGAATCAGGCGAACCCGATAAAAAGCACCCCTGGCCACGGCTGTCATATGCTCTTCTAAAGACAACCGTGTGTCCAGGAGGACACCTAAGTTGCGAGCCCTCTCTGTGGGGGCTAATGACTCGCCACCAATAGTCAGCGATGGTATCAGCTGGCTATATCGGGACGCCGGCATCCACAGCCATTCAGTCTTGGAAGGGTTGAGTCGGAGCCTGTTCTTCCCCATCCAGATCCGCACGGCTTCGAGGCACTGGGACATCACTGCAAGGGCATCATTGGGGTGGTCTGGGGTGGAGATGTAAAGCTGAGTATCATCAGCGTAAAGATGGCATTGCACTCCCAAACCACGGATGAGCTCACCCAGCGGCTTCACATAAATGTTGAACAAAAGAGGTGAGAGGACCGACCCCTGTGGCACCCCACAAATAAGGTGTCTTGAAGTCGACCTCTGCCCTCCTGCCAACACAGACTGTGACCGGTCAGAGAGATAAGAAGAGAACCACCGTAGAACAGTGCCTCCCACTCCTAGCCCTTCCAGCCGGCGCAGCAAGATACCATGGTCAATGGTGTCAAAAGCCGCTGAGAGATCTAATAAAACCAGGATAGAGGAACAACCTCTATCTCGAGCTCTCCAGAGATCATCAACCAATGCGACCAATGCCGTTTCAGTGCTGTAACCAGGCCTGAAGCCGGACTGGAACGGATCTAAATAGACAGTTTCATCCAAGTACTGCGGGAGTTGCTGTGCCACCACACTCTCAACAACCTTTGCCACAAAACGAAGGTTGGAGACAGGACGGTAGTTTGTTAGAACAGCCGGGTCCAGAGAGGGCTTCTTGAGGAGAGGTCTCACCACCGCCTCTTTCACCGCCCATTCCCTTTCGTTCCATTCCATTCCATTCCATTCCGTTCCGTTCCGTTCCGTTCCGTTCCGTTCCGTTCCGTTCCATTCCATTCTGTTCCATTCCATTCCATTCCATTCCCCTATCCTATCCTATTCTATCCTATCCTATCCTACTCCATCTCATCTCATCTCATCTCATCCCATCCCATCCCATCCCATCCCATCCAATCCGTTCCATTCCATTCCATTCCATTCCATTCCATTCCATTCCATTCCATTCCATTCCATTCCATTCCATTCCATTATTCTATCCCATCCCATTCCATCCCATCCATCCCGTCCCATTCCATTATCCTAACCCATCCCATTCCATTCCATCCCATCCCATCCCATCCCATTATTCTATCCCATCCCATCCCATCCCATCCCATCCCACCCATTCCATTCCATTCCATTCTTAATGGTGCTTTGTGAATTTTTGTGAGCTTACTGCCAGTGCCTGGAATTTCTGCATTTCATTGCCACCCCTTTTCCCCATTCTCTCCCCTTCCCATCCCCCACCCCCAATCACAGTTGTTTTTGTACCTTTATCCACTCCTTTGAAATAAGTCACAACCCTGCTGACAAGGGGATTGACACAATTTTCCCAAACCAGAATCCCTTCAGATGTGGTGGGCTATACAAACAGGTCATTCTCCAGCACATCTGGAGAGCAGGATCGGCCCAGATGTGAGCCAGAGACTCCACATCACTCCCAGGCTCAGGATTCCCTCATCAATGGTCCTCTGTAGCAGAAGAAACACAATTCCACCAGAAGAAGACTTGGAAAGCTCAACTGTGTGATGGCCAAACCTAAGATCAGCAAAGCACATAATTAAGGTCCCATTAAAGCTGTCCACAGAAATAGCAAAACAACCATCTTTTGGCTCATTGAAATCAAGCAGCCAGATGGACCTGCCATATGTTTTTTTTAAAAAATGGTTATTTTCCACATTCAGTGCTGGATCATCTCAGGGAATCAACAAGGTGCAAATGAGGAGGACCAGAAAGAAAACTTGGGAGACAAAAAGACATTCAGCAGAGAAATACCAATGATATTCAGCTATCTGAATGAAAACAAGGAAAAGAGTTGCTTGACTGTGGCATCGAAACCATAGAAACAGGCAAAACCTCCTATAGATTGTTTTGGTTGTTAGTTGCGAAGCCCATTGTGACCCCATGGACAATGTTCCTCCAGGCCTTCCTGTCCTCTACCATCCTCTGGAGTCCATTGAAGCTCACGCCTACTGCTTCAGTGACTCCATCCAGCCACCTCATTCTCTGGAGTCCCCTTCTTCTTTTGCCCTCATCCCTCCCAGTATTAGGCTCTTCTCCACTGAGTCCTTCCTTCGCATTAGGTGGCCAAAGCATTTGAGTTTCCTCTTCAGGATCTGGCCTTCCAAAGAGCAGTTGGGGTTGATCTCCTCTAGGACTGACCAGTTGGATCGCCTTGCAGTCCAAGAGACTCGCAGGAGTCTTCTCCAGCACCAGAGTTCAAAGGCCTCAATTCTTTGGCGCTCAGCCTTTCTTATGGTCCAACTTTCACAGCCAGACATTGCAACTGGGAAAACCATAGCCTTGACTATACACACTTTTGTTGGCAGGGCGATGTCTCTGCTTTTTAGATGCTGCTCCTATAGATATCTTCTCCATTTACAGAATTATAGAAATTACCGAGTAACAGAGGTGGAAGAGACTTTGGAGGTCTTCTAGTCACTAACCCACTGCTCAAGACCCTAGACCATTCCAGGTAAGTGGCTGTCCAGTCTCTTCTTAAACGGCTCCAGTGATGGAGCACCCACAACTTTTGAAGGCAACTTCTGTTCCACTGGTTAATTATTAATTGCCTTTAATGTGTTTTGTTATTGTCGTTCAATCACTAAGTTGTGTCCAACCTAATGGACCATAGCTTGCCAGGCCCTCCCATTCTTCCACAGTCTCCCAGAGTTCAGCCAAATCTATTTTTATTGTGTCGACAACAATATATAACCATCTCATCGTCCGTCATCTCCTTCTCCTTTTGACTTCCATCTTTCCCAACATCGGGGTCTTCTCCAAGGAGCCCTCTCTTCTCATTGGGTGGCCAAAGTATTTGAGCTTCAGCTTCAGGATCTGTCCTTCCAAAAGACAATCCTTTAGGAAATCATGGCTTGAATCTATTATAAATATATATTTAATATCTTTACAGCCATGTAGCATTGAAAGGGTAGTCAATGCACCAGTCAACTGATCAATCCAATCTTTATTATGGTCAAAGACCAGCATAAGGAGGGTGGGATGCAGTCAATTAAAAAAACATAAAGAAGATACATAAGAAAAATTAGAAGGTGGGGTGGGATGGGATGTCTCAACGGTTAAAGACACTAAGCTTGTCAACTGGAGAGCTAATAGCCTGTTCTGCCCCAGCTTCGGATTCCCAGAGAATGTGACACACACCAAGCTTCGCAAACATTGTTTAATTCCAAACAAATCCCTTTCAAGAATGCAGGCTTCCCGTTGAAAGGGTCCTTATCAAAGTTATTAAGAACAAAGTCCGACAAAGGTTGGCAATCAGCCTAGAAAACCAGATATGAGAAGTTGCTCTCTCTCCAAGATGCTCTGTAGTAATGAGATGTTGTTTCTAGCAAGAAAGCACTTAAATAGGCTAAGGGAGTGGCCAATTATCCCCAAGCCCTACTCTCGAGTAGACTTCCTCCTCCTGAGTAGTCACTCGTGCCTTTTGGCAGCCCTGCGTGCCCGAGCATTGAGGAGAGGCTCCTCCACTTCGCTCTCTCCACTGGAAGGAGCCTCTGGAGGTTCTATCCTCTTCAGCCTCCTCGCTGTCCGATGCGAGTGCCAGCTGCGCAGGCTGCAGGTGCGACACCACACCAGCCTCCTTGTCATCGGGATCAGCTACGATCCGCATAGGCCGCTGGTGGGCCACAACATAGCCCAGGTTCAAGATCCGAGAGCTGCACAATGGGGTGAGCTCTGTTACTTGCTCCAACTCTGCTCATCTACCAGTTCAAAAGCATGCAAATGCGAGTAGATAAATACATACCACTTTGGTGGAAAGGTAAACCGTTCCATACGCCTTTGCCATATAGCCATGCTGGCCACATGACCACGGAAATGTCTTTGGATAATACAAATTCCCTCGGCCAAGCAACTGAGATGACTACTATGTCCTAGACAAGCAATCTCCAACCTTTCCGGTTGGCGCTCCGTGTGGAGGGATGAGGGGATGGTTAGTGTGAGCAGCACACATGTGTAAATGGGGCTGTGAGCGCCTGCCACACGTGAGAGGGGAGCTGCGAGCACACACACCCCAACCCATCACTCACGCAATCCAGTTGTGAATAGGCCAAGATCTGATAGTCGCCCGCGGCCCACAGGTTGGGGACTCTTGCCCTACACTACGATATGACTGGACAAGGAAACCTTTACTTTTACATAAATAGTTGTTGTGGCCCACCAGCGGCCTGCGCAGATTGTTGCTGATCCCAACGATGAGGAGGCTGTTGAGGTGTCACACCAGCAGCCTGTGCAGCCAGTGCTCGAGTCGGACAGTGAGGAAGCTGAAGAAGATGTGGTGCCAGAGGCAGGGATTCAGATCCTTCAGAGGCTCCTTCAAGTGAAGAGAGTGAAGTGGAGGAGCCTCTTCTCAATGCACGGGCACGCAGAGCTGCCAAAAGGCAGGAGTGGTTATTCAGGAGGAGGTCTCCTCGAGAGTAAGGCTTGGGGCTAATTGGCCACACCCTTAGCCTATTTAAATTTGCACACAGCTTCTAAAAAGCTGCAGGAAACAATGCATGTTCGCTGGAGGATCATTGAATCTGGATTTTTTTTGCAAACCTAGCTTCTGGGCTTTTTGCCAACTCTCATAAGACTTTATCTTTTTGTGGAATTTCTGGCAGGTTGTTAAGGACGTTTTAGTTAACAGCCTGCATTTGTAAAAAATATGTTTGGAAGTAAATTGAGTTTGGTTTATAGTTTGTGTGTGCTGCATTCTCTGGGATCTGTAGCTGGGGCAAAACAATAGTATGAAAAGTTAAAAGATATATAAATATATTAAAACAGAAAGTATATAGAAAACAAGAATCTAAAACAGCTAAATGTAGTACGCAAAGCGGGGCCAATCCAATCTTTATTACAGTCATAGATCTGCATGGGATACAGTCAATGAAAATATATAAGATGGATAAAAATTACGAGAAGCTGGAAGGTATTACAATATGTTTAAACAGAAAGCGTATATGTAAGAAAACAAGAGTCTAAAAGAAACTAAAAGGTGAGATCGGAGCACTTGGATGGGTGTAAGGGAGCAGAAAGATTAGCCTGTAGCAGACTATTATCAAATTACAGAGCACTCTCGGGTGGTGAACTAAATGCTCATTAAGTCTGGTTTTACGGCCCAGGGCATCACCTGACGGATTTTAAGTGCTGCTGTGCAGAACCTGGCAATAATATAAGTTTAGTAAGGCTGGTATCTGGGAACAGCAGGGAGGTATAAGATTGACCTGTGCCCCCTGGGTATAGTGGTGAAATGAAGCTAGAAAGAATGTTTCTGTAGTGCCGGCAATGGGGAAATGTACATTCCATTGTTTGTGTGTGTCCAGAGTCACAGGAGCCTTGTCTCACCAAGAAAGAAATCTTCCCATATTCAAGGTCAGTTTGGGGAAGGGAGCAGGACATTGTGCCAGGCCCCTTCAGTACTTGTCATCTTTCTCATAATCTCATCTTTCCTGCTACGTTCTCCTATGATTACCTACGATTATCATCTGTTGATGCATCTTAGGGTTAATCATTGAAACTATGATTTAATGATGTATCGCTTTGTTGTTTGCATGTACACTGAGAGCTTATGCACCGGAGACAAATTCTTTGTGTATCCAATCACTCTTGGCAGAGGTGGGTTTCAGCAGGTTCTGACCAGTTCTGGAGGACCGGTAGCAGAAATTTTGAGCAGTTTGGAGAACCAGTAGTAAAAATTTCTGACTGGCCCCGTCTCCATCTATTCTCTGCCTCCCAAGTCCCAGCTGATCGGGAGGGAATGGGGATTTTGCAGTATCCCTCCCCTGGAATGGGTTGGGAATGGAGATTTTACAGTATCCTTCCCTTGGAGTGGGGTGGGAATGGAGATTTTACAGTATCCTTCCCCTGCCAGGCCCACCAAGCCAGGCCCACCAAGCCATGCCACGCCCACCAAGCCACACTTACAGAACCGGTAGTAAAAAAATTTGAAACCCACCACTGACTCTTGGCCAATAAAGAATCTGTTCTGTTCTGTTCCATTCCGTTCCATTCTTTCTCTATTCTGTCTCTTATGTTCTGTTCTACTCTACTTCAAGTTTCAATTAGATATATCACAGGGGAGGCAGAGTACCTGTGCATTCAGTAGCAACAAAGGTTGCAGGCCTGGTTAGATCCAGTTGGCATTCTGCACCTGATCCATATTGTTAGAACGCAGAACATATACTAATAGTACTGGATAGGGTCCTTGGAGATCTTCTAGTCCAAGCCTCTTCTTAAGCAGGTGACTCTATAGCATTTCAGACAAATGGCTGCCCAGTCTCTTCTTAGAAACCTCCAGTGTTGGAGTACCCATAACTCCAGAGACAAATACTCCACTGATGAATTGTTCTCAATGTCAGGAAATTTCTCCTTCGTTCCAGGTTGCTTCTCTCCTTGATCAGTTTCCATCCGTTGCTTCTTCTCCTGCCGGCAGGTGCTTTGGAGAAGAGATTGGACACCCAATCTTCCCTCCTCTATGTGACAGCCTTTCAAATATTGGAAGACTGCTATCATGTCCCTTCTGGCTCTCCTCTTCATTAGGCTAGAGATCCTAATCTCTAATGATCCCTTAGATCCCTCAGGTATTGTATGATTTAGCCTCTGGGCAGCTTTCCATCTTTGTTCTTCTCTGGTGGCTTTCTAGGCAACTTCTTTGGCAATTAGTTAAACCTTCAAAGACACTTTGAGGATTCTTGCTTCTTTCCTTTGCTTGCTCTCTATACAGCAGAGGAAAACATCCCCAGAGGTTGTTTAGGAGTCATCTAACAAGGAGGGCTTGTGAGATTTGATTTATTATTTGATTTGATTTATTAGATTTATATATTGCCCTTCTCCTTGCGGACTCAGGGCGGTGAACAGCCGGATAAAAAACAGTACATAAAAGTTAAAAATTTTTAAAAGATCCATATAAACTTTGGCTAAGATTAAAACAATTAAATATTTAAAATACCACAACCCTACAATACAACAAGATCTTAAAAATTCAACACCATGATGGGTTACCTCTCACAAGCCCTCCAGCTCACCCCATGGGTTCATATCATTATTAAGCATGGAACAAGCTGCTCTCCCCACCTGAAGGATGCAGAGATAAAAGCGAACGAGAGTTGGAGAGAGAGAGAGAGAGAGAAAAAAAAACCCTTTTAAAATACGGTTCGGAGAGGGCGATTTTTGGCTTCGCTCCATGTGCAGGCTGAGTGCGCTCCCTCTCATTAGCACAACGAACTGATGGAAAAGGCTTCCGTGTGCAGCGGGAAGAAGGCCTGTTGCTAAGATACCTGTTGCTAAGTAGTAAGCATTGCTCTTACTCACAAATGTTCCAGATTATCTCTCTATCAAGCCCTTTGTCATTGTTGCGGTCTCGTGGCTCTTTTGCACATAAAAGAATTTGCAACAACATGGTGGAGTGGGGCAGGAGTGTGCCTTTGCACACCCGGGTACACATTGGTGCAAATGGTTTTCCTGCTAATAACTTAATACCCTTTTTCCTCCAAAATAAGACGTCCCCTGATAATAAGATCAATTGGGCTTTTGAGCGCATGGCAATAAGGCTAAGCGCTTATTTCAGGGTTCAAAAAAATATAAGACAGGGTCTTATTTTCAGGAAAACACGGTATTTCTCTCTCTCTCTCTCTCTCTCTCTCTCTCTCTCTCTCTCTCTCTCTCAATCTCCCTCTCCCTCCTTCCCTCTCTCTCTCTCCCTCCCTCCCTCCCGTTTCCCCCAAAATAAGACATCCCTTGATAATAAGCCCAATCGGGCTTTTGAGCACATGGCAATAAAGCCGAGCACTTATTTCAGCGTTCAAAAAAAATATAAGACAGGGTCTTATTTTCAGGAAAACACGGTATTTCTCTCTCTCTCTCTCTCTCTCTCTCTATCTCCCTCTCCCTCCTTCCCTCTCTCTCTCTCCCTCCCTCCCTCCCGTTTCCCCCAAAATAAGACATCCCCTGATAATAAGCCCAATCGGGCTTTTGAGCACATGGCAATAAAGCCGAGCACTTATTTCAGCGTTCAAAAAAAATATAAGACAGGGTCTTACTTTTGGGGAAACACGGGTAGCAATAGCACTTCAACTTATATACCGCTTTACAATGCTTTACAGCCCTCTCTAAACAGTTTATAGAGTAATCGTCCTCCACAATCTAGGTCCTCATTTTACTGACCTCAGAAGAATCCATCTTGAGCCGGTCAAGATTGAACTCCTGGCAGTGGGCAGAGTCTGCCTGCAATAATGCATTCTAACCACTGTGCATATGGACAGATGGAAGGGCAATAGCACTTATATATTGCTTCACAGTGCTTTACAGCCCTCTCTGGGTTTACAGAGTAGCCTCTTGCCCCCAACAATCTGGGTCCTCATTTTACCTACCTCAGAAAGATGGAAGGCTAAGTCAACCTTGAGCTGGCCAAGATTGAACTCCAGGCTGTGGGCCAAGTTCAATCCCACGGGTTTCAGTGGCATTCTAGCCACCGAAACATTGAGACTCACAGAGACTCTTTAATAGACAAATTGAGACATAAAGAGGGATATCTGTGTAGCTCACATGGCCTGTGGCAAGTTTTATCATAACATTCCCATAGCAACCCCTGAATGTGCAAATGCTTCTTTTAACTAAGATGATTGTTCTCGGTAGATAGTAGAAGAGCGAGAAGTAACTGAGATATATTGCACTATTGCTTATGAATATGTATGCATGCATCATTTTCCCACTGCTTTCTGAAATATACGAGTACCTCTCCGTGTCTCCCATTATTCCTTTGGACGAGACCCCCCCCCCATTATGTTCTGTCTAATAAATCACTGCAGTGAGCCCTGATTGTTTGCTTTTGGTCCCATGCTTTCATTCCATACTTTAATGCCACGTGTCTGTAATGATCACCCTACCGTTATCATTCCCTTTCCGGCTGGTTTTCCATTCCCGAGAACAAGTGGTCTCGTTACTTTCTTGCTTGAGAC
Organism: Coluber constrictor foxii; assembly: GCA_038048745.1. Taxonomy (NCBI): domain Eukaryota; kingdom Metazoa; phylum Chordata; class Lepidosauria; order Squamata; family Colubridae; genus Coluber; species Coluber constrictor. The sequence continues at coordinate 5,784,753 of CM075970.1, forward strand.
AATCTAAAGAAGAAAAGAAAGAAGAAAATATGTTATGGCAGTCCTCACTTACTGAATACTTGCACAGAGATCAGTTTACGATGGCAGGAGATTTATGACTGGTCCTTGAATCAGCAGCTGTTGCATCATCGTAGGACAATGCAATCACCACTTATGACTTTCACTTTGGGTTTCTGACACGCAAAGTCGATGGGGAAGCTGGCAGGAGGTTGCAAGTAACGATATGGAATTTGCTTAATTACGGCAAGCGGAAGTGTCGGAAATGCTACCGTGTTTTCCCGAAAATAAGACCCTGTCTTATATTTTTTTGAACCCCGAAATAATACCTGATTTCCAGCTCTGTCTCCCTAACTCTAACCAGAGGAAATGGTGGGGAATGGCTGCACATGCGTTTAAATATTTTCAGGGAGGGCTTATTTTAGCGCATGCACTCAAACGCCCGATTGGGCTTATTATCAGGGGAGGGCTTATTTTTGGGGAAACAGGGTATTACGTGGTCTGGTCTGGTCTGGTTTGGTTGATTAGCCCATAGCAGTGATGGTGAACCTTCTAGATACCAAGTGCCCAAACTGAAAGGTGTGAGTGCACAAACATGCACATGCGTGTGCATACCCAAATGTGCCCATGCACGGACATGCGTGCATGAGCAGCAGAGACCCAAAGATCAGCTGGCCGATGGGAGGCAGGGCATCCGAACGCTGGTAGAGTGGCAAGAGGAAAGATCTTTTTCTTTCATGAGCTTCTGTTTCATCGTTTGTAGGGAAACAGAAGCTCATGAAAGAAACGCCAAACAGATCTGACCTGGGGCGACGGTGCACGGGCCAGCAGAGAGGGCTCTGCATGCCACTTCTGGCACAGGAGCCATAGCTTCACCATCACGGCCCTAGGCTATATCAGAATGCAGAGTTCCAAACCCCACTTATTGATAAAATCCTATAAAGCAATTTAAGATAAAACTGGAGTAAAATACAATAATTTGATATATAGAGAAGTGAAAAAAGATAAAATTATATTCCAGTATCACCTCTACAATTTAATTTAATTTAATTTATCGCGTTTCTATGCCGCCCAACTACCAAGGGACTCTGGGCGGCTTATAGCAAAAATAATGTGAACAATGAACATACAGAAATTATTAAAAAACATTATAAAAAGATTTTAAAACATTAAAAGCCCATGCACGCCATTCATGGCTGGATCTCGCAAGATTGCAACAGCGAGATCATCGGCCCCAGGCCTGCCGGAAAAGCCAGGTCTTCACAGCTTTCCAGAAGGCCAATAGAATCAATCTACCCCAATCAGTCCCATATATGCCGATCTCAGCTGAACCATTTTACTCAAGTACTGTGCTGTATTAAAATGTTGTTTTCAAATTCTGGCCACACATATAAGGTATGTTGTTTTAATATGGGGTTCCCAATGGGTCATTCATATCCTGTCTCTTACCCTCTTATATAAACATCAAATAGGATGTGAGCCAAATCTTCTACCTCTACCACTCCGTAAATGTGAGGAGGTGGCGAGGGTAGGTAGTTTTAAATTTCTGGGCACTTACATCTTGGAGGGCCTCTCATGGACTATGAATGCTAACATGCTTGTGAAGAAGGTACAGAAGAGGCTGTACTTCCTGAGAATGTTCAGGAAGATAAATCTATCTCAGCATCTACTTCTGTCCTACTATCGCAGCACCATTGAGAGTGTCCTGACATACGGCATTCTTGCATGGTATGGGAGCAGTTCTGCAGCAGACAAAAACGCTCTACAGAGAATCATTAAAACTGCCCAGAATATCATCGGACTCCAGCTACCAGCCCTGGACGACATCTTCGAATCTCGCTGTTTGAGGAAGTTGCATAACCTTCTCAGAGACTCTTCCCATCCTGCTTACCATCTTTTTGGACTGTTGCCTTCTGGCAGAAGATACAGAACAATTAAAACTCGGACCACACGTCTTCTGCATAGTTTTTATCCCAGAGCTATAATTGCACTCAACAATGAACTAAAGGGCCACCATCCGTGAGCTGTTGGACAGTATTACTTGGTCTGTTGTGTGGATGTTTGGATGGTTTAGGGATGGGGAATTGTGGTGGGTAGGAGTGTGCTTGGGGATTGTTACATGTGTTGGACCTGGTCTTTGGGTGTTAAGTGAATTTCGTTGTATGGGTATACTGTGTATACACATACAACGACTATTATTATTATTATTGTTATTGTTATTGTTATTGTTATTTATTACTATTACTATTACTACTATTATTATTATACATTCATTATATTTTATAGAATGGAACCGCCCATATCTGACCATTGAATCTTGCTCGCATAAATATCTCCCTAAGCTGTTTTGGCAATTGTAACTTTAAGTAGTTGTCTGTTTGGAAAATATGTTTATATTTACTCAGCCATATTAAGTGATCTGCCTTGCTAAGGATAGCTATATCATTTTGTGTTATTACAGTGGGGCAAAAAAGTATTTAGTCAGCCACCAATTGTGCAAGTTCTCCCACTTAAGAAGATGAGAGAGGCCTGTAATTGACATCATAGGTAGACCTCAACTATGAGAGGCAAGATGAGAAAACAAATCCAGACCATCACATTGTCTTTTTTTAACTTTTTCTCCTGTTGCACATGAGATAGGAAGGTCACAAAAGCTTCTTACGAAATTTGTTAGTTTACGAATCCTATTCTATTCTATTCTATTCTATTCTATTCTATTCTATTCTATTCTATTCTATTCTATTCTATTCTATTCTATTCTATTCTATATCTCAGTGGGATTGAAATTAAAGTAAGCATCTTTCCTCCAGTTGAATTCAACTCCAAGAGATTTCATATATATATTCAATTTGGAATAGAGCTTTCGGAATAGAGCTGGAAGAGACTTTGGAGATCTTTTAGTCCAACCTGGACCAGAAAACTATCTGTATTTGCTCACGTCCATCTTCAATCTGTGAAAACTTTTGAGAAGAGAAACAGGGGAAACATCACGAGAGAAGGATAGATCAGCCTCATGTGATTCAGTCAGGAACTGATTTTTTCCCCCTCTAATCTGTGCAAGCAGGCAGTTCATGTCTGATCTGATGCATTAAAAATATCAGGCTAAGCTGCCCGTCCTTCTGACGTAAAAGTGAAATTAAAAGGAGGAGAAAGTCAGGCCAAGAGCCGTGTTCCCTTAAAAACTCTTTCCAAATTTGCTGGTGGGCTGCTTGTAAGCAATGCATCTGAAAGTGCATATGGGCATGTGTGCCACTCGGCATGTATATATATCTCCCTGTAACAAGATGGAAATCTGGGTAGAGACTGTCAAAAGGCAGGTGAGCCAAAGAAGATATATGAAAGAACTAACTTGGCAGAATTAAGTTCTGAGGATGGAGTGCAGCTCACAGAGGTCCACTTGGAAAGGATGGATGTTGGATGGGGATGACCTGATGTAATCCCCTTATCACAAGACCCCAACACAAGGACCCTCAGAGATGACTCACAGAAAACCCATCATAAGACCCTCACTTGACACACTCACACCTGAAGCCCTTATAAGCTGAAGAACTCTGGCACAAAATCGGAATTCCGATCCCCTAAACCAGGGGTCTCGAACCTTGGCAACTTTAAGACTTGTGGACTTCAACCCTTTCCTTTCCTTTCCCTTCCCTTCCCTCCTCTCCCTTCCCCTCCCTTCTTGTCCCCTCTTCTCCCTTCCCCTCCTTTCTTGTCCCCTCTTCTCCCTTCCCTTCTTTTCCTTCCCTCTTTTCCCTTCCCCTCCCTTCTTGTCCTCTCTTCTCCCTTCCCTTCTTTTCCTTCCCTCTTTTCCCTTCCCCTCCCTTCTTGTCCCCTCTTCTCCCTTCCCTTCTTTCCCTTTCCTCTTTTCCCTTCCCCTCCCTTCTTGTCCCCTCTTCTCCCTTCCCTTCTTTCCCTTCGCTACCATACCCTCTTGTCTCTTCCCTTTCTTCCCCTCCCTTCCCTTCCTCTCTCCTCTTCTCCCTTTCTTCCATTCCTTCCCTTCCTTCCCTTTTCCTTCCCTCTTGTCCCTTCCCTCCCTTCTCTTCTCCTCCCCTTTCCTCCCCTTTCCCTTTGCCCCTTCCCTTCCCTGCCTCCCACTCTTTCTCTTCTTAACTCATCATTTATCTTCTTAGCATATGAATACCCTACACGAGTAATAATGAGTTTAGACAATTATTGAAAAGGCAGGCAAATTCTCGGATGATTACACCATCAAGCAAGCACCAGTCCCAAGGTCTTCACTGAACTGTTACAGACAGAAATAGTTCAAATGTCTGAATGACTCTGAGAATAAATGACAGGAGTGCCTTTATACAGAGGGAAGGAGAGTAACTTGCATATAGTGCCCAACCCCATTTGGGGAAGGGGGGGAAGCTCCTACAATCCCCTCCCCCACCATATTGCTTATCTTATTAAAACAAATCACCAGCTCCCAGAGATGGGCCTTTCCATTTTTAAAAGCACCAAAATTTGCTTCGAACCTTTTTTTCTAAGGCTCCAAAATAATAGAATAAGGTTGAATAACATCACCAGGGTAGGAAAACAAATTCAAAATGTGTTTTGCCTTCCCTGATTTATTTTCCCCTTGCTTCTAACTGTCTAGACCAGTGTTTGTCAACCTTGGTAGCTTGAAGATGGGTGGACTTCAACTCCCAGAATCCCCCAGCCAGCACTGCTGGCTGGGGGATTCTGGGAGTTGAAGTCCACCCATCTTCAAGCTACCAAGGTTGACAAACACTGGTCTAGTACCAAAATACAACATGTCACTGATCTCTGTTGCCATGTGTCTCAATGGGTGACCTGATGAGAGAGCTAAGCAAAGTTGACTCTAGTCAACTCTTGAATGGGAGACTATGACAAAAGCCTAGAGCTTTGGACTTTCTAGAAGACACCAAAGTACTTTCATACTGTTGCCAAGGAAACAAGAAGGATGACTCTATGAAGCCACCAGGAATTGAGTTTGTTTTAAGGAAACTGAAGGTGGGGCTTTGATCTAGGACTGTGATGGCGAACCTATGGCACGCATGCCACAGGTGGCACGCAGAACCATATCAGTAGGCACGCAAGGGTTGCCCTAGCTCACCTCCAGCGTGCATGCACGCACCGGCCAGCTGATTTTCGGGCCTTCTGGGCCCACCAGAAGTCGGGAAATGGGCTGTTTCCGGCCTCCGGAAGGCCTCTGGTTGGGTGGGGAAAGCAGTTTTCGCCCCACTAAGCTCCAAGAAAGCCTCTGGAGCCTGGGGAGAGCGAAAAACTGGGCCAACCGGTAACCTTTTTGCCATCATGTGCCAAAAGGGGGAGGGAGTGCGGTGGAGGTCATGCATGCATGCGCAGGGGGTGGGGTATGGGGGCATTGAATTATCGGTGTGGGCATGCACGTGGGCACAACCCTCCCATGTTCCCCCTGCTTTGGTCACGCGATGGCAAAAAGGGGTGCCTCCGCTTGACCGTCTGGCACTTGAGCGGATCTTGCTGAGGAAAGACAGACTGGCTGAGGATGTCATCCACACCATTAAATCATCAACAATTCTCAGGTGCAACCCTTACTGGACTCTAGCACAGAACCCCAGGATCCGGGAGTTTTTGCATGGGGCAACTAATCTCTCCCCTCCAACTGTACATCACTACCCGTCCTGGGATCTACCCTTTGTATTACAGTCCCTTACATGTGAGCCCTTTGAACCATTGGATTCTACCAGCCTCAAGTTTCTTTCGTTTAAGACGGCCTTTTTGATCGCAATAACAACCGCCAGACGGATCTCGGAGATCGCAGCTCTGTCAATTCGCAAGGACCTATGCATATTTTACCCGGACCGTGTGGTTTTGAGACTGGACCCCACATTCATCCCCAAAGTTAACTCCTCCTTTCACCGTACCCAAGAGCTCATATTACCCTCCCATGTTCCCCCTGCTTTGGTCACGCGATGGCAAAAAGGACCGCCATCACTGATCTAGGAGGTATCACAAAGAAGTAGTGGACCAACTTTTCTGGATGTCCTCCAGTAGAAGATGGGAGAGGCATGTGTCAGGGACATTTCAGCTTGGATTCTTGACCCGATCAGAGGGTTGAGCTTGATGGACTCAATGGCTCCCACCATCTTAAGGAGTCCACCTTCTTTCCCATCATTTTTTTCCTACCCTCTTTCTTTTCCCAAGAGCCTTAGTAGTAGTCAAAAATTCACAACAACACTCACCGATCCCAGAGTGCAAGAAAATTCTCCCAGGAAGTCATGTTCATAGAGTTGCATGCTTGATTTGTCTTGGTCAAACAAGGCGAATTTCAACTTCTGGACCTCCTCAAAGTGATAATCTATGATGAACTTTTTGGAGAAAGCCGGGTTGAGATTGTTCACTGCCGTTTCGGTCCTGTCGATCTACAAAGAGAGAAAGTGGAAGAAAAAAACCAGGGAGTTGATCAAATCCTTATGAATGAGGCAGTGGTGAAAATCGGATTTTTTTATTACCAGTTTTGTGGACGTGGCTTGGTGGGCGTGGCAGGGGAAGGATACTACAAAATCTCCATTCCTACCCATTCCCAGGGGAAGGATACTGCAAAATCTCCATTCCCTCTCCACTCCAGGGGAAGGATATTGCAAAATCCCCATTCCCACCCAACTCCAGGGGAAGGATATTGCAAAATCCTCATTCCCACCCCACTCCAGGGAAAGGATTTATTTATTTATTTATTATTAAAATTTATATGCCGCCCTTCTCCCAGGGACTCGGGGTGGCTCACATAATAAAAACAACAATAAAAATTCTAAAATACAGTGCAATTTAAAATCCACAAATATTGCAAGATTTCCATTCCCACCCCACTCTGAGGTCAGCCAGAAGTGGTATCTGTCGGTTCTCCAAACTACTCAAAATTTCCGCTACCGGTTCTCCAGAACCTGTCAGAACCTGCTGGATTTCACCCCTGGAATGAGGTGATATTTCCTTGAGAGTAATTTAAGGCTGAGGATATATGGTGGAACTCCTATGGAAGTATTTATGTGGGGTTCAGTCTGAAAATAACTTACTTCATCATCATGGTCCATTCAAACCAAAGCAACTTTAGCAAAGTTGCATCTGCAAACTGCACCAGTTGGTGGATACTCAGAAGCCAAGGACATTTCCCACATCCATTGAATGATTAAGTACTTTTTAATATTAGTTAACTTATTAATAAGTGTGACTAGCTATCAACAGAGCAGGACTGTGAAATGTTTACAAATGGAGGCTGACAAAAAAAAATTATCATCTCACACTGGAAAGAAACATCTGCCTTTGATTCGATATGTGTTGCTTTGCCAACATTTGAACTAATCTTTTTTTCAACTGTAGGAAGTTAGCACCCGCCCCTTTTCTAGGAAAATGAGATATTTTGGGAAATATTAAAAGGGCAGAATATTTCCCCTAAAAGGGAGGCAGAAACTCAGCCCTCCCCCCCTTTGTCAATGGGCCATTAAGGCCTGGGCCAGTCTATTCGACGTAACAAAGGTCTACAACCTTCAAGCAGAGCCATAATAGGAATTGCTCAAAGCCCTTTCATTACATCAGCACCCAGCAAGATTCAACCAAGCTTGGGACAACCTACAAAGTTACCCCTGCATGGCCCCATGGGAGTCTGACAACCAATCAGAATACAAGCTCAAATTCAAAAGGGCCTGGTGGCTCAGCAGACTAAAAAGCATTGTGATTAACATCCAGCTGTCTGCAATTACTGTAAGTTCAAATCTCACTAGGCTCAAGGTTGACTCAGCCTTCCATCCTTTCTAAGGTAGGTCAATTGAGGACCCAGTTTGTGGGGGCAATAAGCTGATTTTGTATAAAATATACAAAGCGTTATGTTAAAATATACAAGGCTATTGCTTAACGCATTGTAAGCCGCCCTGAGTCTCCAGAGAAGGGCAGTATATAAATCAAATTTTAAAAAAAAAATTTTTTAAAAAAAAAAGCCCAACAGAAAGTATAAAACTCAGGCACTCTCAGCACCTCTGCCCCTTTTTGCCCAGGATCTCAAGCCATGTCTTTCTCCCCACTTAGAACTGAGCCCAGATGGACACTTCTTCCAACACAACAGAAGGAGAGTAAAGCAATATTGCATGAACCAAAGTTTTGGGACTTGACCCATTCATAAAACAATTACCAGCCCTCCTTTATTGCTATAATTATCCGCGTGGTTGTGTCGATCTTTTAATACTACTGGATACGTATGTTCTATTTTTTTAATTATTGTGTAATAACACTGTTTAAAATTAAAAGTGATTAAAAGAGAACCCTGCTGGATTTGAGCACAGCTTTCTTACAGTTTCTTTAGCTTTTCACACCAGCCATCCAAATCCCTATTGGGTTTTTCAGCAACTGCCTAAAAACCTCAAGGGGTCCTTCGCTGAGCCTGTTTCTCACCTTTTGCAGTCATTTATTAATCGATTAAATATAAAGGAACACGGTGGCTCAGTGGCTAAGATGCTGAGCTTGTCGATCGAAAGGTCGGCAGTTCAGCGGTTCGAATCCCTAGTGCCGCGTAACGGGGTGAGCTCCCGTGACTTGTCCCAGCTTCTGCCAACCTAGTAGTTCAAAAGCAGGTAAAAAAGGCAAGTAGAAAAATAGGGACCTCCTTTGGTGGGAAGGGAACAGCGTTCCGTGCGCCTTTGGTGTTGAGTCATGCCCAGCCACATGACCACGGAGACGTCTTCGGACAGCGCTGGCTCTTCGGCTTTGAAACAGAGATGAGCGCCGTCCCCTAGAGTCAGGAACGACTAGCACATATGTGTGAGGGGAACCTTTACCTTTACCTATTAATTAATATTACGACCATATCAAACCCCATTAGATGAATGAAAAGGATGAATTTAGAAGAACTTCAGCAACGACTTCCAATTTAGATCTCCGCATACATTGGGTAGAGTCCTTTCCCTGGTAAATGGAAAGGATTGTAACTGACTGTTTACATAACCGTCTGCTGAATCTTTATCTCTTTAGGAACAAACTGTTACAATACCCCCGGGAAGCTGACAAGCACAACAGGAATGTCGTTTGTGTTCTCCCCACTGAGATTTCACAGCAAGGAACACTACAGAGTGAGGCTATTTCTGAAACTGAAGCTTACCTAACTTGTAACCTTCGCGTCAATAACTTTCTAATTCTCCTTTTCCCCCATCCGCTTATCCAAGTCCCTAGCCCTCATGTCCTTTTCTCAGGCAAACTGTCTCTTTTAACCACAGATAGTCATCGACTTATGGCCACAATTGAGCCTCAGATTTTCTGTTGAATCAGAATAGATCCAAATTTGGTGTGAACGGAGAGCCTAACGAAAGAAAAGGTTCAAAAAGGAGCTGGATCTAACTGGGGACTGTGGAGAATGAAAAATCTCCCCAAAATCTTTTGGTGCATTACTACGTCTTTCCCCCAAAATAAGACAGCCCCTGATAATAAGCCCAATCGGGCTTTTGAGCGCATGCAATAAGGCCAAGTGCTTTTTTCAGGGTTCAAAAAAAATATAAGACAGGGTCATATTTTCGGGAAAACACGGTACTAACTCAGACTGCAGAGTATCCTTACATTTGCCCATTCATTGTCAAGTGCCAGAAAAATCAGGAAATCCATATTCAAATGGATATCAAGATGTATTGTATTTACAATACATCTTGTGGAGAGCTTGAGCACTCTACAAGAATCTGAACTACTAACCACCAAGGGAAATTAGCAGGAGATAAGAGTATATGGAATTCAAGGCAGGCTGGATTTAGAACTCTTGTGGGAATGAAGGGACTTTGGACTGATGACGTGTTTGATTCCTCCCTCTGGGTCAGCCTGGTCATCTCCTACATTAATTAATGTATCTTTTCTTTTATGTACATCGAGAGCGTATGCACCAAGACAAATTCCCTGTGTGTCCAATCACACTTGGCCAATAATTCTATTCTATTCTATTCTATTCTATTCTATTCTATTCTATTCTATTCTATTCTATTCTATTCTATTCCATTCCATTCCATTCCATTCCATTCCATTCCATTCCATTCCATTCCATTCCATTCTAGACTTCATTCCATTATTCTATTCTATTCCATCCTTTTCCCTTCCCTTCCCTTCCCTTCCCTTCCCTTCCATTCCATTCTATTCTATTAATATTTTAATTGCTTTTAAAGCAAGGGTCCCCAACTTTTTGGACACCAGGGATTGGTTCGTGAAAAACAATTTTTCCATGAACCGGGGGGTGGGAGGGAAGCACCATGGTTTCATACACAACCTAGATCTCACTCATGCACAGATGAAGCTTTGCTCCCTTGGGTGGGAAAATGGAATGTAGGCTCCAGACATCAAGAAGACAAGCCATGAGAACCAAGATCATTTCAGCAGGTGTTTGCCAAACCCCAAAGACATTTTCTCATAACAATACCATGACATTTCATTGGACAATGTGACCTGCATTAACAGAGGGAGGGAGAGCTCTATACTTTAATTATGTGAATTGTGCAGGAATTAGCTAGAGCTGGTTTTGCTTTCATCAGTGCCAAAATGAGGTACTCAATAAAGTTTTGCATTCAGAGATTGGATCGTCTCAATTGTGCTTGCTTGTTTCAGTTTGTCAGTCAGAATCTTGACACCTGGTTCCTAACAGGGGTGTTGGGGACCCCTGCTTTAAAGGAACTTCTGAAACCAGTACTAGGTCATCCACAAAATCCCTTAACTTACAAGTTATTTTTTTAATCTTTATACCCAGAATCCTCTCAACTTGTCCTATATCTCTGTTTAGTATCTAACGAACCAAAAAAAACAAGGGAGGAGACAGAAAGCATCTCTGTCTTGTTCCTTTTTGTTTCTCACAAGGCTTTGTTATATCCCCGTAACAGTTTATGCTTTCTCTATCAATAAAGTATAAATCAGCCTGACCCATTTTATAAAGTTCTTTATAAGGTTTTTATCTTCCAAACCTTTGAACAAAAAAAGGCCATTTCAACTTCTCAAAGGCCTTCTCTGTATCAAAGAAAATCATTGCAGCTTGCATTTCATTGTGTTGTTCCAAATATCCCAAAATATCCAAAACTTTCTAACATTTTCCCTCTACTGCCTTTAAGATAAAAAGCCATACAGGTAGTCCTTGACTTACGACCACAATTGAGCCAATATTTCTGCCTCTAAGTGAGACAGTGGTTCAGTGAGTTTTGCCCCGTTTTACGACCTTTCTTGGCATAGTTGTTAAGCGAATTACTGTAGTTGTTAAGATAGTAAGACGGTTGTTAAGTGAAACTGGGTTCCCTGTTGACTTTGCTTGTCAGAAGGTCAAAAGAGGTGATCACATGACCCCGGGACGCTGCAACCATCACAAATATATGCCAGTTGCCAAGTGTCTGAATTTTGATCATGTGACTGTTGCAATGGTCATAAATGTGAATAATAGTCATAAATCCAGGAGTGGGCTGCTGGGGGTTCTCAGGGGTTCGGGAGAACCTCTAGCTAGGATTCTGTGAAGTTTTATAAAATGTTTTATAGATGGCATTTAGATCCTAAAAAGTTAGCCCGTATGTATCCGAATCTGCAATCTAAGTGTTGGAGATGTGATTGTGAGGATGCCACTTATTATCATATATGGTGGACTTGTAGAAAAATCAAAGCATTTTGGATAAAAATATGGTGGATTATTTTAAATATTCTTAAAAAGAAGATGAGGTTTACTCCACAGTTGTTTCTGCTGGGGATAATTACAGATTGTTCTACAGGTTATAGAGACTAAATTGATTCTAAATTTAATAACTGCAGCGAGACTTTTGGTGGTGCAGTACTGGAAGAAGGAAGATTTACCTACTATTGAAGAATGGACACTAAAAGTAGTGAATCTAGCGGAGATGGCTAAGATTTCAGCATACCTGAAGGATCACTCAAATGAAAGATATATATTGGAATGGAGAAGATGGATTCACTACATTCAAAACAAATATTGGACTAAAAAGTTTCAAACAGCTTATGAATGAATAAAGATATTTAAGGAAATTTTTATATTTAGCTATGTAAGGGGGAGTTAAAGTGCAAGAGGGAGATAGGAGACTATAGATAGTTTGTATATGTTAACTTATGTTTGTTAAATGCTATACCCTGTATTTTGCTCTGGGAAGTCGGGGGGGTGGGGGGACAAGGGTTGGGCTGGGTGGGGGTGGGGAGGGTTGGAAAAATGGTTTGTAAAACTTTTTAAAAAACTTTTCAATTAAAAAAAAAGGTGATTGCATGACCCCGGAACACTGCAACCATCACAAATACATGCCAGTTGCCAAGGCTTTTCAAAGCATTAGAAAAAATGCTTTGAAAAGTTAAAAAAAAAAAGTTGCCCATGCCCATCCAGTCACATTACCCCTCCCCCAAGCCACGCCCATAGAACTGGTAATAACAGATTTTACATTTCACCCCTGCCCCATGGCTGTAGACTATTAGTCTATTAACTGTGGCTCAGATTTATTCTTGATTAAGCATCACTGGCTGTGCCCTTATGTTTGCCCAAAGCTGGCTCACTCTTTGTCCTGCAGGGAAAAGTTTCGGAACGTGAGGTGGCAGAGCTGTGCTTGCAGTCTTTTCCCACTGCTCCCATATTTTGTTTTTCAGCCTTGCAGGATCTTGTTTTACGAAATAAAGAGGGAAGAAGGACTTCGCATCCCCCAAACTGCCTGAAAATGTTCTCTTCTTAGCATCTCTCCAAAAATCCAGGAAGTGCCAATCAACCAAACTTGGCCAAGCCAACCAGGATGCCAACCCCAAACTAAAGAAACTGGCAATATTTCATCATATCAATCTGGGCACGTTAATTGAACGGATGCCAGAAACACCTTCAGTGCTAAGGCATGCTGAGCGCACACTGCAAAAATGCTCTCTTGCTCAACCAGGAACTCACTGAAAGAGTCAATGCTGAAACGAATCTCGCTTATGCTATTCCTGTTACTCATTTCAATGCATGCTATGTGGAAATACACAAACACACGCACTCTACACAGAGGGAAAGAACAAGAGAAATGGAGTCTGGAATAGAATAGAATAGAATAGAATAGAATAGAATAGAGTAGAGTAGAGTAGAGTAGAGTAGAGTAGAGTAGAGTAGAGTAGAGTAGAGTAGAGTAGAGTAGAGTAGAGTAGAGTAGAGTAGAGTAGAGTAGAATAGAATAGAATAGAATAGAATAGAATAGAATAGAATAGAATAGAATAGAATAGAATAGAATAGAATAGAATAGAATAGAATAGAATAGAATAGAATAGAATGATAGTCATAGGGTACAAATAAGCAATCGAATCATACTAGGAAGCAGTCAATATAAGTCATAAGGATACAAGCAACGAGTTACGGTCTTGCACTCATTAGTGGGAGGCGGTGGGTAATAGGAACGATGGGAAGATTAATAGTAATGCAGACTTAGTGAATAGTTTGACAGTGCTGAGGGAATTATTTGTTTAGCAGAGTGATGGCGTTCGGGGAAAAAACTGTCCTTGTGTCTAGTTGTTCTGGTGTGCAGTGCTCTAGAGCGTCATTTTGAGGGTAGGAGATGAAACAGTTTATGTCCAGGATGCAAGGGGTCTGTAGATATTTTCACAGCCCTCTTTTTGACTCATGCAGTATGTGCCGATATGATGTACTTATTATAGGGTTTCTTAAACCTGAACTTTTGTGTCATTGTCTTGACTTCTCAGAATTCATTCCTCGGAACCATGACACCAGTATTACGCAACGGTTCTCAAAACGTGGCAGAACATTCTCTCAGAAATCATGCAAATGCTCTCCCCATTCACGCATGTTTTTGGGACACTGTGGACGCCACATGAAGGCCTGGCCCATTCTCATGCATTCCACAGCCTCCAAAAATCATGCCAATGATTTTTGCGCATGGTTTTTGCAGACTGTGGAGGTCACACAAAGAGCATGTGTGAGCTGTGGAGGTCACACAAAGTTCTTGCAAAACTTCCAGGGGCTCACAAAATCTCACATACCTTATTCTTGCACAACCTCTGCATCCTCTAAAAATTATGCGAGAACCGGGGGGAGGGAGGGAGGGATGGCAAGAACCTGCCAAGCGAGATGGACAATACTAAAATTTTAAAACAACCCCTGAAAAGCATACCACACATAACTTCAAGACTTCCAGAGGGAATTTTAATCTTCCAAATCCTACAATCCAGCATTGTGCATTGTCCAGAGCTCCAACCGAATGCAGTGGAGAAGTTCAGAAGCATGATGGGTGCAAAGTCTCTGAATGGGACAACTCACTGCAGCCAACTTATTGTGGGATAATTTAACAATTCCATTTAATTATTTAAAATAATTAAAATATGATGGGTCTCTTCTTGAAAGCTTCCAGTGATGAAGCTCTCACAACTTCAGGGAAGTTGTTCCACTGGTTGATTGTTCTCCCCCTCAGGAAATTTCTCCTTATTTCCAGTTTATTTATTTAGTGTATGGCAAATACATGGATTTATAGTGGTTCAAATGTTAATGCCCAGTCTACCCAGCTATTCGAGGACAGGGTGGCCTATGTTGAAAAAAATCAGACATTGGGCTGCTGTAAGCTCTTGATGGACATTTGGACACAATGTGGTAGATATTTTGTCAAGGGGCACCACAGTATTTAAATCTGTAAAATACATGGCAATGGATTTCCAGGTTGAATCTTTCCTTGCTCAGTTTCCATCCATTATTCCTTTTCTGGACTTCGGGTGCTTTGGAAAATAGCCTGACCCACTTCCTCTCTGTGGCAGCCTCTCAAATATTGGAACATTAATGGCTGCAGAATATCAACCTCCTACACTACAGGCAGTCCTCAACTTATAACCATTCGTTTAGTGACTCTTTCATATTACAATGCCACCAAGAAAAATGTTTATGACCAGGGATGAAATCTACTTAACTTCGCTACCAGTTTGGAAGTGCGCGTGTATGTCACATGCGATTTTGGACCCTCTGTGTATGCGCAAAGCCTTGTGCACATGCGCATAGGGTCAAAAACAGGTTACTTCCCGGTTAAAACCAGGAAGTAACGACGCCTGGGCAGGTGGGCGGAGCCTTGTGCTGCCGCTCTTACCAGTTCACTGAACCACCTGCCGCCGCTACCAGTTTGCCTGAACCGGTGCGAAGCGGTAGCATTTCACCGCTGCTTATGACCAATTCTCACACTTAGGACCATCGCAGCATCCCCAGAATCAGACGATTAAAATTTGGGCTTTCCCAAACAGGATGTATTGATATTAGTTGCAACATCCTGGGGTCATGTACATCACCGTTTGCAAACTTCCCAGCTGGCTTCCAACAAACAAAGTTAATGGGGGAAGCCGCATTGGCTTAATGACCTCATGTTTCACTTAACGATGGCGATAACTTGCTTAACCACCATGGCAAAAGAAATTGGACGCACTTAACCGTCATCTTGCTTAACAACGGAAGTTCTGGTCCCGATTACAGTCATAAGGCGAGGACGACTTGCCAGTTGCTTGCATTGGTCCCAAATTTATCCAGCTCGGTAGGTAGCAACGGTTTCGTTTTCTGTTGAAAGCCGCCGTCTCATTACCTCCTGCGACAGCAGCGTCCACAGCCGACATACAGTTGGCAGCTGCAAATGGCTCCTTTTACTATTTACTCTGAAATCTATCAGCATTGGCAAAGGGAAAAGGTTAAAACAAAAACTGCCAATGTTTGAAAGCTAGAAATAAGTCTCTCTCGTGGGGAGGGAGGGAAGTTGCAGAAAAGAGGAGGGGAGGGGGGAAAAAACAGCTTTCCGCAGAAATGTGTGTTTAAAAAAAAAAATCGGAGAGAAATGTTTGGGAAGGCACAACACAATATGGTAATTTTGCTAAAAATACCGGAAGGTTGGTAGGGAAATGGAACAGCGAGTTACTGCAAGGCAGCTGTCAGGGAGGAGAAAGCGTAGAAAAACTCAAGCTATCTTCTCCAAACGGATTCCTACATGATCGTTTGGGAGGGTAGCAATCAAGCAATCAGCTATGTATTAGTAGTAATTACACAGCAGAACTTAAGATACCCGGGAGTGGCGGTGCGTTGCGGCTGTTCTGCGCATGGAATGCTATACGCTTGCATCCGCAGAAACAAATAATTTTTGCTTTCTTTACGGTTCTCCTTTTATTGGAACAGTTACATATCTGTATCTCCACTCCTTCGCAGGAAGAATAGCGACAGGTGGGAGGTATTGTACATCCGGCTCTTGTTATATTCACCATTTAGATTGCATGGCTATTCCGATCAAAATCACATCAAGTATTAGTACCGCTTTATAAAACCTTAGTAAGGCCACACCTGGAATACTGCATTTATGTTTGGCAAAAAAGATGTTGAGACTTTGGAAAAAGTGCAGAGAAGAGCAACAAAGATGAATCAAGAGAGACTAAAACATACGAAGAACAGTTGCAGGAACTGGGTATGGCCAGTCTATAGAAAAGAAGGACTGGGGGGGACATGATAGCAGTCTTCCGGCATTTGAGGGGTTGCCACTAAGAGGAGGGGGTCAAATTATTTTCCAAAGCACCTGAAGGCAGGACAAGAAACAAGGGATGGAAACTAATTAAGGAGAGAAGCAACCTGGAATTAAGGAGAAACTTCTTAATTCCATGAGGACAATTAACCAGTGGAACGGGTTCCCTTCAGAAATTGTGGGTGCTCTTCCTACTGGGTATCCTTCCAGAGAAAATGAGCAAAGAAAATATTTATTTGATTATACATGTAATAAACAGCTGCAAGGGTTGTTTTTGCACAAAATTGGAAAGCAGAGAAAATACCTTTGGAAGGAGAAGTCATTAAAAACAATTTAGACTGTGCAGAAATGAATAGATTAACTTTGATGATCAAAGAAAGAGAGGATTTAGAATATGTTAAGATCTGGGATCAATTTTACCATTGGTTAGATTTCTAACCAATTGGTTAAATTTCTAAGCATTTACCATGGTTAGGAAAGAGATATAGATAAGCAAACTAATGGTTATGTAAGAAAATGGTATAATTAGAATATTGTACTTTTGGAGAAACGCTGTAATAGAACTGGTGAAAATGAAGACAGAAGAAACAACAAAAAGATGAAGTCATGGAGAAAACTCCGAAATGTCGCATGGAAGGAATGACTGATGTGTTAAATGCCTGTTTGTGTATAAAATAATTTTTAAAAAAAAGAAATTATGGGAGCTCCATCATTGGATGTTTTTAAGAAGAGACTGGACAGCCTCCTATATAAAATACCCTGTGTCACCCAAAATAAGACATCCCCTGTTAATAAGCCCAATCGGGCTTTTGAGTGCATGGCACTAAGGCCAAGCGCTTATTTCAGCGTTCAAAAAAATATAAGACCGGGTCTTATTTTCGGGGAAACACAGTAGATAGCTAGTTGGAAATAGACAGATATACAATAGAGATGGATGATGGATGGATACGATTAGATAGATAGATAGATAGATAGATAGATAGATAGATAGATAGATAGATGGATGGATGGATGGATGGATGGATGGATGGATGGATGGATGGATGGATGGATGGGCGGGCGGGCGGGCGGGCGGGCGGGCGGACGGACGGACGGACAGACAGACAGACAGACAGACAGACAGACAGACAGATAGATGATGGATGGAAGGAAGGAAGGAAATAGACTGACAGATATACAATGGGTGGATGGATGGATGGATGGATGGATACGATTAGATAGATAGATAGATAGATAGATAGATAGATAGATAGATGATAGATAGATGATAGATAGATAGATAGATAGATAGATAGATAGATAGATAGATAGATAGATAGATAGATAGATAGATAGATAGATAGATAGATGATGGATGGAAGGAAGGAAGGAAGGAAGGAAGGAAGGAAGGAAGGAAGGAAGGAAGGAAATAGACTGACAGATATACAATGGATGGATGGGTGGATGGATGGATGGATGGATGGATGGAAATAGACAGACTGGCAGATATACAATAGAGGGTTGGGTGGATGGGTTGGTAGGTAGGTAGGTAGGTAGATGGAAATAGACAGATATACAATAGCGATCAATCGGTCAATAGATACCTACCCTTTTCCTCCCAAAATCAGACAACCCCTGATAATAAGCCCAATCGGGCTTTTGAGTGCATGGCAATAAGGCCAAGCGCTTATTTCAGGGTTCAAAAAAATATAAGACAGGGTCTTATTTTCGGAGAAACATGGTAGAATGGAGTCTCCAGTGTGGAAGGGATGCCCACTCTCGAATTAGCCTTTTTAGTCACACCAGATGCTGTTTTAGGTCCTCTCTCCAGAGCACAATACCATAGTCTTTTGAAACTGAAGGTTGCCAGTGATGGCCAATGAGGGTCTCCATGACCTGGATGACTGAGAATGTCCATAAACATTTAGTTTAGGATCTACTTCTGGAGCAGGGGGTTGGACTAGAAGATCTCCAAGATCCCTTCCAACTCTGTTCTGACTGACTTGGTTTTATTGAACAGATAAAAAGGGGGGGAAACCCTTCCTTCCACTCTTATTTGCACAGGACTCCCAGAATGCTGTCTAAACAAAAATACACTTTTAAGATAATTTTTACCAGAGATATTTAATTGAATCTCTGTGTGCTTTGATGGATGAATGAGGTGAGGAAAAACCCATTAGACGTCTTTCAGACAGATATGAAATGAACGGCTCTTGATGCCAGCTTTCAACTCAACTTCAGGAAGGAGTCTGCAACGCAAAGCTGTCACAAATAAATACAGAGATCCAAAAAGGGCAGAATTGCTCTTCCCTACAAAGATGGGCCATCTCGGTGATAAAAGGGGAAAGACTGCACAGGGAATGGTCAAAAAAGTCAAGATGGCGGCCTCAGCAGTGCAATCAAAGCTCTATCCATCTTACACAATAACAGAGTTAGAAGGGACCTTGTAGGTCATCCAGTCCAACCCCCACCCACCCAAGAGGAGACCCTACACCCGTGATGGTGAACCTATGGCATGCATGTCGCAACTGGCACACACCCCCCACTCTACGGGCACATGAGCCGTTGCCCAGCTGAGTTCCATCACGCATGCGCATCTCCCACCGGCCAGCTGATTTTTGGGATGTGCGCAGGGGCAAGGTGCACGCGGGAGACGTGTGTGCATGCACGGGGGGTTGTGTGTGCTTTTATGGGGTGGGGTGTATGTGCAGGGGGAGAAGCTCCCACAGCCCATTTTTGGTCCCAGGAGGCTGCAGGGAGGCCTACTAGGCCCAAAACAAGGCGTGGGGAGGGGTGTCATGTGCACATTCATGGGGGGAGCGTGGTGGTGGGTCATGCACGCCTGTGCAGGGGCAAACACATTGCATTATGGGTGCTGGCACACATGTGCCCTATCGCACGTGTGCATGCTTTCAGCACGCAACAACAAAAAGGTTAGCCATCCTTGCCCTACGCCATTTCTGACAGATGGCAGTCCAGTCTCTTCTTGAAAGCCTCCAGTGATGAAGCTCCCACAACTTCCGAAGGCAACTTCTGTTCAATGGATTGATTGTTCTCACTGTCAGGAAATTCCTCCTTATTTCCAGGTTGAATCTCTCCTTGATCTGTTTCCATCCATTGCTTCTTGTCCTGCCTTCAGGTGCCTTGGAAAATAGCTTGACCCCCTCCTCTCTGTAGCAGCCCCTCAAATATTGGAAGACTGCTATTCATGTCTCCCCTGGTCCTTCTCTTCACTAGACTAGCCAGGCCCAGTTCCTGCAACCGTTCATCCTATGTTTTAGCCTCCAGTCCTCTCATCATCTTTGTTGCTCTTCTCTGCACTCTTTCTAGAGTCTCAACATCTTTTTTATAGTGCGGTGACCGAAACTGGATGCAGTACTCTAGGTGTGGTCTTACTAAGGCTTTATAGGGTGGTATCTTTATGGGCATTGCAACAGGCAAAACTGGGTGAAGTTTTTAATCGCATCACCAGTGTGGCCGCCATCACAGAAATTATCCACCTTAAAATTTATGCTAATCATAGATTCACAGGGCTGGAAGAGAGCTTGGCAATGTTTTGGTTCGAACTCCTCCTAAGTCAGGAGACTTATGTTGACTTTTTTTTTTTGACCATACCCTGTTGCAAAGGCAAACAATATCCTGACCAACTAATGCTGGCTGTATGTTTTGTGCCAAATTAAAATCAAAAGCAATTTAAACTACCCTATGAAAACTGCAAAAAGGATGGGACTCAGTTGATCTACAGATATTTGGGGGGATGACATTATCGCCCCAAACCAGAGTGAGAACTGTACCCCAATGTATCTGGATGTGGGATTTTAGAGGCAGAATGTTATGAATATTGGAAAGGAAAGCAAGAATAACAGAATAACAGAATAACAGAGTTGGAAGCGACCTTGGAGGTCTTCTAGTCTGACCCCACCTGTTCAAGGCAAGAGATCTTGTACTATCCAGGACAAACGGCTTGTGCAGCAAAAGATTGCATTAACCAAAAGTGAGATGCGAAAGAAAATATTCCAGTTGTTCAAGTGCAGACAAGCCATTTGCAACACCGATAAGAGCGCAATAACGGATGACATTGCGTATCAAAATAAAATTAGTTCTTTTCTGGCCCTGCTGGATTCTTTTTGGAGTTTCTCACGGTCTGGAAAAAGTTGCACATTTCCAGTCCGTGGCTTGGCATGCAAAGCTAATTGTGTGCCCAAACTAGGGTTAATTAAAGATTGACAACTATGTTGAGTTGAGTGAGGCCGCTGTTACTTTAGTTAAAAGGGACGAGATGTGAAGGAAGCATTCAGGACATTTCATTTTTTCCTTCTTTTTTTGGGGATGAGCCTCCCATGGCGGCAACTTCTGTGCTCTTCCCATTACAAATTCTCTCCTGTTCTGCAGCCCTTCCTGGTCTCGTGGCATCTCACAGAGAGTCCATTCAGACCTTGTTCCTTTCATTCCTCAATGGGTACTTTATGAAACAGCAACAGCTGTCTAAAAATAGCCCAGAATATATACATACATATATGCATACATACATACATACATTCTTACTTTTCGTAGGTTTTATGTGTGTTTTTCTTTAAGCCAAGTTTTTCCTACGTAACCAAGATGTTTTTCCAGATATTGTACCTTTTACAGGGAAGATACATGAGATGTAGGTGTGGCTTACTGAAGATGGCTAATGAGCCTGAAATAGCTATATAAGTCTCCAAGTCTCCAAACGGGCAAGCACAAAATCTGCTTGCTGCCAGAATGAAAAGAAGGGGAAAAAACCCAGAAAGTAGTGAATGTGATTTCACTCAATCAGGGTTTGCAGAAACATCTTGGTTACGTAGGAAAATCCTGACTTAAAGAAAACACACACACACACACACACACACACACACACACACACACACACACATATTCTTACTTTTCATAGATTTTATGTGTGTTTTTCTTTTAGCCAGGTTTTTCCTATGTAACCAGTAAGAAAGTAAGAAAATAGATATTGTACCTTTACAGGGAGGATACATGAGATGTGGGTGTGGCTTACTGATGATGGCTAACGAGCCAGAAATAGATCTATATAAGTCTCTCACTAGGCAGCATAGGGCCTGCTGGCTGCCAGAAGAAAAAAAGCCCAGAATCGAGTAGATGTGACTTCACTGAGCTAGGGCTGCAGAAAAATCTTGGTTATGTAGGAAAAACCTGGCTAAAAGAAACACACACACACACATATACATCAAAAAAAAAAAATTAAAGCCTACATTGTAAATGTTCCAGTGCTAAAGCCAGGAAGATCTGAGCGCACATGGTGAGGAAGCTTAGAACAACCAAAGAACAGAGACACCACTTGGAAAAGTTGCTCTCTGACTCTCAGAAAAATCCTGTCTTTACTTTCCAGAGAACTAAGGGGGGGAGGGGTCCCTTCTGAGAGCTTTCTCAGATTACTTTTCTGGTTTGGACTCGGGTTTCTCTTATCAGATTGTTTTCTCTTTCTCCTGTCTCCCAAGGTAACTGTTCTGATCCAGCTCCCCAAAGACGACAAACCCTCTGAAGTGAACTCAAAAATTCCTGTGCATCCATGCATCAGGCACTGGACCCAGCTGTTCCTCCTCTTCCTCATTAGCCACCTCCAGACCTGGGGCTGTTGACTCTCCATCTGAGGGCTGACGAACGGCCTAGGCTCCACCTCTCTCTCCCTCTGGCAGCTCTATTCCCTCTTCCCCCTCGGAGCTCTCAGGTTGACTTGATGCTGGCCCTGACTCTCACACCTCCTCCTCCTCCTCTGATTCGGCTGACAGGCCACAACAGTTATTCTCACAACCCATTGCACCCTATTCCTTCTTCAATCAATTCTTTACCTCAGTGTTTCTCAACTGCAGCCATTTTTAAAATGTGTGGACTTCAACTCCCAGAATTCCCAAGCCAACTGGGGAGCTGAATTCCGTGCAGCTTAAAGTTGCTGGTGTTGTTGTGACCTAGGCTTACTGAGTCATTACAAGCCACAATTAGTCCCAAATAAACCTATTTTATTGTAACAGCTGAGAATTACATTCATTCCCAGCTGGGTCCCAATTAGTTGCAAAACAAGTCCTTCGGGATAATCACCAACCTTTATCTTCTTTGATACCGTGCCAAAGGCCTTGCTTGGCAAAGCCCCACAAAGTTCAGAAACAAACAAGAGACGCCGACAGGAAACAGAGTTAGCAACGTTGCTTCCCTGCAAAAGGCCCCAAGTGCCTTTGTTTCTCTTTTAAGCCTTATGGGAGGGGCCAATCATCATCTGGCTTACTCCCGAGTTGTCCTTTTTGCTTTACCTGCTCTTGCCTTCTGACAGCTCTTCACATGCTCACTCTAGGAACAGGCTCCTCCTGTTCCTCTGCCTCTCTGATGTCCGACTCTGGAGGCTCCGGAGTCTGCACATCACTCCCAGATGGCCCTGGCCCCATCTCTGCCTCTGACGCAGAGCCCTCGTCCAGGCCTTCTCCAGACTCCAGAACTGGCCCATTGTCCTCCCCAACGTCCTCATTGCCCGACTCCACTGTCAGCTCCGCAGGTTGCTGATGAACCACAACAGGTGTTGAGAAACACTGCCTTACACTATCTCGGTCTTTGGGAACAAGAACTGGAATTGCTGATGCCAACTTCTGGGCTATGTATTCAGGGAGACCAAATCATTTGAATAATTAAATTGCAATTGAGGTTCTAGGTCACAATCAAGATCTTTCAGTTTTCCCTCAAGTCAGCCTGGCCAATTCAAACATCTTCCACATCTCTTTTGAACTACAATTGCAGCCTGGTTTCCTGAGGTTTTAAAAGACCCTTCAAATGCTTCTCTCGTTCTCAGGGTTTTTACAAAGCCAGAATAAATATTCTTATCATCTGTAATGCCTGCCACTAATATAAATTACGATTGTGCTAGAATTAGATAAAGCCGGTAAAGTAGATAGATTTATATTAGGTTTAGACCACAGTGCAATTTGTATTAGTGTCTGTACTGTGCGTAGATAAAAACACAGAGAAAATAGAAAAACTGTTGAAGAATATTATCGGAGAGGTCTTACATTTGATATTTGGGGGTTGCATCATTGTGTGTGTGTGTTCAGGGGGTATTTTTTTTTAAAGGGGAGATGTGAAGAACCTAGTTCAAAGATACAGGGAAAAGGGAGGCGTTTTCATATCCCCCTCCAATTCTAAAACACATATAAAGGAAAATATTTGTAATTCAGGGTTGAACAGAGCCTGAGTAGCGTAGGGGGCTAATGCCTCCTACTAAAAGCAGCAATTAACATCCAGCTGCCTGCAATTTCTGTGAGTTCAATCCTAGCCAGGCTCAAGGTCGACTCAGCCTTCCATCCTTTCTAAGGTGGGTAAATTGAGGACCCAGTTTGTGGGGGCAATAAGCTGACTTTGTATAAATATACAAAAGTATGAAGGCTACTGCTTAACGCATTGTAAACCGCCCTGAGTCTCCAGAGAAGGGCGGCATATAAATCTAATTTTTTAAAAAAGGAATATAAATCCTTCCGTTGATCACCTTGGAGGTCATCTAGTCCAACCCCTGCTCAGGCTGGAGACCCCTACAGGATTCCAGACAAGTAGCTATCCAGTTCCTTTTTAAAAGCCTCCAATGATGGAGCACCCACAACTTCTGGAAGCAAGCTGTTAGAGTGAGCCTGGATAGCTCATCAGACTAAAAAGCATTGTGATTAACACCAGCTGCCTGCAATTACTGTAAGTTCGAATCTCACCAGGCTCAAGGTTGACTCAGCCTTCCATCCTTTCTAAGGTAGGTAAATTGAGGACCCAGTTTGTGGGGGCAATAAGCTGACTTTGTATAAAATATACAAAAGTATGAAGGCTATTGCTTGACGCATTGTAAGCTGCCCTGAGTCTCCGGAGAAGGGTGGCTTATAAATCAGTAATAAAGAGCCTGGATAGCTCAGCAGACTAAAAGCATTGTGATTAAAGACCAGCTGTCTGCAATTACTGTAAGTTCGAATCTCACCAGGCTCAAGGTTGACTCAGCCTTCCATCCTTTCTAAGATGGGTAAATTGAGGACCCAGTTTGTGGGGGCAATAAGCTGATTTTGTATAAATATACAAAAGTATGAAGGCTATTGCTTAACGCACTGTAAGCCGCCCTGAGTCTCCGGAGAAGGGCGGCATATAAATAAAAATTTTTTTAAAAAATGAGAGGTCTTTGGTGCTCTCTGAGATTGCTGGTTTTCTTGCAGGCGTTTCATTACCAAACCATGTAACATCATCAGTGCCAGTAAGGAATGGGATTTGCAGGGAGGAAGGGGGGGGGGATTTTCTGAGCTTGATTGCTTTCTTGCTGACATTTCATTACCAAACTAGGTAACAATTTCAGTGCTAGAAGGGAGTGGGGCTTATAAAAAGGAGGAGGACGGGCAGGAGTGGGTTCTACTTACCTTTACTACTGGTTTGCAATGGGATTGCGTGCAGCAAGTGCACCGAGCTTCTGCGCATGCGCAGTTCGCCTATGACGACATCCAGGGTGGTGGGCGGAGCTTCCCACCGGTTTTACTACCGGTTCTTGTGAACTGCTTCGAACCGGGGGCAACCCACCCCTGAGGAGTGGGGGGGGGGGAGGAGGAGGAGAAGGAGGAAACCTGTGGGGTCCTTAGTGATCTCTGAACTTGATTGATTTCTTGCTGACGTTTCATTACCAAACTAGGTAACATCAGTGCTAGAAGGGAATGGAGTTTGCACTGAGTTTGCACTATCTAGTTTCGGTAATGAAACATTTTCAAGAGAACAAAAGCTCAGAGAGCACCAAGGACCCCTCATTAGAATACGTATGTCAGCCCCACTAGAAAGATCTGACCAAGGAATCATCTCCACAGGGACCCTAAAACTCTGTTTATTGAAATCGGATTTAATAACAGCATTTTGCAAGACTGATTGAGCTCTACGTCCCTGACTCCACCAGAACAAAGTTGCCCCCAGATTTGCAAAATTGCTGAAAGTAGCAGTATATTTGGCAGCAAGAAACCAGGGTCCACTTAAAATAATTTTTTTTAAAAAATGATATTCACATTGTAATTCCAACAGCTTGCAAATTTCAGCTCCGAGCTGCTGGGCAGTACAGCTTGTCTTCTCTCTGAATATATTTGCACTGAAGACAATAGATTTTTTTTCCCCCTCATTCTGATTCCTCTCCATCCCATTTTGTGCCATTTTGTCAAAGGAAAGTAATAGGAACATCTGCCTTTGAGAACATTATTAAACAAGCTCCGGTCACATAGCTCGCAATAATTAATTTCCACGTTCACCGCCACGTAGCATCATGACAAATTCGAAATGACCCTTAAGAAGCGAAGCCTTCTGAGCAACGACAACTCCTGGCACCATAAAACAAACTTATGTATGATCTTAAACGTGACCGGTGCTCTCAAAAAGCTTATGGAGTAATCAGTGTGTTAGTCTTAAGACATTCTGGGTCTCTTCAACGATTGCTAGCAACTTCAGAGAAGACGATTGCTAGCTGTGAAGACAATTGGAACCCTCTCTCATCAGAGGTAGGGCATCTCTGGAAGGGGTGGGTTCTAATTTTTTTTACTACCAGTTCTGTGGGTGTGGCTTATTTTGTGGGTGTGGCTTGGGGGGTAATGTGACTGGGTGGGCGTGGCCAACTTTTTTTTTTTTACTTTTAAAAGCATTATTTCTACCATCTTAAGAGGTTGCAGAAAAAATGCTTCTAGAAGCCTCTGATGATCAGGCAAGTCAGCTGGGATCGCCAGAGGCTTTTAAAGGCATTTTTTTTTCTACCACCTCTTCGGCTGGATAGCTCGGCAGACTAAGCACTGTAATTAACATTCAGCTGCCTGCAATTACTGTAAGTTCGAATCTCCCCAGGCTCAAGGTTGACTCAGCCTTCCACCCTTTCTAAGGTAGGTCAATTGAGGACCCAGTTTGTTGGGAGCAATAAGCTGACTTTGTATAAATATACAAAAGTATGAAAGCTATTGCTTAACAGATTGTAAGCCGCCTTGAGTCTCCGGAGAAGGGTGGCATATAAATCAAAAAACAAAACAAAACATGCTTTTAGAAGCTTCTGACAATCAGGCAAATCTGCTGGTATCGCCAGAAGCTTTTAAAGGGATTTTTTTTTTTGCAGAAAAAATGTTTTCAGAAGCCTCTGAAGATCCCAGCTGAGCCACGCGATCATCAGAGGATTTTTTTTAACTTTTAAAAGCATTTTTTCAGCCAAAGAGGTTGTTAAAAAAATGCTTTTAAAAGTAAAAAAAAAAAGCCTCTGATGAGGTGGACGGGATAAGCGAGCGGGCGACCGGACCGGGGACCAGTTTGGGGGCATGGCCAGCCAATGTTATTACCGGTTCTCCGAACTACTAATTTTTTTTACTACCGGCTCTTGCAAACCGGTGCGAACCGGGAGGAACCCACCACTGATCTTTGGGTCCCAAGTGCTGGAGAGCTTCTATATGAATAAAATGAAAAAGGTGGAAGGGACCTTGGAGGTCTTCTAGTCCAGCCCCCTGCTCAAGTAGGAGAATCTATACCATTTCAGGCAAGTGACTGTCTAGTCTCTTCTTAAAAGCCTCCAGTGATGGAGCACCCATGATTTCTGGAGGCCAGCTGTTCCACTGGTTAATTTTCCCCACTGTTAGGAAGTTTCTCCTTAATTCCAGGCTGCTTCTTTTCTTGATTAGTTTCCATCCATTGTTTCTTGTCTTGCCCTTCTGGTGCTTTGGAGAATATTTTGACCCCCTCTTCTTTGTGGCAGCCCCTCAAATACTGGAATCCTGCTATCATGTCACCCCTATTTCTTCCTTTCTCTAGACTAGCCATATCTTTCTTGCAATCACATCATTCTGTTAGATAAAGAAAGAAATACGGCTAATCCTCGACTTACGACCACAATGGAGCCCAAAGATTCCGTTGCTAAGCGAGACACTGGTCAAGTGAGGTCTGCCCCATTTTTTTCTTGTCCCAATCACTGCGGTTGTTCAGTTCCTTTTGTTGTTGCTAAGTGAATCTGGCTTCCCCATTGAACTTTGCTCGTCAGAAGGTCGCAAAGGCTCATCACATGACTCCGGGACTCCGCAACCGTCATAAATATGAGTTGCCAACGATCTGAATTTGGATCATGTGATCATGGGGATGCCATAAGAGTCATAAGTGTGAAAAACGGTCATAAGTCACTTTTTTTTCAGTGCCGTTGTAACTTCAGTCACTAAATTAATTGTTGAAACTACTTGTATCTGTATTTTACCAAATCTGAGAACTATGAAGTATCCATCAGAGTGCAGACATCGCAATAACCCCAAATTCTTTTGAATTCTCCTGCCAGAATTTATCATTTCGGTTTTTGAAAACCGGAACAAGCCAGCAGGTGGACTTCTCAGAATCTTTTGCTAAGCAAACTCTGGAGGGGAGATTTCGGGTTTATTCTGGCATCTCCTCTTGACAAGAAGGGCCAACTAAGAGCAGCCACAAAAAACAAAAACTTTGGTGTGCTTTGCTCATGCATAATGTACTTGTTTTGTGGAGGAAAACGTCAAAAGCACAGTCCTAATTTGTCACCTAGGAGAACCAGCTAGAAGACATTTTTTGCGTTCTGTATGCAGTGAATTTTCCTGGTCCCGATTGTAGTTGAGGGTCTAGGACAGTGATGGCTAAGAAAGCCTCTGGAGCCTGGGGAGGGCAAAAAACGGGCCTACCAGGCCCACCAGTAACCTTTTTGCCATCGCGTGGCAAAAGCAGGGGGTGTGCAGGGGGGGTCGCATGCGTGCATGCCCATACCCATAATTCAATGCCCCCCACCCCCCCATGCATGTGCATGCGACCCTCCCCGCACTCCCCCCGCTTCTGGTACGCAATCGCAAAAAGATTACCGGTGGGCCCGATAGGCCCGTTTTTTGCCCTCCCCAGGCTCCAGAGACTTTCTTGGAGCCTGGGGAGGGCAAAAACGGCTTCCCCCCACCCCCAGAGGCTGGAAACAGCCCATTTCCCAACTTCTAGTGAGCCAGGAAGGCCTGAAAATCAGCTGGCCAGCACATGCATGTGTGCTGAAGCTGAGCTAGAGCAGCGTGCCGTAGGTTCGCCATGAAATTCTAAACAAATTCAGTCTGTTCAAGCAATATATTATGCCACACTGGGAAAAAACAACAACCCAAGATTAAATTTAAACAAGCAGACCAGGTTCTTTGAACGCCACAACTCCAACTTTAACTGAATTCTTAAGCATAGGGTCAGAATTGAGCTGAAGACAGGAACTTTGTGCCTCTCTCATTTCGAGATTTAAAATGTACTCAATTCCTCCATCTCGCCTCCCAGGGCCCCATCCCAGATGAACACGCACAATATTAATGCACGGAATGAGTTTTATTTCTCTTCCGCTCGGATCCACAATTCCTATTTTAGAACTGACCTATTAAGGGCGTATCTTAATTAGACAGCAAAGTACTGAAGTCTTGAGAGAGATGAAGAGAAGATTAAATTGTGGATCAAAGGCCACAATTATGTTCCTACAAAAAGCCTTGATGTTATAAAGACCTCAAGCAAGAAGGTTTTTATTTAAAAAAGAAAAAGACTTAATTGGGTTGAGAACAATTAACCGGTGGAACGGCTTGCCTTCAGAAGTTGTGGATGCTTCATCATAGGAGGTTTTTAAGAGGAGATTGGATAACCATTTGTTCTGAGATGGTATGAGGTTTCCTGCTTGATCAGGGGGTTGGACTGGAAGACCTCCAAGGTCCCTTCCAACTCTGTTATTCTATTCTATTCTATTCTATTCTATTCTATTCTATTCTATTCTATTCTATTCTATTCTATTCTATTCTATTCTATTCTACTCTTCATTACAATATCTATTCTATTCTACTCTACTCTACTCTACTCTTCATTACAATATCTATTCTATTCTATTCTACTCTACTCTACTCTACTCTACTCTGCTCTGCTCTGCTCTGCTCTGCTCTGCTCTGCTCTGCTCTGCTCTGCTCTGCTCTACTCTACTCTACTCTATTCTACTTTATTCTTCATTACAATATCTATTCTATTCTTTTCTGGTCTGGTCTATTCTATTCTTCATTACAATATCTATTCTATTCTATTTCTATTTCTATTTCTATTTCATTCTATTCTAATTCTCTTCTCTTCCTATTCTATTCTATTTCTATTCCTTTTGTTGTTGTAGGTTGCAAAGTTGTGTCTGACCCATCGCAACCCCATGAACAACGTTCCTCCAGGCCTTCCTGTCCTCTACCATCCTCTGGAGTCCATTTAAGGTCACGCCGACTACTTCAGTGACTCCTTCCAGCCATCTCGTTCTCTGCTGTCCCCTTCTTCTTTTGCCCTCCATCGTTCCCAGCATTAGGCTCTTCTCCAGGGAGTCCTTTCTTCTCATTAGGTGGCCAAAGGATTTGAGTTTCCTCTTCAGGATCTGGCCTTCTAAAGAGCAGTCAGGGTTGGTCTCCTATTCCTATTCCTATTCTTATTCCATTCTGAATCCTATCCTATCCTATCCTATCCTATCCTATCCTATCCTATCCTATCCTATCCTATCCTATCCTATCCTATCCTATCCTATCCTACTCTACCCTACCCTAACCTACCCTAGTCTACTCTATTCTTATTTCAGTTCCATTCCATTCATCTTCTCTTTGACATCCCTTTAGGTACATGAAAAGGGATACCTGTTGGACATTAGAAGACAAAGGCATGTTTGTCTGGATAAAGCCCCCAAAAAGCCAAAACTGTCTATCCCCTTGCAAAGAAGGCATCCTATAAACAGGACCCCATCTCAGCTTTCTGCATCTCCAGACTCAGCCTCCATTGCTGACCCAACCGGTGACTGCATCACCTACCTGTAAGAATTAAGACTTTCAGCACAAGTTAGAAAGACTCGGGACAATCTTCGGGTCTTACCTCTGTCCATTTTTCATTGATATCCATAAACAAGACACAAAAAGGATCCGATTTCGACGTCACATCTCTGTCCAAAAGGTTTTGGCCGCACACGGACAGTTCCACTTTGCAAACACAATTTGGGGTTCCCACCGGCACAGATGGGGTGGGGCTGACGGTGTAGGCCATTGGGTCGGGCAGAAGCAGCTCTTGGCAATCTGCAGGAGAGAAAGAGGCATGTTAGCAAAAAAAAAAAAAAAGGAATGAAAGTAAAATGGGAAAAATAAGCCCATTTATTGCTGGTAGTCCTCAACTTACAATCGTTCGTTTAGTGACAACAAGATTGAGAAAAATGACTTATAACTGTTTTTCACACTTACAAAGGTTAGGGCAGGGGTGAAATGTAAAATGTGTTACTACCGGTTCTGTGGGCATGGCTTGGTGGTGGTGGAGTAATGTGACTGGGTGGGCGTGGACAACTTTTTTTTTTAACTTTTCAAAGCATTTTTTCTAATGCTTTGAAAAGCCTCTCTGCCGATCAGGCAACTCAGCTGGGATCGTCAGTGGCTTTTCAAAGCATTTTTTTTTACCACCTCTTCGGCCAAGAGGTTGCAGAAAAAAATGCTTTGAAAAGCTTCTGATGATCCCAGCTGAGCCACGCAATCATCAGAGGCTTTTTTTTTACTTTTAAAAGCATTTTTTCATCAGAAGAGGTTGTAGAAAAAATGTTTTTAAAAGTAAAAAAAAAAAGCCACTGATGATCGTATGGCTCAGATGGGCAGGGGGGGGGAGGTGTGGAATCAACTGCCCCTACAGCTCTGGGTGGCCCCCAACCTCCGCTCTTTCCGTCACGACCTGAAAACGTGGCTGTTTCATTTGGCTGGCCTGGATTGATGGGGTTTTAATTTTTAACTTGTTAGTCTTAATTGCACTTTTAACTGTTAAATTATGAGATTTGGATTTAATTTCTTTTTAACTTTTTCATTAAATGTTTTTCTGTTGTGAGCCGCCCTAAGTCCAGTTGGAGATAGGGCGGCATATAGATCTCAATAAATAAATAAATAAATAAATAAATAAATAAATAAATAAATAAATAAATAAATATTGTACTGCAAACTAGGGCATACAAAACCTTTGCCAGACCAATTCTCGAATACAGCTCGTCTGCCTGGAATCCACACTGTATATCGGATATTAATACAATTGAGCAGGTCCATAGGTATTTCACAAGAAGAGTCCTCCACTCCTCTGCTCATAGTAGAATCCCTTATACTACCAGGTTTCAAATTTTGCGCTTGGACAACCTGGAACTACGCCTCCTATGGTCTGAACTAAGCATAGTACACAAAATTGTCTGCTACAATGCGCTACCTGCCAACAACTACTTCAGCTTCAACCTCAATAATACACAGGCAAACAATAGCTACAAACTCAAGGTAAACCGCTCCAAACTCGATTGCAGAAAATACAACTTCAGCAAGAGTGGTCAACGCCTGGAATGCTCTACCTGACTCCGTTGTTACATCCTCAAACTCCCACAGCTTCAACCTTAAACTGTCTACCGTGGACCTCATCCCATTCCTGAGATGTCCGTAAAGGGGGTGTGCATAAGCGCACCATCGTGCTTATCATCCCTGTCCTACTGTCCCCATTTATTTGTACTCATTCCTTGTTCGTGCCCATGTTTATACTTATACCTGTTATCTTGTACATGTTCGACAAACTAAATAAAATAAAATAAAAATAAAACATATAAATAAACAAGATAAAAATCAAGGAAAGAGTTGGTCCACGAAAGAGAGAAGACGGCAAGGAAGTAAGGGGAACAGAGAGAAAGCAGAGCTGCTTAACTCATTCTTTGCATCGGTCTTCACACAAAAAGAAACTATAGCCCAACTTACCAGGAACATAAATGTAAAAGACAGACTAGAAATAAAAGTTAAAATAAGCAACAACAAAAAAAAATAGTAGGAGAACACCTGTCTGATCTTGATGAATACAAATCACCGGGATCTGACAGATTACATCTCAGAGCTCTAAAGGAATTGGCAGATGTCATCTCAGAACCACTGAACTACATCTTTCAAAAATCCTGGAGCACCAGGGAATGGAACCAGAGGACTGGAAAAGATCTGATGTGGTTCCCATCTTCAAAAAAGGGGGAAAAAACAGACCCAGGAAACTACAGACCAATCAATCTAACATCAATACCCAGGAAGATATGGAAGTCATGGGAGCTTCATCACTGGAGGCTTTCAAGAAGAGACTGGACTGCCATTTGACAGCAATGGTGTAGGGTCTCCTTCTTGGATGGGGGGTTGGACTATATGTCCTATAACCGTGATGGCGAACCTATGGCACAGGTGCCACAGGTGGCATGTGGAGCCATATCGGTGGACACGCGAGCTCAGCTCCGACACACATGTGTACACCAGCCAGCTGATTTTCGGGCCTTCTGGGCCCACCAGAAGTCAGGAAACACACTGTTTCCGGCCTCCAGAGGGCCTCTGGGGGGTGGGGAAGGCTGCTTTTGTCCTCCCCAGGCTCCTAGAAAGGCTCTGGAGAACACAAAACGGGCCTACTGGGCCCACTCCGTCCAGCACCCTCCTCCAATTTTCAAGCCTTTCAGGCAATCAGGAAGCCAATCTCGGCTTATCAGAGAAAAGGAAAAACCTTTGCTGAAGAGAGTGAGGCCAGGCTAACAGGCCTACTGGGCCATCATGTGCCAAAAGTGAGGGGAACACAGGGGGGTGGGGTGCATAGAATTATGGATGTGGGCACGCATGCACGTGACCCCACCACGCTCCCCCCACTTTTGGCATGCAATGGCAAAAAGGTTAGTCATCATTGTCCTATAAAATCCCTTCCGTTTTAATCTGTAAAAACCTTCTCAGAACTGCCAGTCCTCCAGCCTAAAATCACAAACAGCTCTTTTATATAGAATAACAGAGTTGGAAGGGACTTTGGAGGTCTTCTAGACAAACCCCCTGCTCAAACAGGAGACCCTACACCACTTCAGACAAATGGCTGCCCAGTCTCTTCTTGAAAGCCTCCAGTGATGGAGCATCCACAG
Source organism: Coluber constrictor foxii (assembly GCA_038048745.1). Lineage (NCBI taxonomy): Eukaryota > Metazoa > Chordata > Lepidosauria > Squamata > Colubridae > Coluber > Coluber constrictor. The sequence goes on from CM075970.1 coordinate 5,818,119, forward strand.
TTTCTGGAGGCAAACCTGGTTGATTGTTGTTGTTGATATTCAACACACCAGCTTGGAATTCCACATGGCTGAACCTTAAAGTCCAATATACAATTCTCTTTCATTCACAAACAGCCTGAGCATCCATAAGAAGGCATCTTCACACAAAGCGTGCCGCTGCGGAGAGTTACAATTCTCATCCTATTAAAGCTGAACCAATTCATTCCACCTCTCTGCTTCCAGTCTTGCTACATCATCATCATCATCATCATTCTGCCCACTGAACTGTGATAATCCAATAATGCAGAAACCTCCTTGGCTGGTCCAGGGTAGAGGCGCAAATACTTAAAATATGAACATCTACGTTCTCCTTAGCTGTATTTTCCCAGTACAGGGAGTCCTCGACTTACGACCACAGTGGAGCCCAAATTTCTGTCGCTATGCAAGACAGCTGTTAAGTGATCTTTGTGCCATTTTACAACCTCTCTTGCCAGAGCTGTTAGGTTGAATCACTGCAGCTGTTGAGTTAGTAACAGGGTTGTTAAGTGAATTGGGCTTCTCCATTGACTTCGCTGCGTCAGAAGTTCACTAAAGTTGATCACATAACCCCTGGACACCGCAACCGTCATAAATATGAGTCAGTGGCCAAGCGTCTGAATTTTTGATCACGTGACCATGGGGATGCTACAATGGTCGTAAGTGTGGAAAAGTGAAAAAAATAAGTCACTTTTTCAACACCGTTGAAACTTTGAATGGCTATTGAAAGAATGGCTACAAATTGAGGATTGCTTGTATTCCAGAATTATTCCAGTCATCAAGGATCTTTCCTATGCTAGGGTGATCATTATGCTATACCGGAAGGATAAAACTAGCTCGGATGCGAAGACCTTCTCTTGATAAAGCAGCAGTCATGAAGATTTTTGAGCTAGGTGCTCATTATTTTCTGGAGTTGATTTGTTAGTTGTTAAGATTGCAGTACTAGGACCAGAGGTAGGTTTCAGCAGGTTCTGACCAGATCTGGAGAATCGGTAGCGGAAATTTTGAGTAATTTGGAGAACCGATAGTAAAACTTCTGACTGGCCCCGCCCCATCTATTCTCTGCCTCCCAAGTCCCAGCTGATTGGGAGGAAATGGGAATTTTGTAGTAACTTTCCTCTGGATTGGGGAGGGAATGGAGATTTTACAGTATCCTTCCCCTGCCACGCCCACCAAGCCACACCCACAGAACCGGTAGTAAAAAATTTTGAAACCCACCACTGACTAGGAAGGTGTGATCCAGTGGTGGGTTGCCCCTGGTTCGCACCGGTTCTATAGAACCGGTAGTAAAACCGGTGGGAGGCTCCGCCCACTGACGTCATGGAAATGTGCTTGTGCAGAAGAGCGCATTCGCGAGCGAAGCAAGCACGTGTGCGCGGCCCCGTTGCGAACCGGTAGTAAACGTAAGTAGAACCCACTCCTGGTGTGATCTGAAAGAATGGTATGATACGATTAACTTTACCTCCATGGTGATGGTATTTTTTTTCACTTCCAGTGAGTTAGGAGAGAGCAAGTGCAAATTCAGGTCACTTCTCTTAAAGGCTGCCATCTTCTAGGACTAAAGAAGGAGACTTTCTTTGCCATGGCTCCCACCTGCTAGAACAGCACACTCCCACCCCAAGATATGGGTGTCTCCTCCCCCTCTCCTTGGGTTTTCGAAAGTCTTAAGATCCGATTCTGATCCCAGGCCAGAGGTGAAATCCAGCAGGTTCTGACAGGTTCTGGAGAACCGGTAGCGGAAATTTTGAGCAGTTCGGAGAACCAGTAAATACCACCTCTGGCTGGTCCCCGAGTGCGGTGGGAATGGGGATTTTGCAATATCCTTCCCCTGGAGTAGGGAGGGAATGGGGAATTTGCAGTCTCCCTCCCCAGCCACCCCCAACAAGCCATGCCCACAGAACCGGTAGTAAAAAAATTTGGATTTCACCACTATCCCAGGCCTGTAGGTGGTGTATCACAGTTTATTGTTACTGTTAATGACCGTTTTCAGTTTGGACTGTCTATTTCAGTTTACTAGTTGCAAATGTTTTAATGGCTTATTTAGGTTTTATCAGCCACCCAGAGTCTTCTGAAGTGGAAAGTATTGGAGGAAAATCTGCAGAAAGGAATGTCTGAATTTCCATCCCATTGGTGACTCTCGAGCTGAGGTGGGTTCAGGTATTTGTGAATATCTGAATTTCCATCCCATTGGTGACTCTATCTTCTCGAGCCGAGGTGGGCTCAGATATTTGCGAGTATCTGAATTTCCATCCCATTGGTGACTCTCCCTTCTCGAGCCGAGGTGGGCTCAGATATTTGTGAATATCTGAATTTCCATCCCATTGGTGACTCTATCTTCTCGAGCCGAGGTGGGCTCAGATATTTGCGAGTATCTGAATTTCCATCCCATTGGTGACTCTATCTTCTCGAGCCGAGGTGGGTTCAGATATTTGCGAGTATCTGAATTTCCATCCCATTGGTGACTCTCTTCTCGAGCTGAGGTGGGTTCAGATATTTGTGAATATCTGAATTTCCATCCCATTGGTGACTCTCTCTTCTCGAGCTAAAGTTTGTTTTGTCTCTTTGAGCAGAACCATTGAGTAATTCAACCTCCAAACACTTTAAGGTGGGTTTGCAAAGATGAGTCAAGCAAGCAGGAATGTGTTCAGCAAGATCTCCCTACACAGGAAACTGTTTTTCTAATCCAGCATCAAGGAAATACAAGATTATCAATGTGATGGGTTGCAAATCAACAATTAAAAGGCTAGGTTTAAAATAGGCCTGAGCTGCTGGGTTATACTGGCTAAAAGTAACTGCTAAATGTCAAACCATGACTTCAGCTAGCTTGGGTGCTTTGCCCAACTTCCTTCTGAAGCTTAACCACAAATACAACAAAGAAACTATTCCTCTGTACCTAACTTGCTTCTAGTGTTTGCTAACTATTTCCTGCTGCAGTTTAAACATTGACTTGAGTCAGGAGCTCCAGGCTAAAACATTTATTAATATACACGCTGCTTCATTTCATCTACGGTGGCTATAAGAAATTTAAATTACTCATCATCATTACCTTTATTCAAAAGCAAGCCCCGTTACAGGCAGTCCTCAATTTATGGCCATAATTGAGTCTGTCAATTACAGTTATAAGCCGTGAGGGTCATAAAGTGAGTGGGTCACTGCATAATTGGACCTGTTTTCATAACCTTTCTTGTAATGGCTGTGAAATGAACTCCACAACCAAACTCGTTGTTCACTATGGATTGGTTTTTGCCAACAATAAGAAGTAAACCCCAGTTTCCTGCCAAGCCATCATAAATCGCAGTCACTTGATTGTGGGGTGCTGCAAATGGCCACAAATGCGGGTTCGTTGCCGAGCAACCAAAATGCAGTCATGCGTCCGCAGGGGGAGCCTGAGTAGTGTAGGGGGGTAATGCCTCCTACAAAGGCAGCATTTAAGATCCAGCTGCTGCAATTACTTGTGAGTTCAATCCCAGGCAGGCTCAAGGTCGACTCAGCCTTCCATCCTTTATAAGGTGGGTAAATTGAGGACCCAGTTTGTTGGGGGCAATAAGCTGACTTTGTATAAATATAAATATACCAAAGTATGAAGGCTATTGCTTAACGCACTGTAAGCCACCCTGAGTCTCCGGAGAAGGGCGGCATATAAATCAAATAAAAAAATTAAAAATTTTTTAAAAATGTCAGAAACCAGGTTGTAAGTCCATTGGGGCCGGCGGTCAGTCATAACTGGGAATGGTCACTAAGCTACTGATACTACCTGTGTATTCAGGAGGTCTTGTTCACCAATATCTGTGTTTATGACTACAATCTTAAGTTCATGGCATTTAAGTTTGAAAAAAAGCACATAATATCATTAATAACAAGCAAATATTACCATGCTAACCAGTATTTTTTTAAAAATTATATTCCTCCTTTATTATTTTTACAAATAAATCAAGACGAATACGTCCTCCTCCTCCGAGTTTCCCCACAACAACATCTCTGTGAGGTGGATTGGGCTGTGAGAGAGGACTGGCCCAAGGAAACCCTGCCAGCTTTCGTGGTTAAAGTGAGACTAGAACTCACCATCTCCTAGCGATTAGCCCAAAGTCACCCAGCCAGCTTTCATACCTAAAGTAGGACTAGAACTCACCATCTCCTGGCGATTAGTCTCAACTCACCCAGCTGGCTTTCATGCCTAAAGCAGGACTTGAACTCATGGCCTCCTGTTTTCCACTCTGGCGCCTTCCTCGCTAGACCAAACTGGTATAACATCCTCCTCCAATAAATCACCTCTGGATGAGCTAGCGCGACACGTTGAATCAAGTGGTGAAAATTTCAAAAATTTTTACTACCGGTTCTGTGGGCGTGGCTTGGTGGGCGTGGCAGGGGAAGGATGCTGTAAAATCTCCATTCCCTCCCCACTCCAGGGGAAGGATACTGCAAAATCCCCATTTCCTCCCGATCAGCTGGGACTTGGGAGGCAGAGAATAGATGGGGGAGGGGCCAGTCAGAATTTTTACTACCGGTTCTCCGAACTACTCAAAATTTCCACTACCGGTTCTCCAGAACTGATCAGAACCTGCTGAAACCCACCTCTGGCTGAATCCTAAACTGGCTACCTTCATTTTGCACTGTGTGATTTGCGTAAACCCACATTAGAGCAGGCTTTTTTCCTTATTCAAACCGTTTTGCGAGATCCATTACTTACTTATATATGCTGGGGAGGAGGGGAGTGACCAGGAAGTGCAATGCTTTGCTGCAACCTGAAGATAGGTAGCTATTTTGGTCTGACAGAGACGCTAATCTGGACTCTTGCAAGCCAACGCCAATTTTTTTTTCCATCTGGAAGAGCATCTTGGTTTTGTTAATAAGCAAACACGAACTGGAGACTCAAAGTTACATAAGGGAAAAAGTGTTGATGTCACCAGCCACAGACTTAATCCTTATCCACAACACACACACCTCCCAAGAGAGACAAACCTAGAAGACTATGTTTCCACAGGCTCTTTAAAGACTAAAATTCCAGACGGGTATGAAGTGACTTCTACCTACTTTAAAAAAAAATTAAAAAAAATAAATTACACTTTCCATGCAACTAAACCTTAAAATAAGTAGGCTTTATTCTATTTATATCACCTTGTTTCTTTTTCCACACCGAAGACAAATTCAGAAACAGCAGCGTTGGCACCAGCTCTTCTCTTTCCGAACGGCAGGAAAGGGTGGCTTAAGTTTGCAAGCAAATCTGTGTGCACGTGTGCATGGAGTTTGCATGGGTGTTGTCTGAGCACCTTCGACCCGGTTGCAGGATTTGGGGTATGGTTAATCTAAAGAAAAGAAGGCCCAGGGGTGACATGACAGCAGTGTTCTAGTTTTGAGGGGCTGCCCCAAAGAAGAGGGAGTCAACTTATTTTCCAAAGCACCAGAATGCAAGACAAGAAGCAATGGATGGAAACTAATCAAGGAGAGAAGCCACCTAAGACTAAGGAGAAATTTCCTGACAGTGAGGACAATTAACCAGTGGAACAGAAGTTCCCTTCAGAAGTTGTGGGAGCTCCATCACTGGAAGCTTTTAAGAAGAGACTGGACAGTCACTTGTCTCAAATTGTATAGGGTCTCCTGCTTGAGTGGGGGGGCTGGACTAGAAGACCTCCAAGGTCCCTTCCAACTCTACTCTGAAACCCTCTACACCTGCCTCCCAGATGTACTGACCGGCAATGCCCATCTCCCCCAACTAACAAGCCTCTGGCATGTATTAATACTTGGCAGCTGCATTTTTACAGTACACTAAACTGCCTTCATTTTAATCTGAGTTTTCTTTTATAGATAGATGGTCCTTGAGTTACTACAGCAATTGAGCCTGGTAATTACAATCGTAAATTGAGAAACTTCCTAACAATGAGGATAATTAACCGGTGGAAGAGCTTGCCTTGAGATATCGTGGGTGCTCCATCACTGGAGGTTTTCAAGAAGAGACTGGACAGTCACTTGTCTGAGATGGTATAGGATCTCCTGCTTGAGCTGGGGGCTGGACTAGAAGACCTCCAAGGTCCCTTCCAGATTCTACTCTACTCTACTCTACTCTACTCTACTCTACTCTACTCTACTCTACTCTACTCTACTCTACTCTACTCCACTCCACTCCACTCCACTCCACTCCACTCCACTCCACTCCACTCCAATATTCTATTCTATTCTATTCTATTCTATTCTATTCTATTCTATTCTATTCTATTCTATTCTATTCCACTCCACTCCACTCCACTCCACTCCACTCCACTCCACTCCACTCCACTCCACTCCAATATTCTATTCTATTCTATTCTATTCTATTCTATTCTATTCTATTCTATTCTATTCTATTCTATTCTATTCCATTCCATTCCATTCCATTCCATTCCATTCCATTCTACTCCACTCCACTCCACTCCAATATTCTATTCTACTCTACTCTACTCTACTCTACTCTACTCTACTCTACTCTACTCTACTCTACTCTACTCCACTCTCTACTCCACTCCAATATTCTATTCTATTCTATTCTATTCTATTCTATTCTATTCTATTCTATTCTATTCTACTCTACTCTACTCTACTCTACTCTACTCTACTCTACTCTACTCTACTCTACTCTACTCCAGTCCAGTCCAGTCCAGTCCAGTCCAGTCCAGTCCAGTCCAGTCCAGTCCAGTATTCTGTTCTGTTCTGTTCTGTTCTGTTCTGTTCTGTTCTGTTCATAAAATGAGTCATTATATCATGCAACCTGATTTTATGATATATATTTTTTGCAGCAACCTTTAAATGAATCTGCCAATTGTTAAGCAAACCCCTTGTTTGTTGTGGGCCAGTTTTCCGCTAAAAGTGCGGTCCATAAGTCAAGGACTACCTATGTTCTGTTTCCTTGACAGACTCTTGAAAAACCATTTTGCTCATCAAAGGAGCCTGAGAAATAACGATAAAACGGTGTTTTTTCAGGGCCTGAGTCATCCACCAATTACTTGTTCCACAACACAAGCAACTTCATAAAGTACGTTCTCCCCACTCGGGTGTGGGCCAACCGCAATCTGAATGAACAAGTCCACACTCACAACAGTTCCACACGAATTGTGTTGATCACAGCAGCTCAAGCTAACTCCCACATTCCAGGATTAAAGGTAGGATACAAATACACAAACAAATCAACTTTGTTAGTCCCTCCAGCAGATGCTCCATATGCACCAAACATTGACAATTATTTGAGGGGGAGTCATGTTCGGTTCAATGTCCAGAAAACAGTTTTGGTGTTAGCTTAATGGGTTTGTGTTTTTGCAGCAAAACCAAGAAAACAATTATGCTTATTCCTTAGCCAAAGAGTTGGGGATAAGAAATCCAGAAAGACCAGCAAAGTTTCTTGTGCTGGCTTCCTGTTCCCACGGCAAGGAGAATTTGTGGTCTGTGGTTGGATAATCGAGTTACTGATCCCCAGGGATCAGTTAAACTTTAGTCCTGATGAACTGGCAAAAATGATCAGCGTAGCTCACAGCAAACAGAGAGAGACACTCTCTTGCTGGATATCCTACACCATGAAGGAGTCCGGCAGGTAGATCTCACCTGCCTTATTCTTTCCCTGGATTGTTTGGAAAAAAAACAAAAGGAAAATCTATGTTGATCCAGTTGAGATTGGGGCCCTGGCAAAGGAATTGAAGACACCTGATCAGGTTTTTTTCCTCCTTGTTTTGTTTCCTCCCAAGTGGTCAAAGGGAAGAGGAGAGGGGGGGGATGGGGAGAGGGGAGGAAAGGAGAGGAGGGGGGCAGGAGAGAGAGGAGGAGGGGAAAGGATAGGAGAGAATAGTGAAGAGAGGAGAGGAGAGAGAATAGAATAGGGAAAAGGAGAGAGAATAGAATAGGGAAGAGAAAGGAAGGGAAGGGAAGGGAAGGGAAGGGAAGGGAAGGGAAGGGAAGGGAAGGGAAGGGAAGGGAAGGGAAGGGAAGGGAAGGGAAAGGGAGGGGATGGGATGGGATGGGATGGGATGGGATGGGAGGGAGGAAAGGAGAGGATGGGGCAGGGGAGAGGAGAGGAGGGGGGCAGGAGAGAGGAGGGAAGAGGACAGGACAGGATGGGGGGCAGGGGAGAGGGAAGGAGAGGAGAGAATAGGGAAGAAAGAAGAGGACAGAGAATAGATTAAGGAAAAGGAGACAGAATAGAATAGGGAGGAGAGGAGAGGAGAGGAGAGGAGAGGAGAGGAGAGGAGAGGAGAGGAGAGGAGAGGAGAGGAGAGGAGAGGAGAGGAGAATTCGGGGAGCTGAAGTCCATTAAGGCACCACAGTAGCCCATCCTTGCCCATCCCTGCCCATCTCATCAGCTCCATTCATCACAGCCTTCTTGGACTTCTGCTTCCTCTTAGCCATTTCCCTTTTTCATTCACATCTTTTCTTTTGCAATTCTATCCTGACTCAGTTTACATAACCACAGCAGCCACAACATTCCACCCCCGTGCAGCCCTCGTCTGTCTATGCACAACGATTTCCCCTCTTTTTAAGAAATCAAAACATTGCAATGACCACAATGCTAATCTGCCCCTTTTCTGCCGGCTTTTGCCAAAATTCTCCATCTTTCCCCATCTTTCCCCATCTTTCGTCAATGCTCTGTTTTGTCATCACTGATGACAAAACCTGGTGACACAAACACACCTCCTCCCTGGGCTCTTGATATACTCATTTTCTCATCCTTGTTCCTCTTTGTTTCAACAGTACGGGTAATCCTCCACCTACGACCACAATTGTGCCCAAAATTTACATTTCTATGTGAGACATGTGTTAAGTATTATGATTGTATGACTGTAACTTTGTTGCTTGTATCCTTACGATTTATATGGATATTGTTTCCTGATTGCTTATTTGTTTCCTATGAGTATCATTAAGTGTTGTACCTTATGATTCTTGACGAACTTATCTTGTCTTTTATGTATACCGAAAGAGTATGCACTGAGAGTATTCAATCACACTTGGCCAATAAAAATGGACTATTGACTATTAATTAAGTCAGTTCCACCTCATTTTATAACCTTTCTTGCCACAGTTGTTAATTGTTGCAGTTCTGAATTTAGAAACCCGGTTGTTAAGTGAATCTGGCTTCCTCATTGACTTTGCTCGTCAGAAGGCTGCAAAAGGTTAGTACACGACCCCCGGAATACTGCAACAATTATAAATACATGCCAGTTACCAAGCGACCTAATTTTGATCAACACGGGGATGCTGCAACAGTCGTAAGCGTGAGGAAAGGTCATAAGTCACTTATTTCAGTATCTATTCTGATCCAGCTCCCCAAACACGACAAACCCTCTGAAGTTCTCAAAGATTCCTTTATTAGGAGCGCCAATAACCCTGGCAAAAAGTTTCCTTCTCACTGTAGGCTAACAAGTCTGTCCGGCAGGGAGATGAATAGTTGTCTACCATATCTATTCAACTCCGCCCCCTGCCTTTTATCCCCAGACCTAGGGTGGGGCTTCACTAGCAGAGTGGTTCTTCCATCCCAAGGACCGGCTCATAGATTTCTACTGCTCTCCTCTCCTCTACCTTCTGTGCATCAGGCACTGGACCCAGCTGTTCCTCCTCTTCCTCATCAGCTACCTCCAGACCTGGGGGCTGTTGACTCTCCATCTGAGGGTTGATGGACGGCCCAGGCTCCACCTCTCTCTCTCTCTCTCTGACAGCTCCATGCCCTCTTCCCCCTCAGAGGTCTCAGGTTGCCTTGATGCTGACTCTTACTCCCACACCTCCTCTTCCTTTGATTCGGCTGCTGGAGGGGCCAGCAGCCGACAGGCCACAACAGTACCAGTACCAACAGTAAACGGTCACTCAATGAAAGGTTGAGGACTGTCAGCAATCGTCCCAAAAATTTCACAGCCGGATCAGCTTCCCTGCTTCGCAGTCACTCCGAATCAGCTTTCCATCTGCCATTTGTCTAAGGCTGTAGCTCAAAAGTTGCAGTAGGATAATTGGCTTCCTTCCCACTGCAATTTTATTTTATTTTTATTTTATTTTTTGGCAACTAATTCAACTTTCTTCAATCTCAACCCTCTAGCTCTATGTTGGAATTTTACACCCATACAGTCCAGCCAGCATATTCATTAATGCAAATTAAACATAACCTATTTAAAGGGCACCAGTAGGAGAAAGCTGCTATAGCTCCATCATCATTTCAGGTGACTTGTAGGGTTCTCACAAAAATCAGAGCAACCTGCAAAGCTTTAAATCTGTCTGCATCCTAAGAATCATGCTGTTTCACGTAAACTGCTCCTCCTTTGGAAAGCCAATCTGCATCTTCACAGAGTAACAGAATTGGAAAGGATTTTGGATGTCTTCTATTTATTGCTTAATGTGTTGTAAGCCGCCCTGAGTCTCTGGAGAAGGGTGGCATATAAATTGAACCAATAAATAAATAAATAAATAATTCTAGTCCAACCCAGGGGTGAAATGCTCTCGGTTCGGACCAGCTCTCCCAATCCGGTAGCAATGGCTGTGGGTGGTTCGGAGAACCAGTAGCAAAAATCCCTGCCCCCACCCCCATGTCCAGCTGAGCCACGCGATCATCAGAGGCTTGTTTTTTTTTTTTAACTTTTAAAAGCATTTTTTCTTTGGCCGAATAAAATGCTTTTAAAAGTAAAAAAAAAAAGCCTTTGATGATCGTGCGGCTCAGCTGGCATCGTCAGAGCCTTTTAAAAGCATTTTTTCTACAACCTCTTCCGCCAAAAAAAAAATGCTTTTAAAAGTAAAAAAAAAAGCCTCTGATGATCGCACGGCTCAGCTGACATCGTGAGAGCCTTTTAAAAGCATTTTTTCTACAACCTCTTCCGCCAAAAAAAAAAATGCTTTTAAAAGTAAAAAAAAAAGCCTCTGATGATCGCACGGCTCAGCTGGCATCGTCAGAGCCTTTTAAAAGCATTTTTTCTACAACCTCTTCCGCCAAAAAAAAAATGCTTTTAAAAGTAAAAAAAAAAGCCTCTGATGATCACACGGCTCAGCTGGCATCGTGAGAGCCTTTTAAAAGCATTTTTTCTACAACCTCTTCCGCCAAAAAAAAAAATGCTTTTAAAAGTAAAAAAAAAAGCCTCTGATGATCGCGCGGCTCAGCTGGCATCGTGAGAGCCTTTTAAAAGCATTTTTTTCTACAACCTCTTCCGCCAAAAAAAAAAAGCTTTTAAAAGTAAAAAAAAATATTGGCCACATCCACGAAGTCACATTACCCCACCCCCTTCACCAAGCCACACCCATAGAACCGGTAGTAACTTTTACATTCCACCACTGGTCCAACCTCTGCTCAAGCAGAAGACCGTATATAATTTCAGACAAATCGTTGTCCAGTCTCTTTCTTAAAAGCCTCCAGGGATGGAGCACCCACTTCTGATTGCTTTATTGTTCTTACCATTAATTTTTTTTTACATTTTTTTGGGTAAGATTTGCAACTGTGAGATTTACAAAATCTTACAAATCCTACAAAAAATGTAAGATTGGATTGGGGAATTGTAAGGTTTAATTCCCCAATCCAATCTGACATTCCCCAATCCAATTTTGAGTCGAGATGGGTAAGCAAGATGGCACAGACCAGTGATGGAAACTTGTGGAAATGTTGCACACGTGCACCTGCGTGCGCTTGTCGGGGCTGCGCTCTGGAAAAGCCAAACTCCTGGGTTCTAGTGTGCATGCGTGTCCGATGATCCACTGGTGGGCGAGCATGCGTAGGCCGGTTTTCACCACTGCTGTGTGAGCGAAGAGATCACGCTTTGGAAAAGCTGAATGTCCGAGTTCTGGCATGCATGCGGTTTCAAATTTTTTTACTACCAGTTCTGTGGGTGTGGCTTGGTGGGCGTGGCATGGCTTGGTGGGCATGGCAGGGGAAGGTTACTGCAAAATCCCCATTCCCACCCCACTCTAGTGGAATGATACTGTAAAATCCCCATTCCCTCCCCATTCCAGGGGAAGGATACTGCAAAATCCCCATTCCCTCCCCACTCCAGGAGAAGGTTACTGCAAAATCCCCATTCCCACCCCACTCTAGTGGAAGGATACTACAAAATCCCCATTCCCTTCCCATTCCAGGGGAAGG